>CANXME010002308.1:0-296957 GCA_948144175.1 Closterium sp. NIES-65 | reverse complement strand
CACGTCCACGTCCACGTCCAAGTCCACGTCCACGTCCACGTCCACGTCCACGTCCAGGTCCACGTTCAGGTCCACGTCCACGTCCAAGTCCACGTCCACGTCCACCTCCACGTCCACGTCCACGTCCATGACCACGTCCACGTCCACGTCCACGTCCTCCATGTCCACGTCCACGTCCACGACCACGTCCAGGTCCACGTCCTTGCCACGTCCACGTCCACGTCCACGTCCACGTCCACGTCCACGTCCACGTCCACATCGACGTCCAGTCCACGTCCAAATCCACGTCCACGTCCACGTCCACGTCCACGTCCACGTCCACGTCCACGTCCACGTCCACGTCCACGTCCACGTCCACGTCCACGTCCACGTCCACGTCCACGTCCACGTCCACGTCCACGTCCACGTCCAAGTCCACGTCAACGTCCACGTCAATGTCCACGTCCACGTCCAAGTCCACGTCTAGGTACACGTCCACATCCACGTCCAGGTCCAAGTCCACGTCCACGTCCACGTCCACGTCCACGACCTTTCCACGTCCACGTCCACGTCCACGACCACGTCCACGTCCACGTCCAGGTCCACGTCCACAACCACGTCCACATCTACGTCCACGTCCAAGTCCACGTCCAGGTCCAGGTCCAGGTCCACGTCCAAGTCCACGTCTATGTCCACGTCCACGACCACGTCCACGTCCACGTCCACGTCCATGTCCAGGTCCACGTCCACGTCCACGTCCAGGTCCACGTCTAGATCCACGTCCACGTCCACGTCCAAGTCCACGTTCACGTCCACCTCCACGTCCACGTCCATGTCCACGACCACGTCCACGTCCACGTCCAAGTCCACGTCCTCCATGTCCACGTCCACGTCCACGTCCACAACCACGTCCAGGTCCACGTCCTTGCCACGTCCACGTCCACGTCCTCCACATCCACGTCCACGTCCTCCACTTCCATGTCCACGTCCAAGTCCACGTCCAAGTCTACGTCCAAGTCCACGTCCAGGTCCACGTCCACGTCCACGTCCACGTCCAGGTCCACGTCCACGTCCATGTCCAGGTCCACGTCCAGGTCCAAGTCCACGTCCAAGTCCACGTCCACGTCCACGACCACGTCCACGTCCACGTCCTCCACGTCCACGTCCACGTCCACGACCACGTCCAGGTCCACGTCCTTGCCACATCCACGTCCACGTCTACGTCCTCCACGTCCACGTCCACGTCCACGTCCACAACCACGTCCACGACCACGTCCACGTCCACGTCCACATCTAGGTCCACGTCCACGTCCACGATCACGTCCACGTCCACGTCCACGTCCAAGTCCACGTCCAAGTCCAGGTCCACGTCCAGGTCCAGGTCCACGTCCACGTCCACATCCACGTCCACGTCCAAGTCCAAGTCCATGTCCACGTCCACGTCCACGTGCACGACCACGTCCACGTCCACGTCCAAGTCCACGTCCAAGTCCACGTCCAGGTCCACGTCCACGTCCACGTCCACGTTCACGTCCTCGTCCACTCCTAGGTTCACGTCCATGTCCACGTCCAGGTCCACGTCCAGGTCCAAGTCCACGTCCAAGTCCACGTCCACGTCCACGTCCACGACCACGTCCACGTCCACGTCCACGTCCTCCATGTCCACGTCCACATCCACGTCCACGACCACGTCCAGGTCCACGTCCTTGCCACGTCCACGTCCACGTCCACGTCCTCCACGTCCACGTCAACGTCCACGTCCACATCGACGTCCAAGTCCACGTCCACGTCCACGTCCACGTCCAGGTCCACGTCCACGTCCACGTCCACGTCCAAGTCCACGTCCACGTCCAAGTCCACGTCCACGTCCACAACCACGTCCACGTCCACGTCCACGTCCACGTCCAGGTCCACGTCCACGTCCACGTCCACGACCACGTCTACGTACACGTCTACGTCCACGTCCACGACCACGTCCACGTCCACGTCCACATCCACGAACACGTCCACGTCCATATCCACGTCCACGTCCAAGTCCACGTCCACGTCGACGTCCACGTTCACGTCCAGGTCCACGTTCAGGTCCACGTCCACATCCAAGTCCACGTTCACGTCCACCTCCACGTCCACGTCCACGACCACGTCCACGTCCACGTCCTCCATGTCCACATCCACGTCCACGTCCACGACCACGTCCAGGTCCACGTCCTTGCCACGTCCACGTCCACGTCCACGTCCACGTCCACGTGCACGTCCATGTCCACGTCGAGGTCCAGGTCCACGTCTAAACCCACGTCCACGTCCACGTCCACGTCCAAGTCCACGTCCACGTCCATGTCCACGTCCACGTCCACGACCACGTCCACGTCCACGTCCTCGTCCACGTCCACGACCACGTCCACGTCCACGTCCAAGTCCACGTCCACGTCCACGTCCATGTCGAGGTCCACGTCCACGTCCACGTCCACAACTACGTCCACGTCCATGACCAAGTCCACGTCCACGTCCACGTCCACGACCACGTCCACGTCCATGTCCACGTCCAAGTCCACGTCCAGGTCCACGTCCTCCTCCACGTCCACGTCCAGGTTTACGTCCACGTCCACGTCCACGTCCACGTCCACGACCACGTCCACGTCCACGTCCACTTCCACGTCCACGACCACGTCCACGTCCACGTCCACGTCCACGTCCACGTCCAGGTCCACATCCATGTCCACGTCCACGTCCACGTCCATGTCGAGGTCCACGTCCACGTCCACGTCCACGACCACGTCCACGTCCACGACCACGTCCACGTCCACGACCACGTCCACGTCCACGTCCAAGTCCACGTCCAAGTCCAGGTCCACGTCCACCTCCACGTCCACGTCCAGATTTACGTCCACGTCTACGTTCACGACCACGTCCACGTCCAAGTCCACGTCCACGTCCAGGTCCACGTCCACCTCCACGTCCACGTCCAGGTCCAGATCCACGTCCACGTCGACGTCCACGTCCACAACCACGTCCACGTCCACGTCCACGTCCACGTCCACATCCACGTCCACGTCCACGTCCAAGTCCACGTCCACGTCCAGGTCCACGTCCACCTCCACGTCCACGTCTAGGTTTACGTCCACGTCCACGTCCACGACCACGTCCACGTCCACGTCCACGTCCACTTCCACGTCCACGACCACGTCCACGTCCACGTCCACGTCCAGGTCCAGGTCCACATCCATGTCCACGTCCACGTCCACGTCCATGTCGAGGTCCACATCCACGTCCACGTCCTCGTCCACGACCACGTCCACGTCCACGACCACGTCCACGTCCACGTCCACGATCACGTCCACGTCCACGTCCACGTCCAAGTCCACGTCCACGTCCAGGTCCACGTCCACCTCCACGTCCACGTCCAGGTTTACGTCCAAGTCCACGTTCACGACCATGTCCACGTCCACGTCCACGTCCAGGTCCACGTCTACCTCCACCTCCACGTCCAGGTCCAGATCCACGTCCACGTCGACGTCCACGTCCACAACCACGTCCACGTCCACGTCCACGTCCACGTCCACATCCACCTCCACGTCCACGTCCACGTCCACGTCCACGTCCACATCCACCTCCACGTCCACGTCCACGTCCACGTCCACGTCCACATCCCATCCACGTCTACGTCCACGTCCACGTCCACGTCCAGGTCCACGTCCACGTCCACGTCCACGTCCACGTCCGCGTCCACGTCCAGGTCCACGTCCAAGTCCACGTCCACGTCCACGTCCACGTCCTCCATGTCCACGTCCACGTCCTCCACGTCCACGTCAATGTCCACGTCCACGTCCAAGTCCACGTCCACGTCTAGGTACACGTCCACATCCACGTCCAGGTCCAGGTCCACGTCCACGTCCACGTCCACGTCCACGACCTTTCCACGTCCACGTCCACGTCCACGACCACGTCCACGTCCACGTCCAGGTCCACGTCCACAACCACGTCCACGTCCACGTCCAAGTCCATGTCCAGGTCCAGGTCCAGGTCCACGTCCAAGTCCACGTCTATGTCCACGTCCACGAACACGTCCACGTCCACGTCCATGTCCAGGTCCACGTCCACGTCCACGTCCAGGTCCACGTCAAGATCCACGTCCACGTCCACGTCCAAGTCCACGTTCAAGTCCACCTCCACGTCCACGTCCATGTCCACGACCACGTCCACGTCCACGTCCAAGTCCACGTCCTCCATGTCCACGTCCACGTCCACGTCCACAACCACGTCCAGGTCCACGTCCTTGCCACGTCCACGTCCACGTCCTCCACGTCCACGTCCACGTCCTCCACGTCCATGTCCACGTCCAAGTCCACGTCCAAGTCCACGTCCAAGTCCACGTCCAGGTCCACGTCCACGTCCACGTCCACGTCTACGTCCACGTCCAGGTCCACGTCCACGTCCATGTCCAGGTCCACGTCCAGGTCCACGTCAGTCCACGTCCACGTCCTCCACGTCCACGTCCACGTCCACGACCACGTCCAGGTCCACGTCCTTGCCACATCCACGTCCACGTCTACGTCCTCCACGTCCACGTCCACGTCCACGACCACGTCAGTCCACGTCCAGGTCCACGTCCACGTCCACGACCACGTCCACGTCCACGTCCAAGTCCACGTCCAAGTCCAGGTCCACGTCCAGGTCCAGGTCCACGTCCACGTCCACATCCACGTCCACGTCCAAGTCCAAGTCCATGTCCACGTCTACGTCCACGTGCACGACCACGTCCACGTCCACGTCCAAGTCCACGTCCAAGTCCACGTCCAGGTCCACGTCCACGTTTACGTCCTCGTCCACGTCTAGGTTCACGTCCACGTCCACGTCCAGGTCCACGTCCAGGTCCAAGTCCACGTCCAAGTCCACGTCCACGTCCACGACCACGTCCACGTCCACGTCCTCCACGTCCACGTCCACATCCACGTCCACGACCACGTCCAGGTCCACGTCCTTGCCACGTCCACGTCCACGTCCACGTCCTCCACGTCCACGTCAACGTCCACGTCCACATCCACGTCCAAGTCCACGTCCACGTCCACGTCCACGTCCAGGACCACGTCCACGTCCACGTCCACGTCCAAGTCCACGTCCACGTCCAAATCCACGTCCACGTCCACAACCACGTCCACGTCCACGTCCACGTCCAGGTCCACGTCCACGTCCACGTCCACGTCCACGACCACGTCCACGTACACGTCTACGTCCACGTCCACGACCACGTCCACGTCCACGTCCACATCCACGAACACGTCCACGTCCATATCCACGTCCACGTCCAAGTCCACGTCCACGTCCACGTCCACGTTCACGTCCAGGTCCACGTTCAGGTCCACGTCCACATCCAAGTCCACGTTCACGTCCACCTCCACGTCCACGTCCACGTCCACGACCACGTCCACATCCACGTCCACGTCCTCCATGTCCACGTCCACGTCTTCGACCACGTCCAGGTCCACGTCCTTGCCACGTCCACGTCCACGTCCACGTCCACGTGCACGTCCACGTCGAGGTCCAGGTCCACGTCCAAACCCACGTCCACGTCCACGTCCAAGTCCACGTCCACGTCCATGTCCACGTCCACGTCCACGACCACGTCCACGTCCACGTCCACGTCCACGACCACGTCCACGTCCACGTCCACGTCCAAGTCCACGTCCACGTCCACGTCCATGTCGAGGTCCACGTCCACGTCCACGTCCACGACCACGTCCACGTCCATGACCACGTCCACATCCACGTTCACGTCCACGACCACGTCCTTGTCCATGTCCACGTCCAAGTCCACGTCCAGGTCCACGTCCTCCTCCACGTCCACATCCAGGTTTACGTCCACGTCCACGTCCACGTCCACGACCACGTCCACGTCCACGTCCACGTCCACTTCCACGTCCACAACCACGTCCACGTCCACATCCACGTCCACGTCCACGTCCAGGTCCACATCCATGTCCACGTCCACGTCCATGTCGAGGTCCACGTCCACATCCACGTCCACGACCACGTCCAGGTCCACGACCACGTCCACGTCCACGTCCACGACCACGTCCACGTCCACGTCCACGTCCAAGTCCATGTCCACGTCCAGGTCCACGTCCACCTCCACGTCCACGTCCAGATTTACGTCCATGTCCACGTTCACGACCACGTCCTTGTCTACGTCTACGTCCACGTCCAGGTCCACATCCACCTCCACGTCCACGTCCAGGTCCAGATCCACGTCCACGTCGACGTCCACGTCCACAACCACGTCCACGTCCACGTCCACGTCCACATCCACCTCCACGTCCACGTCCACGTCCACGTCCACATCCACCTCTACGTCCACGTCCACGTCCACGTCCACGTCCACATCCCATCCACGTCCACGTCCACGTCCACATCCACGTCCAGGTCCAGATCCAGGTCCACGTCCGCGTCCACGTCCAGGTCCACGTCCAAGTCCACGTCCACGTCCACATCCACGTCCAGGTCCAGGTCCACGTCCATGTCCAAGTCCGCGTCCACGTCCAGGTCCATGTCCAAGTCCATGTCCACGTCCACGTCCTACACGTCCACGTGCACGTCAAAGTCCACGTCCACGTCCAAGTCCACGTCCACGTCCAGGTCCACGACCACGTCCACGTCCACGACCACGTCCACGTCCACGACCACGTCCACGTCCACGTCCACGTCTATGTCCACGTCCTGGTCCACGTCCAAGTCCACGTCAACGTCCACGTCCACGTTCACGACCACGTCCACGTCCACATCCACGTCCACGACCACGTCCACGTCCATGTACATGTCCACGTCCACGTCCACGACCACGTCCACGTCCACGACCACGTCCATGTCCACGTCCACGTCCATGTCCACGTCCACGTCCACGACCACGTCCACCTCCACGTCCATGTCCACGACCACGTCCACGTCCACGTCCACGTCCACGTCCACGACCACGTCCACGTCCACGTCCACGTCCAAGTCCACGTCCAGGTCCACGTCCACCTCCACGTCCACGTCCACATCCACGTCCAAGTCCACGTCCACGTCCACGTCCACGTCCAGGACCACGTCCACGTCCACGTCCACGTCCAAGTCCACGTCCACGTCCAAATCCACGTCCACGTCCACAACCACGTCCACGTCCACGTCCACGTCCAGGTCCACGTCCACGTCCACGTCCACGACCACGTCCACGTACACGTCTACGTCCACGTCCACGACCACGTCCACGTCCACGTCCACATCCACGAACACGTCCACGTCCATATCCACGTCCACGTCCAAGTCCACGTCCACGTCCACGTCCACGTTCACGTCCAGGTCCACGTTCAGGTCCACGTCCACATCCAAGTCCACGTTCACGTCCACCTCCACGTCCACGTCCACGTCCACGACCACGTCCACATCCACGTCCACGTCCTCCATGTCCACGTCCACGTCTTCGACCACGTCCAGGTCCACGTCCTTGCCACGTCCACGTCCACGTCCACGTCCACGTGCACGTCCACGTCGAGGTCCAGGTCCACGTCCAAACCCACGTCCACGTCCACGTCCAAGTCCACGTCCACGTCCATGTCCACGTCCACGTCCACGACCACGTCCACGTCCACGTCCACGTCCACGACCACGTCCACGTCCACGTCCACGTCCAAGTCCACGTCCACGTCCACGTCCATGTCGAGGTCCACGTCCACGTCCACGTCCACGACCACGTCCACGTCCATGACCACGTCCACATCCACGTTCACGTCCACGACCACGTCCTTGTCCATGTCCACGTCCAAGTCCACGTCCAGGTCCACGTCCTCCTCCACGTCCACATCCAGGTTTACGTCCACGTCCACGTCCACGTCCACGACCACGTCCACGTCCACGTCCACGTCCACTTCCACGTCCACAACCACGTCCACGTCCACATCCACGTCCACGTCCACGTCCAGGTCCACATCCATGTCCACGTCCACGTCCATGTCGAGGTCCACGTCCACATCCACGTCCACGACCACGTCCAGGTCCACGACCACGTCCACGTCCACGTCCACGACCACGTCCACGTCCACGTCCACGTCCAAGTCCATGTCCACGTCCAGGTCCACGTCCACCTCCACGTCCACGTCCAGATTTACGTCCATGTCCACGTTCACGACCACGTCCTTGTCTACGTCTACGTCCACG
Organism: Closterium sp. NIES-65; assembly: GCA_948144175.1. Taxonomy (NCBI): domain Eukaryota; kingdom Viridiplantae; phylum Streptophyta; class Zygnematophyceae; order Desmidiales; family Closteriaceae; genus Closterium; species Closterium sp. NIES-65. Next base: position 288,791 of record CANXME010002308.1, on the reverse strand, counting down.
TCCAGGTCCACATCCACCTCCACGTCCACGTCCAGGTCCAGATCCACGTCCACGTCGACGTCCACGTCCACAACCACGTCCACGTCCACGTCCACGTCCACATCCACCTCCACGTCCACGTCCACGTCCACGTCCACATCCACCTCTACGTCCACGTCCACGTCCACGTCCACGTCCACATCCCATCCACGTCCACGTCCACGTCCACATCCACGTCCAGGTCCAGATCCAGGTCCACGTCCGCGTCCACGTCCAGGTCCACGTCCAAGTCCACGTCCACGTCCACATCCACGTCCAGGTCCAGGTCCACGTCCATGTCCAAGTCCGCGTCCACGTCCAGGTCCATGTCCAAGTCCATGTCCACGTCCACGTCCTACACGTCCACGTGCACGTCAAAGTCCACGTCCACGTCCAAGTCCACGTCCACGTCCAGGTCCACGACCACGTCCACGTCCACGACCACGTCCACGTCCACGACCACGTCCACGTCCACGTCCACGTCTATGTCCACGTCCTGGTCCACGTCCAAGTCCACGTCAACGTCCACGTCCACGTTCACGACCACGTCCACGTCCACATCCACGTCCACGACCACGTCCACGTCCATGTACATGTCCACGTCCACGTCCACGACCACGTCCACGTCCACGACCACGTCCATGTCCACGTCCACGTCCATGTCCACGTCCACGTCCACGACCACGTCCACCTCCACGTCCATGTCCACGACCACGTCCACGTCCACGTCCACGTCCACGTCCACGACCACGTCCACGTCCACGTCCACGTCCAAGTCCACGTCCAGGTCCACGTCCACCTCCACGTCCACGTCCAGGTCAAGGTCCACGTCCACGTCTACGACCACGTCCACGTCCACGTCCACGACCACGTCCACGTCCACGTCCACGTCCAGGTCCACGTCCACGTCCAGGTCCACGTCCAAGTCGACGTCCACGTCTACGTCCACGTCCTCCACGTCCATGTCCACGTCCTCCACGTCCACGTCAATGTCTACGTCCACGTCCAAGTCCACGTCCACGTCCAGGTACACGTCCACGTCCAGGTCCAGGTCCACGTCCACGTCCACATCCACGACCTTTCCACGTCCACGTCCACGTCCACGTCCACGACCACGTCCACGTCCACGTCCACGTCCACGTCTATGTCCACGTCAATGTCCACGTCCACGTTTACGACCACGTCCACGTCCACGTCCACGACCACGAACACGTCCATGTCCATGTCCACGTCCACGTCCACGTCCACGTCCACGTCCACGACCACGTCCACGACCACGTCCACGTCCACGTCCACGACCACGTCCACGTCCACGTCCACGACCACGTCCACGTCCACGTCCACGACCACGTCCACGTCCACGACCACGTCCACGTCCAAGTCCACGTCCACAACCACGTCCACGTCCACGTCCACGTCCACGTCTACGTCCAAGTCCACGTCCAGGTCCACGTCCACCTCCACGTCCACGTCCAGGTCCACGTCCACGTCCACGTCCACGTCCAGGACCACGTCCAGGTCTAGGTCCACGTCCACGTCCACGACCACGTCCACGTCCACGTCCACGTCCACGTCGAGGTCCACGTCCACGTCCAGGTCCACATCCACATCCACGTCCACGTCCACGACCACGTCCACGTCCACGTCCACGTCCAGGACCATGTCCACGTCCACGTCCAGGTCCACGTCCACGTCCACGACCACGTCCATGCCACGTCCACGTCCACGACCACGACCACGTCCACGTCCACGACCACGTCCACGTCCACGTCCACATCCACGTCCACGTCCAAGTCCAAGTCCACGTCCACGTCCACGTCCACGTCCACGACCTCGTCCACGACCACGTCCAGGTCCACGTCCAGGTCCACGACCACGTCCACGTCCACGTCCATGTCCACGTCTATGTCCACGTCCTGGTCCACGTCCAAGTCCACGTCAACGTCCACGTCCACGTTCACGACCACGTCCACGTCCACAACCACGTCCACGTCCATGTCCACGTCCTGGTCCACGTCCAAGTCCACGTCAACGTCCACGTCCACGTTCACGTCCATGTCCACGACCACGTCCACGTCCATGTCCACGTCCACGTCCACGTCCACGACCACGTCCAAGTCGACGTCCACGTCCACGTCCATGACCACGTCCACGTCCACGTCCACGTCCACGACTACGTCCACGTCCACGTCCACGTCCACGTCCACAAGCACGTACACGTCCACGTCCACGTCCAAGTCCACGTCCAGGTCCACGTCCACCTCCACGTCCAGGTCCAGGTCCACGTCCATGTCCACATCCAGGACCACGTCCACGTCCAAAACCACGTCCACATCCACGACCACGTCCACGTCCACGTCCACGTCCAGGTCCACGTCCACGTCCAGGTACACATCCACGTCCACGTCCACGACCACGTCCACGTCCACGTCCACGTCCACGACCACGTCCACAACCACGTCCACGTCCACGTCCAGGTCCACGTCAACGTCCACGTCCACGTCCACGACCACGTCCACGTCCACGTCCACGACCACGTCCACGTCCACGTCCACATCCACGTCCACGTCCAAGTCCAAGTCCACGTCCACGTCCACGTCCACGACCTCGTCCACGACCACGTCCACGTCCACGTCCAGGTCCACGTCCACGTCCACGTCCACGTCCACGTCCACGTCCAAGTCCACGTCCACGTCCAAGTCCACGACCACGTCCAGGTCCACGTCCAGGTCCACGTCCACATCCACGTCCACGACCACGTCCACGTCCACGTCCACGACCACGTCCACGTCCACGTCCACGTCCAGGTCCACGTCCACGTCCAGGTCCACGTCCAAGTCGACGTCCACGTCTACGTCCACGTCCTCCACGTCCATGTCCACGTCCTCCACGTCCACGTCAATGTCTACGTCCACGTCCAAGTCCACGTCCACGTCCAGGTACACGTCCACGTCCAGGTCCAGGTCCACGTCCACGTCCACATCCACGACCTTTCCACGTCCACGTCCACGTCCACGTCCACGACCACGTCCACGTCCACGTCCACGTCTATGTCCACGTCAATGTCCACGTCCACGTTTACGACCACGTCCACGTCCACGTCCACGTCCACGACCACGAACACGTCCATGTCCATGTCCACGTCCACGTCCACGTCCACGTCCACGACCACGTCCACGACCACGTCCACGTCCACGACCACGTCCACGTCCACGTCCACGACCACGTCCACGTCCACGTCCACGACCACGTCCACGTCCACGACCACGTCCACGTCCAAGTCTAGTCCACAACCACGTCCACGTCCACGTCCACGTCCACGTCTACGTCCAAGTCCACGTCCAGGTCCACGTCCACCTCCACGTCCACGTCCAGGTCCACGTCCACGTCCACGTCCACGTCCAGGACCACGTCCAGGTCTAGGTCCACAACCACGTCCACGACCACGTCCACGTCCACGTCCACGTCGAGGTCCACGTCCACGTCCAGGTCCACATCCACATCCACGTCCACGTCAACGACCACGTCCACGTCCACGTCCACGTCCAGGACCATGTCCACGTCCACGTCCAGGTCCACGTCCACGTCCACGACCACGTCCATCCCACGTCCACGTCCACGTCCACGTCCACGTCCACGTCCACGACCACGTCCACGTCCACGTCCACGACCTCGTCCACGACCACGTCCAGGTCTACGTCCAGGTCCATGACCACATCCACGTCCACGTCCATGTCCACGTCTATGTCCACGTCCTGGTCCACGTCCAAGTCCACGTCAACGTCCACGTCCACGTTCACGACCACGTCCACGTCCACAACCACGTCCACGTCCATGTCCACGTCCTGGTCCACGTCCAAGTCCACGTCAACGTCCACGTCCACGTTCACGTCCATGTCCACGACCACGTCCACGTCCATGTCCACGTCCACGTCCACGTCCACGACCACGTCCAGGTCGACGTCCACGTCCACGTCCATGACCACGTCCACGTCCACGTCCACGTCCACGACTACGTCCACGTCCACGTCCACGTCCACAACCACGTACACGTCCACGTCCACGTCCACGTCCAAGTCCACGTCCAGGTCCACGTCCACCTCCACGTCCAGGTCCAGGTCCACGTCCATGTCCACATCCAGGACCACGTCCACGTCCAAAACCACGTCCACATCCACGACCACGTCCACGTCCACGTCCACGTCCAGGTCCACGTCCACGTACACATCCACGTCCACGTCCACGACCACGTCCACGTCCACGACCACGTCCACGTCCACGTCCACGTCCAGGACCACGTCCACAACCACGTCCACGTCCAGGTCCACGTCAAGGTCCACGTCCACGTCCACGTCCACGTCCACGACCACGTCCACGTCCACGTCCACGACCACGTCCACGTCCACGTCCACATACACGTCCACGTCCAAGTCCAAGTCCACGTCCACGTCCACGTCCACGACCTCGTCCACGACCACGTCCACGTCCACGTCCAGGTCCACGTCCACGTCCACGTCCATGTCCACGTCCAAGTCCACGTCCACGTCCAAGTCCACGACCACGTCCAGGTCCACGTCCTGGTCCACGTGCACATCAACGTCCACGTCCACGACCACGTCCACGTCCACGTCCACGTCCTCGTCCACGTCCACGTCCACGTCCAAGTCCACGTCCACGTCCACGACCACGTCCACGTCAACGTCCACATCCACGTCCACGTCCACGTCCACGTCCAAATCCTCCACGTCCACGTCCACGTCCACGACCACGTCCACGTCCACGTCCGCGTCCACGTCCACTTCCACGTCCAGGTCCACGTCCACATCCACGTCCACGTCCAAGTCCACGTCCACGTCCACGTCCAAGTCCATGTCCACGTCCACGTCCACGTTCACGACCACGTCCACGACCACGTCCATGTCCACGTCCACGTCCACGTCCACGACCACGTCCACGTCCACGTCCACGTCCAGGTCCAGGTCCACGTCCACGTCCACGTCCAGGTCCACGACCACGTACACGTCCAAGTCCACGTCCCCAACCACGTCCACGTCCACGACCACGTCCACGTCGACGTCCATGTCCTCGTCCAAGTCCATGCCACGTCCAGGTCCACGTCCACCTCCACGTCCACGTCCAGGTCCAAGTCCACGTCCACGTCCACGACCACGTTTACGTCCACGTCCACGTCCACCTCCACGACCACGTCCACGTCCACGTCCACGTCCACGTCCACGACCACGTCCACGTCCAAGTCCACGTCCACCTCCACGTCCACGTCCAGGTCCAGGTCCACGTCCACTTCCACGTCTACGTCCACGTCCACGACCACGTCCACGTCCACGTCCACCTCCACGTCCACGTCCACGACCGTTCCACGTCCACGTCCACGTCCACGTCCAGGTCCACGTCCACGTCCACGTCCAGGTCCACGTCCACGTCCACGACCACGTCCACGTCCACGTCCAGGTCCAGGTCTACGTCCAAGTCCACGTCTACGTCCACGTCCACGTCCACGTCCGCGACCACGACCACGTCCACGTCCACGTCCACGACCACGTCCACGTCTACGTCCACGTCCACATCCACGACCACGTCCACGTCCATGTCCACATCCACGAGCACGTCCACGTCCACGTCCACGTCCAAGTCCACTTCCACGTCCAGGTCCACGTCCACCTCCACGTCCTCCTCAAGGTCCACGTCCACGTCCACGTCCACGACCACATCCACGTCCACGTCTACGTCCATGACCATGTCCACGTCCACGTCGACGTCGACATCCACGTCCACGACCACGTCCACGTCCACGTATACGTCCAGGTCGACGTCAACGTCCACGACCACGTCCACGTCCACGTCCACGTCCATGTCCACGTCCAGGTCCACGTCCACGTCCATGTCCACGTCCACAACCACGTCCACGTCCACGTCCAGGTCCACGTCCACGACCACGTCCACGTCCACGTCCACGTCCACGTCCACATCCACGTCCACGTCCAAGTCCATGTCCACGTCCAGGTCCAGGTCCAGGTCCACGTCCACGTCGACGTCCACGTCCAGGTCCACGTCCACCTCCAAGTCCACGTCCGGGTCCACATCCACGTCCACGTCCACGTCCATGTCCAGGTCCATGTCCAAGTCCACGTCCATGTCCAAGTCCACGTCCACGTCTACGTCCACGACCACGACCACGTCCACGTCCACGACCACGTCCACGTCCACGTCCAGGTCCAGGTCCACGTCCACGTCCACGTCCAGGTCCACGACCACGTCCACGTCCTCGTACACGTCCACGTCCACGTCCACGTCCACGTCTACGTCCACGTCTATGTCCACGTCCTGGTCCACGTCCAAATCCACGTCAACGTCCACGTCCACGTTCACGACCACGTCCACGTCCACATCCACGTCCACGACCACGTCCACGTCCATGTACACGTCCACGTCCACATCCACGTCCACGACCACGTCCATGTCCACGTTCACGTCCACGTCCACGACCACGTCCATGTCCAGGTCCACGTCCACGACCACGTCCACGTCCACGTCCACGTCCACGACCACGTCCACGTTCACGTCCACGTCCACGTCCACGACCACGTCCACGTCCACGTCCACGTCCACGTCCAAGTCCACGTCCAGGTCCACGTCCACCTCCACGTCCACGTCCAGGTCCAGGTCCACGTCCACGTCCACGTCCACGACCACGTCCTTGCCCACGTCCACGTCAACGACCACGTCCACGTCCACGTCCACGTCCAGGTCCACGTCCACGTCCAGGTCCACGTCCAAGTCCACGTCCACGTCCACGTCCTCCACGTCCACGTCCACGTCCTCCACGTCCACATCAATAACTACGTCCACGTCCAAGTCCACGTCCACGTCCAGGTACACGTCCACGTCCACGTCCAGGTCCAGGTCCACGTCCACGTCCACGTCCACGTCCACGACCACGTCCACGTCTATGTCCACGTCAATGTCCACGTCCACGTTCACGACCACGTCCACGTCCACGTCCACGACCACGTCCACGTCCACGTCTATGTCCACGTCAATGTCCACGTCCACGTTCACGACCACGTCCACGTCCACGTCCACGACCACATCCACGTCCATGTCCACGTCCACGTCCACGTCCACGTCCACATCCACGACCACGTCCACGTCCACGTCCACGACCACGTCCACGTCCACGTCCACGACCACGTCCACGTCCAAGTCCACGTCCACAACCACGTCCACGTCCACGTCCAGGTCCACGTCCACGTCCAAGTCCACGTCCAGGTTCACGTCCACCTCCACGTCCACGTCCAGGTCCACGTCCACGTCCACGTCCACGTCCAGGACCACGTCCACGTCCACGTCCACGTCCACGACCACGTCCACGTCCAGTCCACGTCGAGGTCCACGTCCACGTCCAGGTCCACATCCACATCCACGTCCACGTCCACGACCATGTCCACGTCCACGTCCAGGACCACGTCCACGTCCACGTCCAGGTCCACATCCACGTCCACATCCACGACCACGTCCATGCCACGTCCACGTCCACGACCACGTCCACTTCCACGTCCACGTCCACGTCCATGACCACGTCCACGTCCACGTCCACATCGACGCCCACGTCCAAGTCCAAGTCCACGTCCACGTCCACGTCCACGACCTCGTCCACGACCACGTCCAGGTCCACGTCCAGGTCCAAGACCACGTCCACGTCCACGTCCACGTCTATGTCCACGTCCTGGTCCACGTCCAAGTCCACGTCAACGTCCACGTCCACGTTCACGACCACGTCCACGTCCACAACCGCGTCCACGTCCATGTCCACGTCCTTGTCCACGTCCAAGTCCACGACCACGTCCACGTCCACATTCACGTCCACGTCCACGACCACGTCCACGTCCATGTCCACGTCCACGTCCACGTCCACGTCCACGACCACGTCCAGGTCCACGTCCAGGTCCACGTCCACATCCACGTACACGTCCACGTCCACGTCCACGACTACGTCCACGTCCACGTCCACGTCCACGTCCATGTCCACGACTTCGTCCACGTCTACGTCCACGTCCACGTCCACAACCACGTCCACGTCCACGTCCACGTCGACGTCTAAGTCCACGTCCAGGTCCACGTCCACCTCCACGTCCAGGTCCACGTCCACGTCCACGTCCACATCCAGGACCACGTCCACGTCCAAAACCACGTCCACATCCACGACCACGTCCACGTCCACGTCCAGGTCCACGTCCACGTCCAGGTCCACATCCACATCCACGTCCACGACCACGTCCACGTCCACGTCCAGGACCACGTCCACAACCACGTCCACGTCCACGTCCAGGTCCACGTCAAAGTCCACGTCCACGTCCACGTCCACGTCCACGACCACGTCCACGTCCACGTCCACGTCCACGACCACGTCCACGTCCACATCCACGTCCACGTCCAAGTCCAAGTCCACGTCCACGTCCACGACCTCGTCCACGACCACGTCCAGGTCCACGTCCAGGTCCACGTCCACGTCCACGTCCACGTCCAAGTCCACGTCCACGTCCAAGTCCACGACCACATCCAGGTCCACGTCCAGGTCCACGTCCACATCCACGTCCACGTCCACGACCACGTCCACATCCACGTCCACGTCCTCGTCCACGTCCACGTCCACGTCCAAGTCCACGTCCACGTCCACGACCACGTCCACGTCAACGTCCACATCCACGTCCACGTCCAAATCCTCCACGTCCACGTCCACGTCCACGACCACGTCCACGTCCACGTCCGCGTCCACGTCCACTTCCACGTCCAGGTCCACATCCACATCCACGTCCACGTCCAGGTCCATGTCCACGTCCACGTCCAAGTCCATGTCCACGTCCACGTCCACGTTCACAACCACGTCCACGTCTACGACCACGTCCACGTCCATGTCCACGTCTACGACCACGTCCACGTCCACGTCCACGTCCAGGTCCAGGTCCACGTCCACGTCCACGTCCAGGTCCACGACCACGTCCACGTCCAAGTCCACGTCCCCGACCACGTCCACGTCCACGTCCACGTCCACGACCACCTCCACGTCCACGTCCACGTCCTCGTCCAAGTCCACGTCCACGTCCAGGTCCACGTCCACCTCCACGTCCACGTCCAGGTCCAGGTCCACGTCAACGTGCACGACCACGTCCACGTCCACGTCCACGTCCACGTCCACGACCTCGTCCACGTCCACGTCCACGTCCACGTCCACGACCACGTCCACGTCCAAGTCCATGTCCACCTCCACGTCCACGTCCAGGTCTAGGTCCACGTCCACTTCCACGTCCACGTCCACGTCCACGACCATGTCCACGTCCACGTCCACGTCCACCTCCACGTCCACGTCCACGACCTTTCCACGTCCAAGTCCACGTCCACGTCCAGGTCCACGTCAACGTCCACGTCCACGTCCAGGTCCACGTCCACGTCCACGACCACGTCCACGTCCATGTCCAGGTCCAGGTCTACGTCCAAGTCCACGTCTACGTCCACGTCCACGTCCACGTCCACGACCACGTCCACGTCCACGTCCACGTCGACGACCACGTCCACGTCTACGTCCACGTCTATGTCCAGGTCCACGTCCACGTTCACGTCCACGACCACGTCCACGTCCAGGTCCACATCTACATCCACGACCACGTCCACATCCATGTCCACGTCCACGAGCACGTCCACGTCCACGTCCACGTCCAAGTCCACGTCCACGTCCAGGTCCACGTCCACCTCCACGTCCACGTCAAGGTCCACGTCCACGTCTACGTCCACGACCACGTCCACGTCCACGTCTACGTCCACGACCATGTCCACGTCCACGTCCACGTCGACGTCCACGTCCACGACCACATCCACGTCCACGTCCACGTCCAGGTCGACGTCAACGTCCACAACAACGTCCACGTCCACGTCCATGTCCACGTCCAGGTCCACGTCCACGTCCATGTCCACGTCCACAACCACGTCCACGTCCACGTCCAGGTCCACGTCCACAACCACGTCCACATCCACGTCCACGTCCACGTCCACGTCCACGTCCACGACCACGTCCACGTCCACGTCCACGTCCACGTCCAAGTCCACGTCCAGGTCCAGGTCCACGACCACGTCCACAACCACGTCCACGTCCATGTCCAGGTCCACGTCCACGACCACGTCCACGTCCACGTCCACGTCCACGTCCAAACCAGGTCCAGGTCTAGGTCCAGGTCCACGTCCACGTCGACGTCCACGTCCAGGTTCACGACCACGTCCACGTCCACGTCCACGTCCACGACCATGTCCACGTCCACGTCCATGTCCACGACCACGTCCACGCCTGCGTCCACGTCCACGTCCAAGTCCACGTCCACGTCCAGGTCCACCTCCACCTCCACGTCCACGTCCAGTTCCAGGTCCACGTCCACGTCCACGTCCACGTACACGTCCACGTCCACGACCACGTCCACGTCCACGTCCACGTCCACATCCACCTCCACGTCCACGTCCACGTCCACGTCCACGTCCACATCCACGTCCACGTCCACGTCCACGTCCACGTCCACGTCCACATCCCATCCACGTCCACGTCCACGTCCACGTCCAGGTCCACGTCCATGTCCACGTCCACGTCCACGTCCACGTCCATGTCCACGTCCACGTCCATATCTACGTCCACGTCCACGTCCACGTCCAAGTCCATGTCCAGGTCCACGTTCAGGTCCACGTCCACGTCCACGTCCTCCACGTCCACGTCCACGTCCACCACGTCCACGTCCACGTCCACGTCCAAGTCCACGTCCACGTCCACGTCCATGTCCACGTTCAGGTCCAGGTCCAGGTCCACGTCCACGTCCACAACCTTTCCACGTCCTCGTCCACGTCCACGTCCCATCCACGTCCACGTCCACGACCACGTCCACGTCCACGTCCACGTCAACGTCTATGTCCACGTCCACGTCCACGTCCAAGTCCACGTCCACGTCCATGTCCACGTTCACGACCACGACCACGTCTACGTCCACGTCCACGACCACGTCCACGTCCATGTCCACGTCCACGTCCACGACCACGTCCACATCTACGTCCATGTCCACGTTCACGTCGACGTCCACGACCACGTTCATGTCCACGTCCACGTCCACGTCCACGACCATGTCCACGACCATGTCCACGTCCACAACCACGTCCACGTCCACGTCCATGTCCATGTCCACGTCCACGTCCACGTCCAGGTCCACGTCCACCTCCACGTCCACGTCTAGGTCCACGTCCACGTCCACATCCACGTCCACGTCCACGTCGATGTCGACGTCGACGTCCACGACCATGTCCACATCCACATCCACGTCCACGTCCAGGTCCACGTCCACGTCCAGGTCCACATCCACGTCCACGTCCACGTCCACATCCACGTCCACGACCACGTCCACGTCCACGTCCACATCCACGTCCAAGTCCTGGACCACATCCACGTCAACGTCCAGGTCCACGTCCACGTCCACGTCCACATCAGCGACCACGTCCACGTCCACGTCCACGACCACGTCCACGTCCACGTCCACGTCCACGACCACGTCCACGTCCACGTCCATGTCCACGTCCACGTCTTAGTCCAAGTCTACGTCCACGTCCACGACCACGTCCACGACCACGTCCAGGTCCACGTCCAGGTCCACGTCCACGTCCAAGTCCACGTCGAGGTCTATGTCCAAGTCCACGTCCAATCCACGTCCTCCACGTCCATGTCCATATCCACGTCCACGACCACGTCCACGTCCACGTCTACGTCCACGTCCACGTCCACGACCACGTCCACGTTCACGTCCAGGTCCACGTCCACGTCCACGTCCACGTCCACGACCACGACCACGTCCACGTCCACGACCCCTCCATGTCCACGTCTTCGTCCACGTCCACGTCCAGGTCCTCCACGTCCACGACCACGTCCACGTCCACGTCCATGACCACGTCCTCCACGTCCACGTCCACGTCCTCCACGTCAAGGTCCACGTCCACGTCCACGTCTAGGTCCTCCACGTCCACGTCCACGTCCACGTCCTCCACGTCCACGTCCATGTCCTCCACGTCGACGTCCACGTCCACGTCCACGTCCACGTCCAAGTCCACGTCCAGGTCCAGGTCCATGTCCACGTCCACGTCCACGACCACGTCCACGTCCACTTCCATGTCGACGAGTACGTCCACATCCACGTCCACGTTCACATCCACGTCCACGTCCACGTCCACGTCCACGACCACGTCCACGACCACGTCGACGTCCACGTCCACCACCACGTCCACGTCCACGTCCACGTCCACGTCCAGGTCCACGTCCACGTCCACGTCCACGTCCTCGTCCTTGTCCTCCACGTCCACGTCCACGTCCTCCACGTCCACGTCCACGACCACGTCCACGTCAACGTCCACGTCCACGTCCTGGTCCACGTCCACGTCCACATCCACGTCCTTGTCCTCCACGTCCACGTCCACGTCCTCCACGTCCACGTCCACGTCCACGTCAACGACCACGTCCACGTCAACGTCCACGTCCACGTCCACGACCACGTCTTCGTCCATGTCCCCGACCACGTCCACGTCCACGTCCATGTCCACATCCACGTCCACGTCCACGTCCACGACCCATCCACGTCCACGTCTTCGTCCACGTCCACGTCCAGGTCCTCCACATCCACGACCACGTCTACGTTCACGTCCACGTCCACGTCCTCCTCGACCACGCCACATCCACCTCCACGTCCACGTCCACGTCCACGTCCACATCAACGTCCACGTCCACGACCACGTCCAGGTCCACGTCCACGTCCACGTCCACGTCCACGTCCAAGTCCACATCCACGTCCACGTCCACGTCCACGACCAGGTCCAGGTCCACGTCCACGTCCAATTCCACGTCCACGACCACGTCCAAGTCCACGTCCACGTCCATGTCCACGTCCACGTCCACGTCCACGTCCACGTCCATGACCACATCCACGTCCACGTCCACGTCCACGACCACGTCCAGGTCCACGTCCACATCCACGTCCACGTCCACGACCACGTCCACGTCCACGACCACGTCCACGTCCACGACCACGTCCACGTCCACGTCCACGTCCAATTCCACGTCCACGTCCACGTCCACGTCCTCGTCCTCCACGTCCACGTCCACGTCCTCCACGTCCACGTCCACGTCCACGACCACGTCCACGTCAACGTCCACGTCCACGTTCAGGTCCACGTCCACGTCCACGTCCACGTCCACGTCCTTGTCCTCCACGTCCACGTCCACGTCCTCCACATCCACGTCCACGTCCACGTCAACGACCACGTCCACGTCAACGTCCACGTCCACGTCAATGACCACGTCTTCGTCCACGTCCACGACCACGTCCACGTCCACGTCCACGTCCACATCCACGTCCACGTCCACGTCCACGTCCACGTCCACGACCCATCCAAGTCCACGTCCACGTCTTCGTCCACGTCCACGTCCAGGTCCTCCACATCCAGGACCACGTCTACGTCCACGTCCACGTCCACGTCCTCCACGACCACGCCACATCCACCTCCACGTCCACGTCCTCCACGTCCACGTCCACCTCCTCCACGTCCACGTCCACGTCCTCCACGTCAACGTCCACGTCCACGTCCAAGTCCACGTCCACGTCCATGACCACGTCCACGTCCACGTCCACTTCCACGTCCACGTCCAAGTCCATGTCCACGTCCTCCACGTCCACGTCCACGTCCACTTCCACGTCAACGTCCACGTCCACGTCCACGTCCTCCACGTCCACGTCCACGTCCTCCACGTCCACGTCCCCGTCCACGTCCACGACCACGTCCACGTCCACGTCCACGTCCACGTCCACGTCCAAGTCCACGTCCACATCCACGTCCACGTCCACGTCCAAATCCACGTCCACGTCCAGGTCCACGTCCACGTACACAACCACGTCCACGTCCACGTCAACGTCCACGTCCACGACCACGTCCACGACCACGTCCAGGTCCACGTCTACGTCCACGTCCAAGTCCACGTCCAAGTCCACGTCCACGTCCACGTCCACGTCCAGGTCCACGTCCACGTCCACGACCACGTCCACGTCCACGTCCACGACCACGTCCACGTCCACGACCACGTCTACGTCCACGTCCATGTCCAAGTCCACGTCCACGTCCAGGTCCACGTCCACGTCGTCGTCCTCCACGTCCACGTCCACGTCCTCCACGTCCACGTCCACGTCCACATCCACGACCACGTCCACGTCCTCGTCCACGACCACGTCGACGTCCATGTCCACGACCACGTCCACGTCCACGACCACGTCCACGTCCACGACCACGTCCACGTCCACGTCCACGTCCACGACCACGTCCACGTCCACGTCCACGTCTACGTCCACGACCACGTCCACGTCCAAGTCCATGTCCACGTCCACGTCCACGACCACGTCCACGTCCACGTCGAAGTCCACGACCACGTCCATGTCCACGTCCACGTCCACGACCACGTCCACGTCCACGTTCACGACCACGACCAAGTCCACGTCCATGTCCATGACCTCGTCCACGTCCATGTCCACGTCCACGTCCACGACCACGTCCACGACCACGTCCACGTCCACGTCCACATCCACGTCCACGTCCACGTCCACGACCACGTCCAAGTCCACGTCCACGTCCATGTCCAGGTCCACGTCCACGTCCACGTCCACGTCTTCGTCCTCCATGTCCACGTCCACGTCCTCCACGTCCACGTCCACGTCCACGACCACGTCCACGTCAACGTCCACGTCCACATCCAGGTCCACGTCCACGTCCACGTCCACGTCCTTGTCCTCCACGTCCACGTCCACGTCCTCCACGTCCACGTCCACGTCCACGTCAACGACCACGTCCACGTCAACGTCCACGTCCACGACCACGTCTTCGTCCACGTCCACGACCATGTCCACGTCCACGTCCACATCCACGTCCACGTCCACGTCCACATCCACGTCCACGACCCATCCACGTCCACGTCTTCGTCTACGTCCACGTCCAGGTCCTCCACATCCACGACCACGTCTACGTCCACGTCCACGTCCACGTCCTCCACGACCACACCACATCCACCTCCACGTCCACGTCCTCCACGTCCACGTCCACGTCCTCCACGTCCACGTCCACGTCCTCCACGTCAACGTCCACGTCCACGTCCAAGTCCACGTCCACGTCCATGACCACGTCCACGTCCACGTCCACTTCCACGTCCACGTCCAAGTCCACATCCACATCCACGTCCACGTTCACGTCCACTTCCACGTCAACGTCCACGTCCACCTCCACGTCCACGTCCTCCACGTCCACGTCCACGTCCTCCACGTCCACGTCCACGTCCTCCACGTCCACGTCCACCTCCTCCACGTCGACGTCCACGTCTACGTCCACGACCACGTCCACGTCCACGTCCACGTCCAAGTCCACGTCCACATCCACGTCCACGTCCACGTCCAAATCCACGTCAACGTCCAGGTCCACGTCCACGTCCACGACCACGTCAACGTCCACGTCAACGTCCACGTCCACGACCACGTCCACGACCACGTCCAGGTCCACGTCTATGTCCACGTCCACGTCCACGTCCAAGTCCACGTCCACGTCCACGTCCACGTCCAGGTCCACGTCCACGTCAAAGACCACGTCCACGTCCACGTCCAGGACCACGTCCACGTCTACGTCCACGACCACGTCCACGTCCACGTCCATGTCCAAGTCCACGTCCACGTCCAGGTCCACGTCCACGTCCACGTCCACGTCCTCGTCCTCCACGTCCACGTCCACGTCCTCCACGTCCACGTCCACGTCCACATCCACGACCACGTCCACGTCCTCGTCCACGACGACGTCCACGTCCATGTCCACGACCACGTCCACGACCACGTCCACGTCCACATCCACGTCCACGACCACGTCCACGTCCACGTCCACGTCCACGACCACGTCCACGTCCACGTCCACGTCCACGACCACGTCCACGTCCACGTCCAAGTCCACATCCACATCCACGTCCACGACCACGCCTACGTCCACGTCCACGTCCACGTCCACGTCCACGTCCAGGACCACGTCCACGTCCACGTTCACGACCACGACCACGTTCACGTCCATGTCCATGACCACGTCCACGTCCATGTCCACGTCCACGTCCACGACCACGTCCACGACCACGTCCACGTCCACGTCCACGTCTACGACCACGTCCACGTCCACGTCCACGACCACGTCCACATCCACGTCCACGCCCACGTCCACGTCCACCTCCACGTCCACGTCTATGACCACGTCCACGTCCACGTCCACGTCCAAGTCCACGTCGACGTCCAGGTCCACGTCCACGTCCCTGTCCACGACCACGTCCACATCCACGTCCACGTCCACGATCACGTCCACGACCACGTCTACGTCCACGTCCACGACCACGTCCATGTCCACGTCCACGTCCACGTCCAAGTCCACGTCCAGGTCCAGGTCCACGTCCACGTCCACGTCCACGACCACGTCCACGTCCACGTCCACGACCACGTCCACGTCCACGTCCACGTCCACGACCACGTCTACGTCCACGTCCACGTCCACGTCCACGACCACGTTCATGTCCACGACCAAGACCACGTCCACGTCCACGACCACGTCCACGTCCACAACCACGTCCACATCCACGTCCACGTCCACGTCCAGGTCCACGTCCACGTCTACGTCCACGTCCAGGTCTACGTCTATGTCTATGTCCACGTCCACGTCCACGACCTTTCCACGTCCATGTCTACGTCCACGTCCACGTCCACGACCACGTCCACGTCCACGTCCACGTCCAAGTCCAAGTCCATGTCTACGTCCAAGTCCACGTCCACGTCTAGGTCCAGGTCCACGTCCACGTCCACGTCCACGTCCAAGTCCATGTCCACGTCCAGGTGCACGTCGACGTCCACGTCCACGTCCACGTCCAGGTCCACGTCGACGTCTACGTCCACGTCCTCCACGTCCACGTCCACGTCCTCCACGTCCACGTCCACGTCCACGTCCACGACCACGTCCACGTCCACGTCCACGTCCACATCCACGTCCACGTCCACGTCCACGTCCACGTCCACGTCCACGACCCATCCACGTCCACGTCCACGTCCACGTCTTCGTCCACGTCCACGACCACGTCCAAGTCCACGTCCACGTCCATGTCCAGGTCCACGTCCACGTCCACGTCCACGTCTTCGTCCTCCATGTCCACGTCCACGTCCTCCACGTCCACGTCCACGTCCACGACCATGTCCACGTCAACGTCCACGTCCACATCCAGGTCCACGTCCACGTCCACGTCCACGTCCTTGTCCTCCACGTCCACGTCCACGTCCTCCACGTCCACGTCCACGTCCACGTCAACGACCACGTCCACGTCAACGTCCACGTCCACGACCACGTCTTCGTCCACGTCCACGACCATGTCCACGTCCACGTCCACATCCACGTCCACGTCCACGTCCACATCCACGTCCACGACCCATCCACGTCCACGTCTTCGTCCACGTCCACGTCCAGGTCCTCCACATCCACGACCACGTCTACGTCCACGTCCACGTCCACGTCCTCCACGACCACACCACATCCACCTCCACGTCCACGTCCTCCACGTCCACGTCCACGTCCTCCACGTCCACGTCCACGTCCTCCACGTCAACGTCCACGTCCACGTCCAAGTCCACGTCCACGTCCATGACCACGTCCACGTCCACGTCCACTTCCACGTCCACGTCCAAGTCCACATCCACATCCACGTCCACGTTCACGTCCACTTCCACGTCAACGTCCACGTCCACCTCCACGTCCACGTCCTCCACGTCCACGTCCACGTCCTCCACGTCCACGTCCACGTCCTCCACGTCCACGTCCACCTCCTCCACGTCGACGTCCACGTCTACGTCCACGACCACGTCCACGTCCACGTCCACGTCCAAGTCCATGTCCACATCCACGTCCACGTCCACGTCCAAATCCACGTCAACGTCCAGGTCCACGTCCACGTCCACGACCACGTCAACGTCCACGTCAACGTCCACGTCCACGACCACGTCCACGACCACGTCCAGGTCCACGTCTATGTCCACGTCCACGTCCACGTCCACGTCCAAGTCCACGTCCACGTCCACGTCCACGTCCAGGTCCACGTCCACGTCAAAGACCACGTCCACGTCCACGTCCAGGACCACGTCCACGTCTACGTCCACGACCACGTCCACGTCCACGTCCATGTCCAAGTCCACGTCCACGTCCAGGTCCACGTCCACGTCCACGTCCTCGTCCTCCACGTCCACGTCCACGTCCTCCACGTCCACGTCCACGTCCACATCCACGACCACGTCCACGTCCTCGTCCACGACCACGTCCACGTCCATGTCCACGACCACGTCCACGACCACGTCCACGTCCACATCCACGTCCACGACCACGTCCACGTCCACGTCCACGTCCACGACCACGTCCACGTCCACGTCCACGTCCACGTCCACGACCACGTCCACGTCCACGTCCAAGTCCACATCCACATCCACGTCCACGACCACGCCTACGTCCACGTCCACGTCCACGTCCACGTCCAGGACCACGTCCACGTCCACGTTCACGACCACGACCACGTTCACGTCCATGTCCATGACCACGTCCACGTCCATGTCCACGTCCACGTCCACGACCACGTCCACGACCACGTCCACGTCCACGTCCACGTCTACGACCACGTCCACGTCCACGTCCACGACCACGTCCACATCCACGTCCACGCCCACGTCCACGTCCACCTCCACGTCCACGTCTATGACCACGTCCACGTCCACGTCCACGTCCAAGTCCACGTCGACGTCCAGGTCCACGTCCACGTCCCTGTCCACGACCACGTCCACATCCACGTCCACGTCCACGATCACGTCCACGACCACGTCTACGTCCACGTCCACGACCACGTCCATGTCCACGTCCACGTCCACGTCCAAGTCCACGTCCAGGTCCAGGTCCACGTCCACGTCCACGTCCACGACCACGTCCACGTCCACGTCCACGACCACGTCCACGTCCACGTCCACGACCACGTCTACGTCCACGTCCACGTCCACGACCACGTTCATGTCCACGACCAAGACCACGTCCACGTCCACGACCACGTCCACGTCCACAACCACGTCCACATCCACGTCCACGTCCACGTCCACGTCCACGTCCACGTCTACCTCCACGTCCAGGTCTACGTCTATGTCTATGTCCACGTCCACGTCCACGACCTTTCCACGTCCATGTCTACGTCCACGTCCACGTCCACGACCACGTCCACGTCCACGTCCACGTCCAAGTCCAAGTCCATGTCTACGTCCAAGTCCACGTCCACGTCTAGGTCCAGGTCCACGTCCACGTCCACGTCCACGTCCAAGTCCATGTCCACGTCCAGGTGCACGTCGACGTCCACGTCCACGTCCACGTCCACGTCCAGGTCCACGTCGACGTCTACGTCCACGTCCTCCACGTCCACGTCCACGTCCTCCACGTCCACGTCCACGTCCACGTCCACGACCACGTCCACGTCCACGTCCACGTCCACATCCACGTCTACGTCCACGTCCACGTCCACGTCCACGTCCACGACCCATCCACGTCCACGTCCACGTCCACGTCTTCGTCCACGTCCACGTCCAGGTCCTCCATGTCCACGACCACGTCCACGTCCACGGCCACGTCCTCGTCCATGACCACGTCCTCCACGTCCACGTCAATGTCCTCCACGTCCACGCCACGTCCACGTCCACATCCTCCACGTCCACGTCCACGTCCACGTCCTCCACGTCCACGTCCACGTCCTCCACGTCAACGTCCACGTCCACGTCCAAGTCCACGTCCAGGTCCAGGTCCAGGTCCAGGTCCACGTCCACATCCACGACCACGTCCACGTCCACTTCCACGTCCACGACTACGTCCACGTCCACGTCCATGTCCACGTCCACGTCCAAGTCCACGTCCACGTCCACGTCCACGACCACGTCCACGTCCACGTCCACGTCCAGATCCACGTCCACGTCAACGTCCACGTCCACATCCAGGTCCACGTTCAGGTCCAGGTCCAGGTCCAGGTTCACGTCCACGTCCAAGTCCACGTCCACGTCCACGTCCAGGTTCATGTCCACGTCCACGTCCACGTCCACGACCACGTCCACATCCACGTCCACGACCACGTCCACGTCCACGTCCACGACCACGTCCACGTCCACGTCCACGACCACGTCCACGTCCACGTCCACGACCACGTCCACGTCCACGTCCAAGTCCACATCCACATCCACGTCCACGACCACGCCCACGTCCACGTCCACGTCCACGACCACGTCCACGTCCACGTCCACGTCCACGTCCAGGACCACATCCACGTCCACGTTCACGACCACGACCACGTTCACGTCCATGTCCATGACCACGTCCACGTCCATGTCCACGTCCACGTCCACGACCACGTCCACGACCACGTCCACGTCCACGTCCACGTCTACGACCACGTCCACGTCCACGTCCACATCCACGACCACGTCCACATCCACGTCTACGTCTACGTCCACGTCTACGTCCACGTCCACGTCCACGTCCACGTCCACGTCCACGTCCACGTCCACATCCACGTCCACGTCTATGACCACGTCCACGTCCACGTCCACGTCTAAGTCCACGTCGACGTCCAGGTCCACGTCCACGTCCACGTCCACGACCACGTCCACATCCACGTCCACGTCCACGACCACGTCCACGACCACGTCTACGTCCACGTCCACGACCACGTCCATGTCCACGTCCACGTCCACGTCCAAGTCCACGTCCAGGTCCACGTCCACGTCCACGTCCACGACCACGTCCACGTCCACGTCCACGACCACGTCCACGTCCACGTCCACGTCCACGACCACGTCTACGTCCACGTCCACGTCCACGACCACGTTCATGTCCACGACCACGACCACGTCCACGTCCACGTCCACGACTACGTCCACGTCCACAACCACGTCCACATCCACGTCCACGTCCACGTCCAGGTCCACGTCCACGTCTACGTCCACGTCCAGGTCTACGTCTATGTCTATGTCCACGTCCACGTCCACGACCTTTCCACGTCCATGTCTACGTCCACGTCCACGTCCACGACCACGTCCACGTCCACGTCCACGACCACGTCCACGTCCACGTCCAAGTCCACATCCACATCCACGTCCACGACCACGCCCACGTCCACGTCCACGTCCACGACCACGTCCACGTCCACGTCCACGTCCACGTCCAGGACCACGTCCACGTCCACGTTCACGACCACGACCATGTTCACGTCCATGTCCATGACCACGTCCACGTCCATGTCCACGTCCACGTCCACGACCACGTCCACGACCACGTCCACGTCCACGTCCACGTCTACGACCACGTCCACGTCCACGTCCACGACCACGTCCACATCCACGTCCACGTCCACGTCCACGTCCACGTCCACGTCCACGTCCACATCCACGTCCACGTCTATGACCACGTCCACGTCCACGTCCACGTCCAAGTCCACGTCGACGTCCAGGTCCACGTCCACGTCCACGTCCACGACCACGTTCACATCCACGTCCACGTCCACGACCACGTCCACGACCACGTCTACGTCCACGTCCACGACCACGTCCATGTCCACGTCCACGTCCACGTCCAAGTCCACGTCCAGGTCCACGTCCACGTCCACGTCCACGACCACGTCCACGTCCACGTCCACGTCCACGTCCACGTCCACGTCCACGACCACGTCCACGTCCACGTCCAAGTCCACATCCACATCCACGACCACGCCCACGTCCACGTCCACGTCCACGACCACGTCCACGTCCACGTCCACGTCCACGTCCAGGACCATGTCCACGTCCACGTTCACGACCACGACCACGTTCACGTCCATGTCCATGACCATGTCCATGTCCATGTCCACGTCCACGACCACGTCCACGACCACGTCCACGTCCACGTCCACGTCTACGACCACGTCCACGTCCACGTCCACGTCCACGACCACGTCCACATCCACGTCCACGTCCACGTCCACGTCCACGTCCACATCCACGTCCACGTCTATGACCACGTCCACGTCCACTTCCACGTCCAAGTCCACGTCGACGTCCAGGTCCACGTCCACGTCCACGTCCACGACCACGTCCACATCCACATCCACGTCCACGACCACGTCCACGACCACGTCTACGTCCACGTCCACGACCACGTCCATGTCCACGTCCACGTCCACGTCCAAGTCCACGTCCAGGTCCACGTCCACGTCCACGTCCACGACCACGTCCACGTCCACGTCCACGTCCACAACCACGTCCACGTCCACGTCCACGACCACGTCTACATCCACGTCCACGTCCACGACCACGTTCATGTCCACGACCACGACCACGTCCACGTCCACGTCCACGACTACGTCCACGTCCACAACCACGTCCACATCCACGTCCACGTCCGCGTCCAGGTCCACGTCCACGTCTACGTCCATGTCCAGGTCTACGTCTATGTCTATGTCCACGTCCACGTCCACGACCTTTCCACGTCCATGTCTACGTCCACGTCCACGTCCACGTCCACGACCACATCCACGTCCACGTCCAAGTCCAAGTCCATGTCTACGTCCAAGTCCACGTCCACGTCTAGGTCCAGGTCCACGTCCACGTCCACGTCCAAGTCCATGTCCACGTCCAGGTGCACGTCGACGTCCACGTCCACGTCCACGTCCAGGTCCACGTCGACGTCTACGTCCTCCACGTCCACGTCCTCCACGTCCACGTCCACGTCCACGTCCACGACCACGTCCACGTCCACGTCCACGTCCACATCCACGTCCACGTCCACGTCCACGTCCACGTCCACGTCCACGACCCATCCACGTCCACGTCCACGTCCACGTCTTCGTCCACGTCCAGGTCCTTCATGTCCGCGACCACGTCCACGTCCACGGCCACGTCCTCGTCCATGACCACGTCCTCCACGTCCACGTCAATGTCCTCCACGTCCACGCCACGTCCACGTCCACGTCCTCCACGTCCACGTCCACGTCCACGTCCTCCACGTCCACGTCCACGTCCTCCACGTCAACGTCCACGTCCACGTCCAAGTCCACGTCCAGGTCCAGGTCCAGCTCCACGTCCACAACCACGACCACGTCCACGTCCACTTCCACGTCCACGACTACGTCCACGTCCACGTCCACGTCCAAGTCCACGTCCACGTCCACGTCCACGACCACGTCCACGTCCACGTCCACGTCCAGATCCACGCCCACGTCGACGTCCACGTCCACGTCCAGGTCCACGTTCAGGTCCAGGTCCAGGTCCAGGTTCACGTCCACGTCCAAGTCCACGTCCACGTCGAGGTTCATGTCCACGTCCACGTCCACGTCCACGACCACGTCCACGTCCACGACCACGTCCACATCCACGTCCACGTCTACGACCACGTCCACGTCCACGTCCACGACCACGTCCACGTCCACGTCCACGACCACGTCCACGTGTAGGTCCACGTCCACGTCCACCACATCCACGTCCACGTCCACATCCACGACCGCGTCCACGTCCACGACCGCGTCCACGTCCACGACCACGTCCACGTCCACGTCCACATCCACGTCAACGCCCCGTCCACGTCCACGTCCTCCACGTCCTCGTCCACGTCCTCCACGTCCACGTCCACGTCCTTGCCACGTCCACGACCACGTCCACGTTCACGTCCACGTCCATGTCCACGTCCAAGTCCACGTCCACATCCACGTCCACGTTCACGTCCAAATCCACATCCACGTCCAGGTCCACGTCCACGTCCACCTCCACGTCCACGACCACGTCCACGTCCACGTCTACGTACACGTCCACGTCCACGTCGACATCCACGTCCACATCCACGACCACGTCCACGACCACGTCCAGGTCCACGTCCATGTCCACGTCCACGTCCACGTCCACGTCCAGGTCCACGTCCACGTCCACGTCCACGTCCACGACCACGTCCACGACCACGTCCACGTCCACGTCCACGACCACGTCCACGTCCACGTCCACGTCTAAGTCCACGTCCAGGTCCACGTCCACGTCCACGTCCACGACCACGTCCACGTCCACGTCCACAACCACGTCCACAACCACGTCCACGTCCACGTCCACGACCACGTCCACGACCACGTCCACGTCCACGTCCACGTCTACGACCACGTCCACGTCCACGTCCATGTCTAAGTCCACGTCCACGTCCACGTCCACGTCCACGACCACGTCCACGTCCATAACCACGTCCACGACCACGTCCACGTCCACGACCACGTCCAGGACCACGTCCACGACCACGTCCACGTCCACGTCCACGACAACGTCCACGTCCACGTCCAGGACCACATCTAAGTCCACGTCCACCTTCAAGTCCACGTCCAGGTCCACGTCCACGTCCACGTCCACGTCCACGTCCACATCCACGTTAACGTCCACGACCACGTCCACGTCCACGTCGACGTCCACGACCACGTCCACGTCCACGTCCAGGTCCACGTCCAAGTCCACGTCCACGTCCACGACCACGTCCACGTCCATGTCCATGTCCACGACCACGTCCACGTCCACGTCCACGTCCAAGTCCACGTCCACGTCCACGACCACGTCCACGTCCACGTCCACGTCTACGTCCACGTCCACGACCATGTCCACGACCACGTTCACGTCCACGTCCACGTACATGACCACGTCCACGTCCACGACCACGTCCACGTCCACGTCCACGTCCATGTCCACGTCCACGTCTACGTCCACGTCCACGACCATGTCCACGACCACGTTCACGTCCATGTCCACGTCCACGTCCACGTACACGACCACGTCCACGTCCACGACCACGTCCACGTCCACGTCCAAGTCCACGTCCACGTCCACGTCCACGACCACGTCCACGTTTACGTCCACGACCATGTCCACCTCCACGTCCACGTCCACGTTTACGTCCACGTCCACGTCCACCTCCACGTCCACGTCCACGACCATGTCCACGTCCACGTTCACGACCACGACCACGTCCACGTCCATGTCCACGACCACGTCCACGTCCACGTCCACGACCACGTCCACGTCCACGACCACGTCGACGTCCACGACCACGTCCACGACCACGTCCACGTCCACGTCCACGTCCACGACCACGTCCACGTCCACGTCCACGTCTACGACCACGTCCACGTCGACGTCTAAGTCCACGTCCACGTCGACGTCTAAGTCCACGTCCACGTCCAGGTCCACGTCCACGTCCACGTCCACGACCACGTCCACGACCACGTACACGTCCACGTCCACGACCACGTCCACGTCCACGTCCACGTCCAAGTCCAGGTCCAGGTCCACGTCCACGTCCACATCCACGTCCACGACCACGTCCACGTCTAGGTCCACGTCCACGTCCACGACCACGTCCACGTCCACGTCCACGACCACGTCTACGTCTACGTCCACGTCCACGACCACGATCACGTCCACGACCACGACCACGTCCACGTCCACGTCCACGTCCACGACCACGACCACGTCCACGTCCACGACCACGTCCACGTCCACCTCCAGGTCCACGTCCACGTCTACGTCCACGTGCACGTCCACGTCCACGTCCATGTCCACGTCCACGTCCACGTCCACGACCTTTCTATGTCCACGTCCACGTCCACGTCCAGGTTCACGTCCACGTCCAAGTCCACGTCCACGTCCAGGTTCATGTCCACGTCCACGTCCACGTCCACGACCACGTCCACGTCCACGACCACGTGCACGTCCACGACCACGTCCACGTCCACGTCCACGTCCACGACCACGTCCACGTCCACGACCACGACCACGTCAACGTCCAAGTCCACGACCACGTCCACGTCCACGACCACGCCCACGTCCACGTCCACGTCCACGACCACGTCTACGTCCACGTCCACGACCACGTCCACATCCACGTCCACGTCCACGTCCACGTTCACGACCACGACCACGTTCACGTCCATGTCTATGACCACGTCCACGTCCATGTCCACGTCCACGTCCACGACCACGTCCACGACCACGTCCACGTCCACGTCCACGTCTACGACCACGTCCACGTCCACATCCACGACCACGTCCACATCCACGTCCACGTCCACGTCCACGTCCACATCCACGTCCACGTCTATGACCACGTCCACGTCCACGTCCACGTCCAAGTCCACGTCGACGTCCAGGTCCACGTCCACGTCCACGACCACGTCCACATCCACGTCCACGTCCACGACCACGTCCACGACCACGTCTACGTCCACGTCCACGACCACGTCCATGTCCACGTCCACGTCCACGTCCAAGTCCACGTCCAGGTCCACGTCCACGTCCACGTCCACGACCACGTCCACGTCCACGTCCACGTCCACGACCACGTCCACGTCCACGTCCACGTCCACGACCACGTCTACGTCCACGTCCACGTCCACGACCACGTTCATGTCCACGACCACGACCACTTCCACGTCCACGTCCACGACTACGTCCACGTCCACAACCACGTCCACATCCACGTCCACGTCCATGTCCAGGTCCACGTCCACGTCTACATCCACGTCCAGGTCTACGTCTATGTCTATGTCCACGTCCACGTCCATGTCTACGTCCACGTCCACGTCCACGACCACGTCCACGTCCACGTCCACGTCCACGACCACGTCCAAGTCCACGTCCAAGTCCACATCCACATTCACGTCCACGACCACGCCCACGTCCACGTCCACGTCCACGACCACGTCCACGTCCACGTCCACGTCCAGGACCACGTCCACGTCCACGTTCACGACCACGACCACGTCCACGTCCATGTCCACGTCCACGTCCACGTCCACGTCCACGTCCACGTCCACGTCTACGACCACGTCCACGTCCACGTCCACAACCACGTCCACGTCCACGTCCACATCCACGACCACGTCCACATCCACGTCCACGTCCACGTCCACGTCCACGTCCACGTCCAAGTCCACGTCGACGTCCAGGTCCACGTCCACGTCCACGACCACGTCCACATCCACGTCCACGTCCACGACCACGTCCACGACCACGTCTACGTCCACGTCCACGACCACGTCCATGTCCACGTCCACGTCCACGTCCAAGTCCACGTCCAGGTCCACGTCCACGTCCACGTCCACGACCACGTCCACGTCCACGTCCACGACCACGTCCACGTCCACGTCCACGACCACGTCTACGTCCACGTCCACGTCCACGACCACGTTCATGTCCACGACCACGACCACGTCCACGTCCACGTCCACGACTACGTCCACGTCCACAACCACGTCCACATCGACGTCCACGTCCACGTCCAGGTCCATGTCCACGTCTACGTCCACGTCCAGGTCTACGTCTATGTCTATGTCCACGTCCACGTCCATGTCTACGTCCACGTCCACGTCCACGACCACGTCCACGTCCACGTCCACGTCCACGACCACGTCCACGTCCACGTCCAAGTCCACATCCACATTCACGTCCACGACCACGCCCACGTCCACGTCCACGTCCACGACCACGTCCACGTCCACGTCCACGTCCACGTCCAGGACCACGTCCACGTCCACGTTCACGACCACGACCACGTCCACGTCCATGTCCACGTCCACGTCCACGTCCACGTCCACGTCCACGTCTACGACCACGTCCACGTCCACGTCCACAACCACGTCCACGTCCACGTCCACATCCACGACCACGTCCACATCCACGTCCACGTCCACGTCCACGTCCACGTCCACGTCCACGTCCAAGTCCACGTCGACGTCCAGGTCCACGTCCACGTCCACGACCACGTCCACATCCACGTCCACGTCCACGACCACGTCCACGACCACGTCTACGTCCACGTCCACGACCACGTCCATGTCCACGTCCACGTCCACGTCCAAGTCCACGTCCAGGTCCACGTCCACGTCCACGTCCACGACCACGTCCACGTCCACGTCCACGACCACGTCCACGTCCACGTCCACGTCCACGACCACGTCTACGTCCACGTCCACGTCCACGACCACGTTCATGTCCACGACCACGACCACGTCCACGTCCACGTCCACGACTACGTCCACGTCCACAACCACGTCCACATCGACGTCCACGTCCACGTCCAGGTCCATGTCCACGTCTACGTCCACGTCCAGGTCTACGTCTATGTCTATGTCCACGTCCACGTCCACGACCTTTCCACGTCCATGTCTACGTCCACGTCCACGTCCACGTCCACGACCACGTCCACGTCCACGTCCAAGTCCAAGTCCATGTCTACGTCCAAGTCCACGTCCACGTCTAGGTCCAGGTCCACGTCCACGTCCACGTCCACGTCCAGGTCCATGTCCACGTCCAGGTGCACGTCGACGTCCACGTCCACGTCCAGGTCCACGTCGACGTCTACGTCCTCCACGTCCACGTCCTCCACGTCCACGTCCACGTCCACGTCCACGACCACGTCCACGTCCACGTCCACGTCCACATCCACGTCCACGTCCACGTCCACGTCCACGTCCACGTCCATGACCCATCCACGTCCACGTCCACGTCTTCGTCCACGTCCAGGTCCTCCATGTCCACGACCACGTCCACGTCCACGGCCACGTCCTCGTCCATGACCACGTCCTCCACGTCCACGTCAATGTCCTCCACGTCCACGCCACGTCCACGTCCACGTCCTCCACGTCCACGTCCACGTCCACGTCCTCCACGTCCACGTCCACGTCCTCCACGTCAACGTCCACGTCCACGTCCAAGTCCACGTCCAGGTCCAGGTCCAGCTCCACGTCCACATCCACGACCACGTCCACGTCCACTTCCACGTCCACGACTACGTCCACGTCCACGTCCACATCCAAGTCCACGTCCACGTCCACGTCCACGACCACGTCCACGTCCACGTCCACGTCCAGATCCACGCCCACGTCGACGTCCACGTCCACGTCCAGGTCCACGTTCAGGTCCAGGTCCAGGTCCAGGTTCACGTCCACGTCCAAGTCCACGTCCACGTCCACGTCCAGGTTCATGTCCACGTCCACGTCCACGTCCACGACCACGTCCACATCCACGTCCACGTCCACGTCCATGTCCACGTCCACGTCCACGTCCACGACCTTTCTATGTCCACATCCACGTCCACGTCCAGGTTCACGTCCACGTCCAAGTCCACGTCCACGTCCAGGTTCATGTCCACGTCCACGTCCACGTCCACGACCACGTCCACGTCCACGACCACGTCCACGTCCACGACCACGTCCACGTCCAC
This sequence comes from Closterium sp. NIES-65, assembly GCA_948144175.1. NCBI lineage: Eukaryota > Viridiplantae > Streptophyta > Zygnematophyceae > Desmidiales > Closteriaceae > Closterium > Closterium sp. NIES-65. The sequence continues at coordinate 259,358 of CANXME010002308.1, read as the reverse complement.
GTCCACGTCCACGACCACGTCCACGTCCACGTCCACGACCACGACCACGTCAACGTCCAAGTCCACGACCACGTCCACGTCCACGACCACGCCCACGTCCACGTCCACGTCCACGACCACGTCCACGTCCACGTCCACGACCACGTCCACATCCACGTCCACGTCCACGTCCACGTTCACGACCACGACCACGTTCACGTCCATGTCCATGACCACGTCCACGTCCATGTCCACGTCCACGTCCACGACCACGTCCACGACCACGTCCACGTCCACGTCCACGTCTACGACCACGTCCACGTCCACGTCCACATCCACGACCACGTCCACATCCACGTCCACGTCCACGTCCACGTCCACATCCACGTCCACGTCTATGACCACGTCCACGTCCACGTCCACGTCCAAGTCCACGTCGACGTCCAGGTCCACGTCCACGTCCACGACCACGTCCACATCCACGTCCACGTCCACGACCACGTCCACGACCACGTCTACGTCCACGTCCACGACCACGTCCATGTCCACGTCCACGTCCACGTCCAAGTCCACGTCCAGGTCCACATCCACGTCCACGTCCACGACCATGTCCACGTCCACGTCCACGTCCACGACCACGTCCACGTCCACGTCCACGTCCACGACCACGTCTACGTCCACGTCCACGTCCACGACCACGTTCATGTCCACGACCACGTCCACGTCCACGACTACGTCCACGTCCACAACCACGTCCACATCCACGTCCACGTCCATGTCCAGGTCCACGTCCACGTCTACATCCACGTCCAGGTCTACGTCTATGTCTATGTCCACGTCCACGTCCATGTCTACGTCCACGTCCACGTCCACGACCACGTCCACGTCCACGTCCACGTCCACGACCACGTCCACGTCCACGTCCAAGTCCACATCCACATTCACGTCCACGACCACGCCCACGTCCACGTCCACGTCCACGACCACGTCCACGTCCACGTCCACGTCCACGTCCAGGACCACGTCCACGTCCACGTTCACGACCACGACCACGTCCACGTCCATGTCCACGTCCACGTCCACGTCCACGTCCACGTCCACGTCCACGTCCACGTCTACGACCACGTCCACGTCCACGTCCACAACCACGTCCACGTCCACGTCCACATCCACGACCACGTCCACATCCACGTCCACGTCCACGTCCACGTCCACGTCCACGTCCACGTCCAAGTCCACGTCGACGTCCAGGTCCACGTCCACGTCCACGACCACGTCCACATCCACGTCCACGTCCACGACCACGTCCACGACCACGTCTACGTCCACGTCCACGACCACGTCCATGTCCACGTCCACGTCCACGTCCAAGTCCACGTCCAGGTCCACGTCCACGTCCACGACCACGTCCACGTCCACGTCCACGACCACGTCCACGTCCACGTCCACGACCACGTCTACGTCCACGTCCACGACCACGTTCATGTCCACGACCACGACCACGACCACGTCCACGTCCACGTCCACGACTACGTCCACGTCTACAACCACGTCCACATCGACGTCCACGTCCACGTCCAGGTCCATGTCCACGTCTACGTCCACGTCCAGGTCTACGTCTATGTCTATGTCAACGTCCACGACCTTTCCACGTCCATGTCTACGTCCACGTCCACGTCCACGTCCACGACCACGTCCACGTCCACGTCCAAGTCCAAGTCCATGTCTACGTCCAAGTCCACGTCCACGTGTAGGTCCAGGTCCACGTCCACGTCCACGTCCACGTCCAGGTCCATGTCCACGTCCAGGTGCACGTCGACGTCCACGTCCACGTCCACGTCCAGGTCCACGTCGACGTCTACGTCCTCCACGTCCACGTCCTCCACGTCCACGTCCACGTCCACGTCCACGACCACGTCCACGTCCACGTCCACGTCCACATCCACGTCCACGTCCACGTCCATGACCCATCCACGTCCACGTCCACGTCTTCGTCCACGTCCAGGTCCTCCATGTCCACGACCACGTCCACGTCCACGGCCACGTCCTCGTCCATGACCACGTCCTCCACGTCCACGTCAATGTCCTCCACGTCCACGCCACGTCCACGTCCACGTCCTCCACGTCCACGTCCACGTCCTCCACGTCCACGTCCACGTCCTCCACGTCAACGTCCACGTCCACGTCCAAGTCCACGTCCAGGTCCAGGTCCAGCTCCACGTCCACATCCACGACCACGTCCACGTCCACTTCCACGTCCACGACTACGTCCACGTCCACGTCCACGTCCACGTCCAAGTCCACGTCCACGTCCACGTCCACGACCACGTCCACGTCCACGTCCACGTCCAGATCCACGCCCACGTCGACGTCCACGTCCACGTCCAGGTCCACGTTCAGGTCCAGGTCCAGGTCCAGGTTCACGTCCACGTCCAAGTCCACGTCCACGTCCACGTCCAGGTTCATGTCCACGTCCACGTCCACGTCCACGACCACGTCCACATCCACGTCCACGTCCACGACCACGTCCACGTCCACGACCACGTCCACGTCCACGTCCACGACCACGTTCACGTCTAGGTCCACGTCCACGTCCACCACATCCACGTCCACGTCCATGTCCACGTCTACGTCCACGTCCACGACCGCGTCCACGTCCACGACCACGTCCACGTCCACGTCCACATCCACGTCAACGTCCCCGTCCACGTCCACGTCCTCCACGTCCACGTCCACGTCCTCCACGTCCACGTCCACGTCCTTGCCACGTCCACGACCACGTCCACGTTCACGTCCACGTCCATGTCCACGTCCAAGTCCACGTCCACATCCACGTCCACGTCCACGTCCAAATCCACGTCCACGTCCAGGTCCACGTCCACGTCCACGTCCACGACCACGTCCACGTCCACGTCCACGTCAACGTCCACGTCCACGTCCACGTCGACATCCACGTCCACATCCACGACCACGTCCACGACCACGTCCAGGTCCACGTCCATGTCCACGTCCACGTCCACGTCCAGGTCCAGGTCCACGTCCACGTCCACGTCCACGTCTACGACCACGTCCACGACCACGTCCACGTCCACGACCACGACCACGTCCACGTCCACGTCTAAGTCCACGTCCACGTCCAGGTCCACGTCCACGTCCACGTCCACGACCACGTCCACGTCCACAACCACGTCCACAACCACGTCCACGTCCACGTCCACGACCACGTCCACGACCACGTCCACGTCCACGTCCACGTCTACGACCACGTCCACGTCCACGTCCATGTCTAAGTCCACATCCACGTCCACGTCCACGTCCACGTCCACGTCCACAACCACCTCCACGACTACGTCCACGTCCACGTCCACGTCTACGACCACGTCCACGTCCATGCCACGTCTAAGTCCACGTCCACGTCCAGGTCCACGTCCACGTCCACGACCACGTCCACGTCCACAACCACGTCCACGACCACGTCCACGTCCACGACCACGTCCACGACCACGTCCAAGACCACGTCCACGTCCACGTCCACGACAACGTCCACGTCCACGTCCACGACCACATCTAAGTCCACGTCCACGTCCAAGTCCACGTCCAGGTCCACGTCCACGTCCACGTCCAGGTCCACGTCCACGTCCACATCCACGTTAACGTCCACGACCACGTTTACGTCCACGTCGACGTCCAAGACCACGTCCACGTCCACGTCCAGGTCCACGTCCAGGTCCACGTCCACGTCCACGACCACGTCCACGTCCACGTCCATGTCGACGACCACGTCCACGTCCACGTCCAAGTCCACGTCCACGTCCACGACCACGTCCACGTCCACGTCCACGTCTACGTCCACGTCCACGACCATGTCCACACCCACGTTCACGTCCACGTCCACGTACATGACCACGTCCACGTCCACGACCACGTCCACGTCCACGTCCACGTCCTTGTCCACGTCCACGTCTACGTCCACGTCCACGACCATGTCCACGACCACGTTCACGTCCATGTCCACGTCCACGTCCACGTACACGACCACGTCCACATCCATGACCACGTCCACGTCCACGTCCACGTCCAAGTCCACGTCCACGTCCACGTCCACGTCCACGACCACGTCCACGTTTACGTCCACGACCACGTCCACCTCCACGTCCACGTCCACGTTTACGTCCACGTCCACGTCCACCTCCACGTCCACGTCCACGACCACGTCCACGTCCACGTTCACGACCACGACCACGTCCACGTCCATGTCCACGACCACGTCCACGTCCACGTCCACGACCACGTCCACGTCCACGACCACGTCCACGACCACGTCCACGTCCACGTCCACGTCCACGACCACGTCCACGTCTACGACCACGTCCACGTCGACGTCTAAGTCCACGTCCACGTCGACGTCTAAGTCCACGTCCACGTCCAGGTCCACGTCCACGTCCACGACCACGAACACGACCACGTCCACGTCCACGACCACGTCCACGTCCACGTCCACGTCCAAGTCCACGTCCAGGTCCACGTCCACGTCCACATCCACGTCCACGACCACGTCCACGTCTAGGTCCACGTCCACGTCCACGTCCACGACCACGTCCACGTCCACGTCCACGACCACATCCACGTCCACGACCACGTCCACGTCTAGGTCCACGTCCACGTCCACGTCCACGTCCACGTCCACGTCCACGTCCACGTCTAGGTCCACGTCCACGTCCACGTCCACGTCCATGACGAGGTCCACTTCCACATCCACGTCCAAGTCCACGTCCTCGCCAGGTGCACGTCGACGTCCACGTCCACGTCCAAGTCCACGTCCACGTCCACGTCCTCCACGTCCACGTTCACGTCCTCCACGTCCACGTCCACGTCCACGTCCACGTCGACGACCACGTCCACGTCCACGTCCACGTCCTCCACGTCCACGTCCACGTCCACATCCAGGTCCACGTCCAGAACCACGTCCACGTCCACGTCCACGTCAACGTTGACTTCCACGTCCATGTCCACGTCCACGACCACGTCCACGTCCACGTCCTGTCCACGTCCACGTCCACGTCCAAGTCCATGTCCATGTCCACGTCCACGTCCACGTCCACGTCCACGACCACGTCCACGTCCACGACCACGTCCACGTCCACGTCCATGACCACGTCCACGTCCACGTCCACGTCCACGTCCAAGCCCAAGCCCACGTCCACGTCCACGTCCACGACCACGTCCACGTCCACGTCCACGTCGTCCACGTCCACATCCATGTTCGTCCACGTCCACGTCCACGTCCACGTCCATGACCACGTCCACGTCCAAATCCACGTCCACGTCCAGGTCCACGTCCACGTCCACGTCCAAATCCACGTCCACGTCCAGGTCCACGTCCACGTCAACGTCCACGTCCACGTCCACGACCACGTCCACGACCACGTCCAGATCCACGTCCACGTCCACGTCCACGCCCACGTCCACATCTACGTTTACATCCACGACCACGTCCACGTCCACGACCACGTTCATGTCTACATCCACGACCAGGTCCATGTCCACGTCCACGTCGACGTCCATGTCCACGACCACGTCCACGTCCACGACAACCTCCACATCCACGTCCACGACCACATCTAAGTCGACGTCCACGTCCAAGTCCACGTCCAGGTCCACGTCCACGTCCACGTCCAGGTCCACGTCCACGTCCACATCCACGTTAATGTCCACGACCACGTCCACGTCCACGTCGACGTCCACGACCACGTCCACGTCCACGTCCCGGTCCACGTCCAGGTCCACGTCCACGTCCACGACCACGTCCACGTCCACGTCCATGTCCACGACCACGTCCACGTCCACGTCTTAGTCCACGTCCACGACCACGTCCACGTCCACGTCCACGACCACGTCCACGTCTATGTCCACGTCCACGTCCGCCTCCACGTCTACGTCCACGTCCACGTCCACGACCACGTCCACGACCACGTCCATGACCACGTCCACGTCCACGTACACAACCACGTCCACGTCCACGACCACGTCCACGTCCACGTCCAGGTCCACGTCCACGTCCACGTCCACGTCCAGGTCTACGTCCACGTCCATGTCCACGTCCACGTCCACGTCCACGACCTTTCCACGTCCACGTCCACGACCACGTCCAGGTCCATGTCCACGTCCACGTCCAAGTCCAAGTCCACGTCCACGTCCGAGTCCACGTCCACGTTCAGGTCCACGTCCACGTCCACGTCCACGTCCACAACCACGTCCACGTCCACGTCCACGTCCAAGTCCACGTCCACGTCCCGGTCCACGTCGACGTCCACGTCCACGTCCACGTCCACGTCCTCCAGGTCCACGTCCACGTCCACGTCCTCCACGTCCACGTCCACGTCCTCCACGTCCACGTCTACGTCCACGTCCACGACCACGTCCACGTCCACGTCCACGTCCTCCATGTCCACGTCCACGTCCACGTCCAGGTCCACATCCACGACCACGTCTATGTCCACGTCCACGTCCACGTCGACGTCCACGTCGACGTCCACTTCCACGTCCACGTCCACGTCCACGTCCATGACCACGTCCACGTCCAAGACCACCTCCACGTCCACGTCCACGTCCACGTCCACGTCCAAGTCCACGTCCACGTCCATGTCCACGACCTTGCCACGTCCACGTCCATGACCACGTCCACGTCCACGTCCACGTCCACGTCCAAGCCCACGTCCACGTCCAGGTCCACGTCCACGTCCACGACCACGTCCACGTCCACGTCCTCCACATCCACGTCCATGTCCGTCCACGTCCACGTCCACGTCCATGCCACGTCCACGTCCACGACCACGTCTACGTAGACGTCCACGTCCACGTCCAGGTCCACGTCCACATCCACGTCCTCCAAGTCCACGTCCACGTCCTCCACGTCCACGTCCACGTCCACGTCCACGACCACGTCCACGTCCACGTCCTCCACGTCCACGTCCACGTCCACGTCCAGGTCCACGTCCACGACCACGTCCACGTCCACGACCACGTCCACTTCCACGTCCACGTCCACGTCCACGTCCACGTCCACGACCACGTCCACGTCCACGTCCACGTCCACGACTACGTCCACGTCCACGTCCACGACCACGTCCACGTCCACGACCACGTCCACGTCCACGTCCATGTCCAGGTCCACGTCCACGTCCACGTCCACGTCCACGTCCACGTCCTCGTCCACGACCACGTCCATGTCCACGTCTACGTCCACGTCCACGTCCACGACCATGTCCACGTCCATGGCCATGTCGACGTCCACGTCCATGTCCACGACCACGTCCAAGTCCACGTCCACGTCCACGTCCACGACCACGTCCACGTCTAAGTCCACGTCCACGTGCACGTCCACGTCCAAGTCCACGTCCACGTCATCGTCCACGTCCACGTCCACGTGCACGTCCACGTCCACATCCATGTCCACGTCCAGGTCCACGTCCATGTCCACGTCCACGTCCAAATCCACGTCCACATCCAAATCCACGTCCACGTCCACGTCCACGTCCACGAACACGTTCACGTCCACGTCCACGTCCATGTCCACGCCCACGTCCACGTCCACGTGCACGTCCAAGTCCTTGTCCACGTCCACGTCCACGTCCACGACCACGTCCATGTTCCCGTCCACGACCACGTCCACGTCCACGTCCACGACCACGTCGACGTCCACGTCCACGACCACGTCCACGTCCACGTCCACGACCACGTCCACGACCACGTCCAGATCCACGTCCACGTCCACGTCCACGCCCACGTCCACATCTACGTTTACATCCACGACCACGTCCACGTCCACGACCACGTTCATGTCTACATCCACGACCAGGTCCATGTCCACGTCCACGTCGACGTCCATGTCCACGACCACGTCCACGTCCACGTCCACGACAACCTCCACATCCACGTCCACGACCACATCTAAGTCGACGTCCACGTCCAAGTCCACGTCCAGGTCCACGTCCACGTCCACGTCCAGGTCCACGTCCACGTCCACATCCACGTTAACGTCCACGACCACGTCCACGTCCACGTCGACGTCCACGACCACGTCCACGTCCACGTCCCGGTCCACGTCCAGGTCCACGTCCACGTCCACGACCACGTCCACGTCCACGTCCATGTCCACGACCACGTCCACGTCCACGTCTTAGTCCACGTCCACGACCACGTCCACGTCCACGTCCACGACCACGTCCACGTCTATGTCCACGTCCACGTCCGCCTCCACGTCTACGTCCACGTCCACGTCCACGACCACGTCCACGACCACGTCCATGACCACATCCACGTCCACGTACACAACCACGTCCACGTCCACGACCACGTCCACGTCCACGTCCAGGTCCACGTCCACGTCCACGTCCACGTCCAGGTCTACGTCCACGTCCATGTCCACGTCCACGTCCACGTCCACGACCTTTCCACGTCCACGTCCACGACCACGTCCAGGTCGATGTCCACGTCCACGTCCAAGTCCAAGTCCACGTCCACGTCCGAGTCCACGTCCACGTTCAGGTCCACGTCCACGTCCACGTCCACGTCCACAACCACGTCCACGTCCACGTCCACGTCCAAGTCCACGTCCACGTCCCGGTCCACGTCGACGTCCACGTCCACGTCCACGTCCACGTCCTCCAGGTCCACGTCCACGTCCACGTCCTCCACGTCCACGTCCACGTCCTCCACGTCCACGTCTACGTCCACGTCCACGACCACGTCCACGTCCACGTCCTCCATGTCCACGTCCACGTCCACGTCCAGGTCCACATCCACGACCACGTCTATGTCCACGTCCACGTCCACGTCGACGTCCACGTCGACGTCCACTTCCACGTCCACGTCCACGTCCACGTCCACGTCCACGTCCATGACCACGTCCACGTCCAAGACCACCTCCACGTCCACGTCCACGTCCACGTCCACGTCCAAGTCCACGTCCACGTCCATGTCCACGACCTTGCCACGTCCACGTCCATGACCACGTCCACGTCCACGTCCACGTCCACGTCCAAGCCCACGTCCACGTCCAGGTCCACGTCCACGTCCACGACCACGTCCACGTCCACGTCCTCCACATCCACGTCCATGTCCGTCCACGTCCACGTCCACGTCCATGCCACGTCCACGTCCACGACCACGTCCACGTAGACGTCCACGTCCACGTCCAGGTCCACGTCCACATCCACGTCCTCCAAGTCCACGTCCACGTCCTCCACGTCCACGTCCACGTCCACGTCCACGACCACGTCCACGTCCACGTCCTCCACGTCCACGTCCACGTCCACGTCCAGGTCCACGTCCACGACCACGTCCACGTCCACGACCACGTCCACTTCCACGTCCACGTCCACGTCCACGTCCACGTCCACGTCCACGACCACGTCCACGTCCACGTCCACGTCCACGTCCACGACTACGTCCACGTCCACGTCCACGACCACGTCCACGTCCACGACCACGTCCACGTCCACGTCCATGTCCAGGTCCACGTCCACGTCCACGTCCACGTCCACGTCCACGTCCTCGTCCACGACCACGTCCATGTCCACGTCTACGTCCACGTCCACGTCCACGACCATGTCCACGTCCATGGCCATGTCGACGTCCACGTCCATGTCCACGACCACGTCCAAGTCCACGTCCACGTCCACGTCCACGACCACGTCCACGTCTAAGTCCACGTCCACGTGCACGTCCACGTCCAAGTCCACGTCCACGTCATCGTCCACGTCCACGTCCACGTGCACGTCCACGTCCACATCCATGTCCACGTCCAGGTCCACGTCCATGTCCACGTCCACGTCCAAATCCACGTCCACATCCAAATCCACGTCCACGTCCACGTCCACGTCCACGAACACGTTCACGTCCACGTCCACGTCCATGTCCACGCCCACGTCCACGTCCACGTGCACGTCCAAGTCCTTGTCCACGTCCACGTCCACGTCCACGACCACGTCCATGTTCCCGTCCACGACCACGTCCACGTCCACGTCCACGACCACGTCGACGTCCACGTCCACGACCACGTCCACGTCCATGTCCACGACCACGTCCACGACCACGTCCAGATCCACGTCCACGTCCACGCCCACGCCCACGTCCACGTCCACGTCCAAGTCCTTGTCCACGTCCACGTCCACGACCATGTCCACGTTCACGTCCACGACCACGTCCATTTCCACGTCCACGACCACATCCACATCCACGTCCACGTCCACGTCCACGACCACGTCCACGTCTACGTCCTCCAAGTCCATGTCCACGTCCACGTCCAGGTCCACGTCCACGACCACGTCGACGTCCACGTCCACGTCGACGTCCACGTCGACGTCCACTTCCACGTCCACGTCCACGTCCAGGTCCACGTCGACGTCCACGACCACGTCCACGTCCACGTCCACGTCCACCTCCACGACCACGTCCACGTCGACGTCCACGACCACGTCCACGTCCACGACCACGTCCACGTCCACGACCACGTCCACGTCCACGTCCATGTCCAGGTCCACGTCCACGTCCAAGTCCAAGTCCTCATCCACGACCACGTCCATGTCCACGTCCACGTCTACGTCCACGTCCACGTCCACGACCATGTCCACGTCCATGGCCACGTCGACGTCCACGTCCATGTCCACGACCACGTCCAAGTCCACGTCCACGTGCACGTCCACGTCCAAGTCCACGTCCACGTGCACGTTCACGTCCACGTCCACATCCACGTCCACGTCCAATTCTACGTCCACGTCCACGTCCAAATCCACGTCCACGTCCAGGTCCACGTCCACGACCACGTCCACGTCCAGGTCCACGTCCAAATCCACGTCCACGTCCACGAACACGTTCACGTCCACGTCCACGTCCACGTCCACGCCCACGTCCACGTCCACGTCCACGTCCAAGTCCTTGTCCACGTCCACGTCTACGTCCACGACCACGTCCATGTTCACGTCCACGACCACGTCCACGTCCACGTCCACGACCACGTCCACGTCCACGTCCACGTCCACGTCCATGACCACGTCCATATCCACGTCCACGTCCACGTCCACGCCCACGCCCACGTCCACGTCCACGTTCAAGTCCTTGTCCACGTCCACGTCCACGACCACGTCCACGTTCACGTCCACGACCATGTCCACGTCCACGTCTACGTCCACGACCACGTCCACGTCCACGTCCACGTCCACGACCACGTCGACGTCGACGTCCACGACCACGTCCACGTGTGAAACTGAATGAACGGGAGTGGATGACTATGAAATGAAGTGGGTACAAATAGGAAACCCTAATTGGGTTGTACCCCCTATGGGATACCCCACTATAGCCTACAGAAACAAGTAAGCTATATGTTCTGACACACCCCCATAGGCAAAGTGGGGGAGAACAAGGGGTCACAAGACCAGTCAAGCAAAGCAAAGCAAAGCTCAGGGTGGATCACAAAGTCACCACGCATTCCGAGCACAAGTTCAAAGGCCAGAAGGCCAGTTTACATGCAAGATCATATATAGAGATATACAAGAATCAAGCAAGCAAGAGCAAGAGTATATATAGGCGAAGGTACAAGCAAGGTCAAGAGGAGAGCAAGTGAGGCAAGACAGCCACAAGACCCAACTGCGTGCAACAACGCTGATGATCACAAGGCGCAAGTGCCTTGGTGAACACATCAGCAGTGTTGGCCTCAGAGGCCACGTACGCAAGTCGTAGCTGTCCACGCTGCTGTAGCTCACGAGCAAGAAAGTAGCGGAGAGCAATGTGCTTCGTTCTGTGCTCCAGTCGCTGCTCTCGACACAAGGCCAGCATGGCCTTGTTGTCTACGTACAGGACTGGAGGAGAACGAGGCTGCTCTCCAAGGTCGGTCAGCAGGTAGGTGAGCCAGCGTAACTCCTGTGCAGCCATAGCCCCAGCGTAGATCTCAGCCTCACAACTGGAGCCGAGAACAGAAGACGAGCGGGTAGCCCGCCACGAGACAGAGCCGGAACCTAGGCTGAAGGTGTAACCCTGTGACGACCGCTGCGTAGCCTGGTCGTCAGCCCAAGAAGCGTCTGCGTGCCCAGTGAGGACCACTGGACTGCGCCCTCCAAGCACTAGCCCCATGCCCGACGTACTGCACAAGTAGCGCAACACCCTTTTCGCTGCAGCCATGTGCTCTGGTCGGTGTCTCCCAGGAGCAACAAAGCGTGCGAGAATGCTAAGAGGGTATGCGAGGTCAGGTCGTGTGCAGGTCATCAGGTACATGAGGCAGCCAACAAGCTCTGCAAACGGGCCACTCGACTCTACGGACTCATCCGAAGGCAGAGCTGAGAGCGAGTGGCGAGTAGGCAGAGGAGTGGCCTGAGGCGAGGAGTACGTGAAGCCGAAGCGCTGAAGGACCTGCTGCACCATGTGTGACTGAGTCAGGGTAATGGTGCGGCGTGCTCTGTCCCGGGTGATCTGCAAGCCAAGGTAGCTGCGCAGTTCACCCAGGTCTGTGCACGTGTGTCTCTTCTGCAGCTCGGACTTCACGTAGGCGAGTCCAGCAGTGTCAGCTGTGGCAAAGACCAAGTTGTCGACGTACACGAGGATGTAGAACGGCGGCAGAGAGGTGTCGGTGCGAAGAAACAGCGACGGGTCGGCAGTAGAAGGAGCAAACCCAAGTGCCGCGAGCGTAGTCCTCAGTGTGTCGTGCCACTCACGTGGCGCCTGGCGGAGACCGTAGACTGGACGCCGGAGGCTCCACTGGGTACCAGGAGGGAAAGACCCAGTGAAGCCAGGTGGGCGACGCAGCCAGATCTCCTCGTGCAGGCTGCCCTGCAAGAAAGCAGTGCTGAAGTCAAGAGAGTGCAGCTCGTAGTCACGGTGAGCAGCAACGTGCAGCAGAACCCGAAGAGTGGTTATCTTCGGGGTGGGGGAGAAGGTCTGAAAGTAGTCAACCCCCTGCCGCTGACTGAAGCCACGAGCCACGTAACGCGCCTTGAAGACAGGTGGAGAACCCGGCGGCCGCTTCACCTTGAAAATCCACATGCCACTGACGATGTTCGCCCCAGGAGGGGGAACAGCGTCAACGTAGGTGCCTGTGGACTTCCAGGAAGCCATCTCTGCATCCATAGCTGCCATCCACTGAGAGGAGTAGGGACCCTCTATCGCCTCCGCGTAAGAGCGCGGAGTCGGGATGTCTGGTGCATCCGGGTCTCCCTCAGGGGCTAGCAGTACAGACGCAAGACGAGGTGAAGCAGCGGCTAGACACTAGAACTCCTCCTGCCTGTCCTCAAGGACGTCCGTGCCAAGGGCACACTCACCCCCGACGGACGGAGGACAGGCGGACTCAGACTCAGTGACAAGACGAGCAGCGTAGTCTAGACGACAGCGCGCAGCAAAGTCGACAAGCTCAGTGACAAGGGCAGACGCAGCAGACGACTCGAAGGAAGGGTCAGTGACAGCAGTAGCAAGGAGACGCGTGACAGTAGGACTGGCAGCGCGAAGAGAGTCCGACTCAGGGTCGGCAAGAGCAGGAAGAGAGGAAGCAGGAGGAGAAGGCAAAGGGGCACGCAGAGGAGCAGTGGACGGACGCAGTAACATCCGGTGCGTGCCAGGGACAGGAGGGGGACGCTGACGCGAACCACGACCACTAGCGCGCTCAGTACGAACAGGCGACGCAGGACGAGACGCAGGCTCACGACGCTCAGTAAGACCTCCAGTCGGACCAGCGTAGGGAGAAGGAGCAGGCAAAGGGGAGGCAGGCTGTAGCTGTGGCTGTGACCGAACAGGCTGCGGACCCTCTAAGGGAGCAGGAGGAGGTGCAAGACCAAGAACCTGCTGCAGGAGCGGAACGAAGTACGGTCGGGGCCGCGCGGCGACACCAGAAACAGCAGGAACAGCAGCAGCAGCCCCGTCCGGAGCACCCACTCCAGCAGCACCTCCAGCAGAAACACCAGAAGCTCCAGAACCTCCAGCAGCAGCACCAGGAACACTGTCAGTCGGACCGCCAACCGCAGGCTCAGCGCCAACACCCTCAGCAGGACCAGCTCCAGGAGAACTCTCAGACCCAGCAGCTCCAGCACCCACAGTACGAGCACCGCCAGGACGCGTGGCAGCAGTACCCTCTGCAGCCGAAGAACCACCAGTACCAGCAGCACGCCTCCAGCGCCTGGCAAACCACTCACGCAGCTCCTGTGGGGGGAGTGGCTCTCGGCGAGACGGAGCACCCCCAGGCACAGCACCCCCAGGCTCAGCACCCCCAGGCTCAGCACACCCAGGCACAGCACCCCCAGGCTCAGCACCCCCAGGCTCAGCACCCCCAGGCTCAGCACCCCCAGGCTCAGCACCCCCAGGCACAGCACCCCCAGGCTCAACACCTCCAGGCTCAGCACCCCCAGGCACAGTACCCCCAGGCTCAGCACCCCCAGACTCCGCACCCTCAGGCTCAGCTCCCGCAGCAGCACCAGAGTCACCAGTGACCTCGACAGGCTCGACCGCGTCTACCTGGGACACACCTGAAGGGGCAGGACCCTGAGGGGGGAGGGGGACTACCGGGGGGGGACCTGGTACCAAGAAGAGCGGGGGCGGGGGGAGGGACGGAGTGCGGTAGGGGAAGAGGCGGTAGTAGGGTACCGACTCGTCGAACGTGACGTCCTGGGAGGACAGAACACGTCGAGAGGTGGGGTGGTAAAACTGCCACCCAGGGGCGTCGGGGGGGAACCCCAGGAAGACGCAGGGAGAAGCACGAGGGGACAGCTTGTCCGCAGACAGGTCGCGAACAAACGCCCGAGATCCCCAGACCCGGAACGCCGACGCATCGCCAACCTTCCCCGTCCACAGCAGGGCTGGGGAGGTCTCTGGTCGAGAGACCCTGGGGTGGAGGTTGATCTGGTGCGCAGCGTACCTGACCGCAAACGGCCACAGAAAATGGGGAGCAGCCGCATGCATCATGGACGTACGAGCGACGTCCATGACCATGCCAATGCGGCGCTCAGCAATCCCATTCTGCTGTGGTGAGTCCGGAAGCGTGAAGGTCTGACGGATGCCTCGCACACGACAGTAGGCACTCAGGAGGCCAGGGAGAACTCTCCGCCTCTGTCCGAGTGCAGACGCAAAACAGGGAAGTCAGAGCCAAAGCTCCTCCGAAGCTGAAGACGAGCTGCGCGGATCCAGTCGATCAACACCTCAGTGACCTCACCCTTGCTGCGCAAGGGGAAGACTGTGGTGTAACGCGAGTAGTCGTCAACCACCAGCAGGAAGTAGCGCTCCTGACCCTGTCCACGGACGCGGGCTGGGCCCCACACGTCCATGTGAAGCGTCTGCAACGGGGCCTCTGTCGGAGGAAACTGGGAGGAGTGAGGGGCAGCACGCTGGCGCCCCTCGACACAGGGGACACAGGCAGGGCCAGGGCCCGGAGGAAGGGGAGGGAGGGACCGGGGAAGACCAGACACAAGGACCCGCGAGGCCATGCCTCTGAGCCGAAGCAGAGAGGGGTGGCCAAGGCGGTGGTGCCAGAGGAGGGTCTCGTGAGACAGACGACGACACGAACAGGGGGCAGACTCAGGACCAGACCTGGACGCTGCAGCAAACACCTGACCAGACGAAGGGACTCTACCAGACGCAGCACCTGGAGGAGAAGCAGTGGTCAGTGTGTACAGGCTCGACCCTGGCCGACGTGTAAACGTAGCCAGGTGACGACCTGTATCCGCCTCCGTACAGTGGGTCACCCGCTGACGAGCAGGGGTGAACTGGTGGACACCTGCATCCTGGAGGTCAGCACCACTCACCAAGTTCGTCGAGAACGAGGGGAGGTAGAGACCAGTCAGGGTGCCAGAGGGGGCCGCTGGACACGGGAGGACAGTGGAGAAGCGAGACAGGACAGGTCCCCCAGAAGGGTCAGCCAGGGACACCGCAACCGGCCGACTCAGCGGCGTGAGAGTGGTGCGGTCCCTAAAGAAGGAGCGAGACGCTCCAGAGTCAAGGGTGAAGGTGTGAGAGGCCGAAGCCGACACAGTACCTGAGAGGGCGGACTCACTAGCACCTGAGAGCACAGACGCACTGGCACCTAGAGCTGCAGCCTCACTAGTACCTGACGCGGCAGTACCAATGCCCGGGTCGGGCGGGAAACACCGGTAACAGTCATCCTCATCACTACCAGTCACAGCATACATAGCAGAGAGAATAGCATCAAAGTCAAGATCATAAATAGCTACTCCAGCCCTAGACAGCTCTCCCCAGCGGGGGATCTCAGCGGCCTCCGGAAACTGCTGACGCCAGGCGTCGGTCAGGCGGCCAAAGCAGCGACGGGCTGTGTGGGCGCCTCCACACCTCTCCCCCGCACGGTCACCGGTGCGAAGAACGTAGGGGCAGGGACCAAGCGCACCACCGCGCTGACGCTGCAAGTACCACTCACGGAGCTGCTGAGGGCCGGGGACGGTGCGAGAGCGCTGCTGCTGCTGCGGCTGCTGCTGCTGCTGCTGCTACTGCTGGCGCTGACCACCCCCAGAGCTGCTCCGCTGGGACGAGCCACTCCGACCCCCGCCTCCACCGCCACCCCCGCCTCCACCGCCACCCCCGTCTCCACCGCCACCTCCCCCACCAGGACCGTCGCTCCCACCGCTCCCACCGCCTCCTCCGCTACCACCTCCGCCGCCACCTCCGCCTCCACTGCCGCCACTAGTACCTCCACTCCCGCCACCACCCCCACCGCCACCCCCACTCCCCCCTCCACCCCCACCGCCTCCTCCACCGCCCCCTCTAGCTCCACCCGCCCCCTTGCCCCCCTTGCCCTTGCCAGAGCGGCGTCTGCCGCTGGGGGCAGACGCCGCGCCGACCGACTCAAAACCAGCGAGGTCGGCCGCAGCGGCAGAGGCGACAGAGGGCAGCAGGGGGGAAGGACCACACCCCTCAAAGATGGGGGTGCGAGGGTCACCCCGAGAGGCCCCTACAGCGACAATACTCTTCTCAGCCGCCAGCAGGGACTCCTCAAGGAGGTCGACAGTGAGAGTGGTGGGACAGACAGAGAGAAACTGGTCCCTAACGACACGAAGGGACTCAGGGAGACGGGTGACGAGAAAGTAGAGAGTGATGTACATGGGAGGAGGGTTCGCAGCGCGGAACTCAGCAGGAAGGGCAGCACGGTAGCGGGTGTCACTAGCGCGGAGGTGGGTAACTAGGTCAGCAACAGTGGGAAAGGAAGCGATGTCAGGGAAGAGAAACGGCAGCATGAGGCGGCTAAGGGTAGCGGAGGAAGGGGAGGAGTAGCGTGCAACTACAGCGTCGTACAAGGCCTGAGCGGTCTTGCACTGACTAAAGTGGGCACGCTCAGAGGAAGGGAGGTGGCGACGCACAGCAAGACGTGCAGCAGCATCGCGGGTCGCCCACTTGGAGCGAGCAGCAGAGTCAGCATCAGCAGGCGGGGCAGGGACAGCGCCAGAGACAAAGTCAAAGAGAGAGACCTCATCTATCGCATCACACAGTAAGTACAGCTGCAGGTCTTCAATCCAGACGGCAAAGTCAATGGCCCTCCCCTCAGCGTCAAAAGTAAGAACATTGGGGGTGGCCATGGCAGCAGCTGAAAGTCTCACCGGGCTAGGAGAGTCGGGTAGGACAGCAGCAGGCGGCTCGGGCTGGTGGGGCGGCTCGGGCGGCTCGGGCGGCTCGGGCGGCTCGGGCGGCTCGGGCGGCTCGGGTGCTGCTGGGCGGCTCGGCTGCTGCTGGGCGGCTCGGCTGCTGCTGGGCGGCTCGGCTGCTGCTGAGCGGCTCGGCTGCTGCTGGGCGGCTCGGCTGCTGCTGGGCGGCTCGGCTGCAGTGTAGTGGCGGGGCCGGGACAAGGGACGGCGGGGCCGTCAGGGTGCAGCGGCGGGGCCGGGACAGTGGACGGTGGGGCCGTCAGGGTGCAGTGGGCCAGCAGGTGAGGTGGCGAGCCGGTAGGTGAGGCGGCGGGGCCGTCAGGTCAGGTGGCAGGCCAGCAGGTGAGGCGGCGAGCCGTCAGGTGAGGCGGCGGGGCCGTCAGATCAGGTGGCGGGCCAGCGAGGGAGGCGGCGGGCCGTCAGTGAGGTGGCGGGCCAGCAGGTCAGGCGGCGGGCCGTCAGGTGAGGCGGTGGGGCCGTCAGGTCAGGTGGCGGGCCAGTAGGTGAGGCGGCGGGCCGTCAGGTGAGGCGGCGAAGCCGTCAGGTAAGGTGGCGGCGGGCCGTCAGGTGAGGCGGCGGGGCCGTCAGGTAAGGTGGCGGGCCAGCAGGTGAGACAGTGGGCCGTCAGGTGAGGCAGCAGGGCCGTCTGGTGAGGTGGCGGGCCAGAGGGCGAGGCGGCGGGCCGTCAGGTGAGGCGGCGGCCGTCAGGTAAGGCGGCGGCGGGGCCGACAGAGGTGCAGCGGGGGGGGGGGGGGCCTGCCGCAGCGACGAAGAGGCCGCGCGGCCGTCTTGAGGGCGGCGCGGCGCGGCAGAGCCGAGAGGGCGGCGCGGCGCGGCTGTAAGGGCCGCGCGAAGTGGGGCCCGGGCCGCACGCGCGAAAAAAAAAATGAGTCGCGCGCGCGACTCTCGGGGCGCCACAAGGGCAGCTCGACGCGCACTAGGGGGAGCGCGCCTCGAGGAGAATAGGGCGCGCTCCGGGCAGGAAAAAAAAGATCGTGGGTGGGCCCAAAAAAAAACGGTCCTTAGAAGGGACCCGCTCTATACCATGTGAAACTGAATGAACGGGAGTGGATGACTATGAAATAAAGTGGGTACAAATAGGAAACCCTAATTGGGTTGTACCCCCTATGGGATACCCCACTATAGCCTACAGAAACAAGTAAGCTATATGTTCTGACACCACGTCCACGTCCACGACCACCTCTAAGTCTACGTCCATGTCGACGTCGACGACCACGTCCACGTCCACGTCCATGTCCACGTCCACATCCACGTCCATGTCCACGTCCACGTCCACGACCACGTCCACGTCCAGGTCCACGTCCAGGTCCACGTCCACGTCCACGACCACGTCCACGTCCACGTCCACGACCACGTCCACGTTCCATCCACGTCCACGACCACGTTCACGTTCACGTCCACGACCACGACCACGTCCACGTCCACGTCCACGTCCACGTCCACGTCCACGTCCACGACCATGTCCACGTCCACGTCCACGTCCACGTCCACGTCCACGTCCACGTCCACGTCCACGTCCACGACCACGTCCACGTCCACGTCCACGTCCACGTCCACGTCCACGTCCACGTCCACGTCCACGTCTACGTCCACGTCCACGTCCACGTCCACGTCCACGTCCACGTCCACGTCCACGTCCATATCCACGTCCAAGTCCTCCACGTCCACGTCCACGTCCACGTCCACGTCCATGTCCACGTCCACGTCCACGTTTACGTCCACGTCCACGTCCATGTCCACGTCCACGTCCACGTCCACGTCCTCGTCCACGTCCATGTCCACGTCCACGTCCACGTCCACGTCCATGTCCACGTCCACGTCGACGTCCATGTCCACGTCCATGTCCACGTCCATGTCCACGTCCATGTCCACGTCCATGTCCACGTCCATGTCCACGTCCATGTCTACGTCTACGTCCACATCTACGTCCACGTCCATGTCCACGTCCACGTCCACGTCCACGTCCACGTCCACGTCCATGTCCACGTCCACGTCCACGTCCACGTCCATGTCCACGTCCACGTCCACGTCCATGTCCACGTCCACGCCCACGTCCACGCCCACGTCCACGTCCACGTCCACGACCATGTCCACGTCCACGTCCATGTCCACGTCCATGTCCACGTCCATGTCCACGTCCATGTCCACGTCCATGTCCACGTCTACGTCCACGTCCATGTCCACGTCCATGTCCACGTCCACGTCCACGTCCATGTCCACGTCCACGTCCACGTCCACGTCCACGTCCATGTCCACGTCCATGTCCACGTCCACGTCCATGTCCACGTCCACGTCCACGTCCACGTCCATGTCCACGTCCACGTCCACGTCCATGTCCACGTCCATGTCCACGTCCACGTCCACGTCCACGTCCACGTCCACGTCCAAGTCTTCGTCCACGTCCACCTCCACGTCCACGTCCACGTCCACGTCCACGTCCATGTCCACGTCCACGTCTACGTCCACGTCCACGTCCATGTACACGTCCACGTCCACGTCCACGTCCACGTCCATGTCCACGTCCACGACCACGTCCACGTCCACGTCCACGTCCACCTCCACGTCCACGTCCACGTCCACCTCCACGTCCACGTCCACGTCCACCTCCACGTCCACCTCCACGTCCACGTCCACGTCCACGTCCACGTCCACGTCCACGTCCACGTCCACGCCCACGTCCACGTCCACGTCCACGTCCACGTCCACGTCCATGTCCACGTCCACGTCCACGTCCACGACCATGTCCACGTCCACGTCCATCCACGTCCACGTCCATGTCCACGTCCATGTCCACGTCCACGTCCATGTCCACGTCCACGTCCATGTCCACGTCCATGTTCACGTCCACGTCCATGTCCATGTCCATGTCCACGTCCATGTCCACGTCCATGTCCACGTCCATGTCCACGTCCATGTTCACGTCCATGTCCACGTCCATGTCCACGTCCATGTCCACGTCCATGTTTACGTCTACGTCCACGTCCATGTCCACGTCCATGTCCACGTCCACGTCCACGTCCATGACCACGTCCACATCCACGTCCACGTCCATGTCCACGTCCATGTCCACGTCCACGTCCACGTCCACGTCCATGTCCACGTCCACGTCCACGTCCACGTCCACGTCCACGTCCATCCACGTCCACGTACACGTCCACGTCCACGTCCACGTCCATGTCCACGTCCACGTCCACGTCCACGTCCATGTCCATCCACGTCCACGTCCACGTCCACGTCCATGTCCACGTCCACGTCCACGTCCACGTCCACGTCCACGTCCATCCACGTCCACGTACACGTCCACGTCCATGTCCACGTCCACGTCCACGTCCACGTCCATGTCCACGTCCACGTCCACGTCCATGTCCATCCACATCCACGTCCACGTCCACGTCCATGTCCACGTCCACGTCCACGTCCACGTCCACGTCCATGTCCATGTCCACGTCCAAGTCCTCCACGTCCACATCCACGTCCACGTCCACGTCCATGTCCACGTCCACGTCCACGTCCACGTCCACGTCCACGTCCACGTCCATGTCCACGTCCACGTCCACGTCCACGTCCACGTCCACGTCCACGTCCATGTCCACGTCCACGTCCACGTCCATGTCCACGTCCACGTCCACGTCCACGTCCTCGTCCATGTCCATGTCCACGTCCACGTCCACGTCCACGTCCATGTCCATGTCCACGTCCACGTCCATGTCCACGTCCATGTCCACGTCCATGTCCACGTCCATGTTCACGTCCATGTTCACGTCCATGTACACGTCCATGTCCACGTCCATGTTTACGTCTACGTCCACGTCCATGTCCACGTCCATGTCCACGTCCACGTCCACGTCCATGTCCACGTCCACATCCACGTCCACGTCCAAGTCCATGTCCACGTCCATGTCCACGTCCACGTCCATGTCCACGTCCATGTCCACGTCCACGTCCACGTCCACGTCCACGTCCATGTCCACGTCCACGTCCACGTCCACGTCCACGTCCATGTCCATCCACGTCCACGTACACGTCCACGTCCATGTCCACGTCCACGTCCACGTCCACGTCCATTTCCACGTCCATGTCCACGTCCACGTCCATGTCCACGTCCATGTCCACGTCCACGTCCATGTCAACGTCCATGTCCACGTCCATGTCCACGTCCATGTCCACGTCCACGTCCACGTCCACGTCCACGCCCACGTCCACGTCCATGTCCACGTCCATATCCACGTCCACGTCCACGTCCATGTCCATCCACGTCCACGTCCACGTCCACGTCCATGTCCACGTCCACGTCCACGTCCACGTCCATGTCCATGTCCACGTCCAAGTCCTCCACGTCCACATCCACACCCACGTCCACGTCCATGTCCACGTCCACGTCCACGTCCACGTCCACGTCCACGTCCACGTCCATGTCCACGTCCACGTCCACGTCCACGTCCACATCCACGTCCACGTCCACGTCCACGTCCACGTCCATGTCCACGTCCACGTCCACGTCCATGTCCACGTCCACGTCCACGTCCACGTCCTCGTCCATGTCCATGTCCACGTCCATGTCCACGTCCACGTCCATGTCCATGTCCACGTCCACGTCCATGTCCACGTCCATGTCCACGTCCATGTCCACGTCCATGTTCACGTCCATGTTCACGTCCATGTACACGTCCATGTCCACGTCCATGTTTACGTCTACGTCCACGTCCATGTCCACGTCCATGTCCACGTCCACGTCCACGTCCATGTCCACGTCCACATCCACGTCCACGTCCAAGTCCATGTCCACGTCCATGTCCACGTCCACGTCCATGTCCACGTCCATGTCCACGTCCACGTCCACGTCCACGTCCACGTCCATGTCCACGTCCACGTCCACGTCCACGTCCACGTCCATGTCCATCCACGTCCACGTACACGTCCACGTCCATGTCCACGTCCACGTCCATGTCTACGTCCACGTCCACGTCCACGTCCATTTCCACGTCCATGTCCACGTCCACGTCCATGTCCACGTCCATGTCCACGTCCACGTCCATGTCAACGTCCATGTCCACGTCCATGTCCACGTCCATGTCCACGTCCACGTCCACGTCCACGTCCACGCCCACGTCCACGTCCACGTCCACGTCCACGTCCACGTCCACGTCCATATCCACGTCCACGTCCACGTCCACGTCCATGTCCATGTCCACGTCCACGTCCACGTCCACGTCCATGTCCACGTCCACGTCCACGTCCATGTCCACGTCCACGTCCACGTCCATGTCCTCGTCCACGTCCATGTCCACGTCCACGTCCACGTCCACGTCCATGTCCATGTCCACGTCCACGTCCATGTCCACGTCCATGTCCACGTCCATGTCCACGTCCATGTTCACGTCCATGTCCACGTCCATGTCCACGTCCATGTCCACGTCCATGTTTACGTCTACGTCCACGTCCACGTCCACGACCACGTCCACGTTCCATCCACGTCCACGACCACGTTCACGTTCACGTCCACGACCACGACCACGTCCACGTCCACGTCCACGTCCACGTCCACGTCCACGTCCACGTCCACGTCCACGACCATGTCCACGTCCACGTCCACGTCCACGTCCACGTCCACGTCCATGTCCACGTCCACGTCCACGTCCACGACCACGTCCACGTCCACGTCCACGTCCACGTCCACGTCCACGTCCACGTCACGTACGTCCACGTCCACGTACACGTCCACGTCCACGTCCACGTCCATATCCACGTCCAAGTCCTCCACGTCCACGTCCACGTCCACGTCCACGTCCACGTCCATGTCCACGTCCACGTCCACGTTTACGTCCACGTCCACGTCCATGTCCACGTCCACGTCCACGTCCACGTCCTCGTCCACGTCCATGTCCACGTCCACGTCCACGTCCACGTCCATGTCCACGTCCACGTCGACGTCCATGTCCACGTCCATGTCCACGTCCATGTCCACGTCCATGTCCACGTCCATGTCCACGTCCATGTCCACGTCCATGTCCACGTCTACGTCCACATCTACGTCCACGTCCATGTCCACGTCCACGTCCACGTCCACGTCCACGTCCACGTCCATGTCCACGTCCACGTCCACGTCCACGTCCATGTCCACGTCCACGTCCACGTCCATGTCCACGTCCACGCCCACGTCCACGCCCACGTCCACGTCCACGTCCACGACCATGTCCACGTCCACGTCCATGTCCACGTCCATGTCCACGTCCATGTCCACGTCCATGTCCACGTCCATGTCCACGTCTACGTCCACGTCCATGTCCACGTCCATGTCCACGTCCACGTCTACGTCCATGTCCACGTCCACGTCCACGTCCACGTCCACGTCCATGTCCACGTCCATGTCCACGTCCACGTCCATGTCCACGTCCACGTCCACGTCCACGTCCATGTCCACGTCCACGTCCACGTCCACGTCCACGTCCATGTCCACGTCCATGTCCACGTCCATGTCCACGTCCACGTCTATGACCACGTCCACGTCCAGGTCCACGTCCATGTCCACGTCCACGTCCACGTCCATGTCCACGTCCATGTCCACGTCCACGTCCACGTCCACGTCCACGTCCAAGTCTTCGTCCACGTCCACGTCCACGTCCACGTCCACGTCCATGTCCACGTCCACGTCTACGTCCACGTCCACGTCCATGTACACGTCCACGTCCACGTCCACGTCCACGTCCATGTCCACGTCCACGACCACGTCCACGTCCACGTCCACGTCCACCTCCACGTCCACGTCCACGTCCACCTCCACGTCCACGTCCACGTCCACCTCCACGTCCACCTCCACGTCCACGTCCACGTCCACGTCCACGTCCACGTCCACGTCCACGCCCACGTCCACGTCCACGTCCACGTCCACGTCCACGTCCATGTCCACGTCCACGTCCACGTCCACGACCATGTCCACGTCCACGTCCATCCACGTCCACGTCCATGTCCACGTCCATGTCCACGTCCACGTCCATGTCCACGTCCACGTCCATGTCCACGTCCATGTTCACGTCCACGTCCATGTCCATGTCCATGTCCACGTCCATGTCCACGTCCATGTCCACGTCCATGTCCACGTCCATGTTCACGTCCATGTCCACGTCCATGTCCACGTCCATGTCCACGTCCATGTTTACGTCTACGTCCACGTCCATGTCCACGTCCATGTCCACGTCCACGTCCACGTCCATGACCACGTCCACATCCACGTCCACGTCCACGTCCATGTCCACGTCCATGTCCACGTCCACGTCCACGTCCACGTCCATGTCCACGTCCACGTCCACGTCCACGTCCACGTCCACGTCCATCCACGTCCACGTACACGTCCACGTCCACGTCCATGTCCACGTCCACGTCCACGTCCACGTCCATGTCCATCCACGTCCACGTCCACGTCCACGTCCATATCCACGTCCACGTCCACGTCCACGTCCACGTCCACGTCCATCCACGTCCACGTACACGTCCACGTCCATGTCCACGTCCACGTCCACGTCCACGTCCATGTCCACGTCCACGTCCACGTCCACGTCCATGTCCATCCACGTCCACGTCCACGTCCACGTCCATGTCCACGTCCACGTCCACGTCCACGTCCACGTCCATGTCCATGTCCACGTCCAAGTCCTCCACGTCCACATCCACGTCCACGTCCACGTCCATGTCCACGTCCACGTCCACGTCCACGTCCACGTCCACGTCCACGTCCATGTCCACGTCCACGTCCACGTCCACGTCCACGTCCACGTCCACGTCCACGTCCATGTCCACGTCCACGTCCACGTCCATGTCCACGTCCACGTCCACGTCCACGTCCTCGTCCATGTCCATGTCCACGTCCACGTCCACGTCCACGTCCATGTCCATGTCCACGTCCACGTCCATGTCCACGTCCATGTCCACGTCCATGTCCACGTCCATGTTCACGTCCATGTTCACGTCCATGTACACGTCCATGTCCACGTCCATGTTTACGTCTACGTCCACATCCATGTCCACGTCCATGTCCACGTCCATGTCCACGTCCACGTCCACGTCCATGTCCACGTCCACATCCACGTCCACGTCCAAGTCCATGTCCACGTCCATGTCCACGTCCACGTCCATGTCCACGTCCATGTCCACGTCCACGTCCACGTCCACGTCCACGTCCATGTCCACGTCCACGTCCACGTCCACGTCCACGTCCATGTCCATCCACGTCCACGTACACGTCCACGTCCATGTCCACGTCCACGTCCATGTCTACGTCCACGTCCACGTCCACGTCCATTTCCACGTCCATGTCCACGTCCACGTCCATGTCCACGTCCATGTCCACGTCCACGTCCATGTCAACGTCCATGTCCACGTCCATGTCCACGTCCATGTCCACGTCCACGTCCACGTCCACGTCCACGCCCACGTCCACGTCCACGACCACGTCCACGTCCACGTCCACGTCCACGTCCATGTCCACGTCCACGTCCACGTCCACGTCCACGTCCATGTCCATGTCCACGTCCAAGTCCTCCACGTTCACATCCACGTCCACGTCCACGTCCACGTCCATATCCACGTCCACGTCCACGTCCACGTCCATGTCCATGTCCACGTCCACGTCCACGTCCACGTCCACGTCCACGTCCATGTCCACGTCCACGTCCACGTCCATGTCCACGTCCACGTCCACGTCCATGTCCTCGTCCACGTCAATGTCCACGTCCACGTCCACGTCCACGTCCATGTCCATGTCCACGTCCACGTCCATGTCCACGTCCATGTCCACGTCCATGTCCACGTCCATGTTCACGTCCATGTCCACGTCCATGTCCACGTCCATGTCCACGTCCATGTTTACGTCTACGTCCACGTCCATGTCCACGTCCATGTCCACGTCCACGTCCACGTCCATGTCCACGTCCACGTCCACGTCCACGTCCACGTCCATGTCCACGTCCATGTCCACGTCCACGTCCATGTCCACGTCCATGTCCACGTCCACGTCCACGTCCACGTCCACGTCCATGTCCACGTCCACGTCCACGTCCATGTCCACGTCCATGTCCATCCACGTCCACGTACACGTCCACGTCCATGTCCACGTCCACGTCCATGTCTACGTCCACGTCCACGTCCACGTCCATTTCCACGTCCATGTCCACGTCCACGTCCATGTCCACGTCCATGTCCACGTCCACGTCCATGTCAACGTCCATGTCCACGTCCATGTCCACGTCCATGTCCACGTCCACGTCCACGTCCACGTCCACGTCCACGCCACGTCCACGTCCACGACCACGTCCACGTCCACGTCCACGTCCACGTCCACGTCCACGTCCATGTCCACGTCCACGTCCACGTCCACGTCCACGTCCACGTCCACGACCACGTCCACGTCCACGTCCACGACCACGTCCACGTCCACGTCCACGTCCACGTCCACGTCGACGACCACGTCCACGTCCACGTCCACGTCCACGTCCACCACCACGTCCACGTCCACGTCCACGTCCACCACCACGTCCACATCCACGACCACGTCCATGTCCACGTCCACATCCACGACCACGTCCACGACCACGTCCACGTCCACGTCGACGTCCACGACCACGTCCACGTCCATGTCCACGTCCACGACCACGTCCACGTCCACGTCCACGACCACGTCCACGTCCACGACCACGTCCACTTCCACGTCCACGTCCACGTCCACGTCCACGTCCACGACCATGTCCACGTCCACGTTCACGTCCACGTCCACGTCCATGTCCACGCTCAAGTCCTCCACGTCCACAACCACGTCCACGTCCACGTCCACGTCAACGTCCACGTCCACGACCACTTCCACGTCCACGTCCACGTCCACGTCCATATCCAGGTCCACGTCCACGACCACGTCCACGTCCACGTCCAAGTCCACGTCGTGGACGACCACGTCCACGTCTACGACCACGTCCACGACCAGGACCACGTCCACGTCCACATCCACGACCACGTCCACGTCCACGTCCATGTCCACATCCACGTCCTCCACGTCCACGACCACGTGCACGTCCACGTCCACGTCAACATCCACGTCTACGACCACTCCACGTCCACGTCCACGTCCACGACCATGTCTACGTCCACGACCACGTCCACGTCCACGTCCATGTCCACGTCCACGTCCACGTCCACGTCCACGACCATGTCCACGTCCACGTCCACGTCCACGTCCATGTCCACGTCCATGTCCACGTCCACGTCCACGTCCACGTCCATGTCCACGTCCACGTCCACGTCCACGTCCATGTCCACGTCCACGTCCACGTCCATGTCCACGTCCATGTCCACGTCCACGTCCACATCCACGTCCACGTCCACGTCCATGTCCACGTCCACGTCCACGTCCACGTCCACGTCCATGTCCACGTCCACGTCTACGTCCACGTCCACGACCGTCCACGTCCACGTCCACGACCGTCTACGTCCACGTCCACGTCCACGTCCACGTCCATGTCCACGTCCAAGTCCTCCACGTCCACGTCCTTGTCCACGTCCACGTCCACGTCCACGTCCACGTCCATGTCCACGTCCACGTCCACGTCCACGTCCATGTCGACGTCCATGTCCACGTCCACGTCCACGTCCACGTCCACGTCCATGTCCACGTCCACGTCCACGTCCACGTCCACATCCACGTCCATGTCCACGTCCACGTCCACGTCCACGTCCACGTCCATGTCCACGTCCACGTCCATCTCCACGTCCATCTCCACGTCCATGTCCACGTCCACGTCCACGTCCACGTCCACATCCATGTCCATGTCCATGTCCATGTCCACGTCCATGTCCACGTCCATGTCCACGACCATGTCCACGTCCACGACCACGTCCACGTCTATGTCCACGTCCATGTCCACTTCCACGTCCACATCCACGTCCACGTCCATGTCCACGTCCACGTCCACGTCCACGACCGTCCACGTCCACGTCTACGTCCACGACCGTCCACGTCCACGTCCACGTCCATGTCCACATCCACGTCCATGTCCACGTCCACGTCCACGTCCATGTCCATGTTTACGTCCATGTCCACGTCCACGTCCACGTCCATGTCCACGTCCATGTCCACGTCCACGTCCACGTCCATGTCCACGTCCACGTCTACGTCCATGTCCACGTCCACGTCCACGTCCATGTCCACGTCCACGTCCACGACCGTCCACGTCCACGTCCACGTCCACCCTCCACGTCTACGTCCACGTCCACGTCCAAGTCCTCCACGTCCACGTCCACGTCCATGTCCACGTCGACGTCCACGTCCATGTCCACGTCCACGTCCACGTCCACGTCCATGTCCACGTCCACGTCCATGTCCACGTTCACGTCCACGTCGGCCGACCAGCGGAGGGGTGACCGAGATCCTGTCTGGCGTAAACTTGAAGTAGCCGTAGCTCGGTGCAATCCCACCTGCCGTCACCTGGGATGCTGACATCGGCGACAGTCCGCTTCGACGCCCTCCGGCGTCACCATGTGAGGAGCCTGCAGCCGCCGACGACTGCATCCCTCGTGCCTGAACGCCGCCGGCTTCACCGGCGTGTATCACACCTCGTTGCCTCGACGTGCCTCTTACACTGCTGCCGACCTGACCTCCACCAGCGTTGACGCCCACATCGACGCCGCCGTCGTTGTTCACCGGTCAAGGAGAGGCAGGTCGAGAAGGGGGGTGCTCCGCCGCCCACACGGAGCGGAGTCCGGCCTCGAGGACTGCCCAGGGTATCGCCCCATACTCCTGGGCCTCATGGCATCTCCTCGCATCCTCCAGCCGTCCCTCCAGGGTGTCCATCACCTCGGCGTCGCCTACGCGCACGCTAGTGACTACGCGGCTGCCGGTCTACGAACACGATCGGTATGTGCTAAGTCGGCTAGACTGAACTACGCCGCGGTGTCGTCCACGCTCACCGCACCATGCGGAGATAATAGCAGCAACGGGAGCTAGGCTACGGGCTAGGCACGTGTGCTTGTGTGATCTCTGTGCTCGTTCACTTGGTCGTTTCCTTGTGTTCACGCTCCTTGCTAGTTCACGGGGAGAATTTGCAAGAGTTTCACTAGGAAAACATGACAACAATGATCGCAACAACATTGGCACCACAGACTACATCAGTGCTAGCTAGGCTGCTGGTCGACCTCTAGCGCAGCACGGTCGACCGCGCTCAAGCGCAGCAGTGCTCGCACCGCTCCAGCGTTGCAGAGTAGCGGTTCGCCAACGTTGCAAGTCCACGGTGTGCCAGCGCTGCACCAAGACGGCTGCACAGCGTTGCATCCGCAGGACAACGGTGCACCTGCTTCGCAGGTGCGCGCAGCTGGTTGGTGCGCACTTCATTGTCACGTGCACAACGCAGATGCTTGGCAGAGTCCACACCAGCGACTGTGTCCACCAGCCACGTCGACCTCGGGATACCACCCCCGAAGTCGGCCTCGCAGTCTCTACCCTGGCGACACTCGCGCATGTCGCCCAGGTATCCTGATCGACCGGGCAACCACGCCTGGTCGGCTCACGCAGTCCGTAGCCGGCCACGCATGCCCGGCGTCCCCAGTCCGACGTCCAGGCGCCCAGGACGCCTTCCAAACCCCCAGCTCGGCGTGCCCAGGACGCCGACCAGACCTCCAGAGCGGTGTCCCTCCTCCCAGGACGCCGACCAGACACCGAGGTCGGTGTCAGGGCCCCCGAGACGCCCAAGTCAGCGTCCGGACCCCCCGTGCAGACGCCCAGGACGTCGACCCGGCGTCCGGGTGGTCATAGCGACGCCCAGCTCGGCGTCGCCCAGGCGTCCTGGGCGGCGTCCTCCTGCTCGGCGCCCTCCAGCCAGGCGCCTTCCAACTCGGTGACCTTGCAGTGGCCCCCGTGCCCACTGCTGCAGGTCGGCTACACCCCTCGCACATCCGACCAAAAGGTTGGCTCCGCCCAAGCGAGGACGGGGCCTTACAACGCTCCCGTTGACACTTTCAAACCTTTTTAGCTGACTAGATTTATATATTTCCCACCTTCTGATCGAGTGAGACCGCTAGATTCCCTCTACTTTTTGAGAAACGAGCGTTTCCGTTCTCCCTGGCCCTACTTGCACTATTAGTGCGAAATGCCGGCCAGACTGGCCGATGCACCATTTTCTCTACACAGGTGCGTTATTTACCTTTCAAACCCTTACGTTCATTAGATGAATATATTTCCTACTTTCTATTTGAGTGAGACCCTTTGCTTCCGTGTACTATGCGAGATCTGAGCGCTTCCGTTCTCCCTGGCATTTGCATTTTAAGTTCCGATACTTATCGACCTGGCCAGTGCACCATTTTCTCTATACATGTGCGTTAGATACCTTTCAAACCATTTTAGCTGACTAGATTTATATATTTCCCACCTTCTGATCGAGTGAGAGCGCTAGATTCCCTTTACTTTTTGAGAAATGAGCGTTTACGTTCTCCTTGGCCCTACTTGCACTATAAGTGCGAAATGCCGGCCAGACTGGCCGATGCACCATTTTCTCTACACATGTGCGTTAGTTACCTTTCAAACCCTTACGTTCACTAGATGAATATATTTCCTACTATCTATTTGAGTGAGACCACTAGATTCCGTGTACTATGCGAGATCTGAGCGGTTCCGTTCTCCCAGGCATTTGCACTCTAAGTTCCCATACTGACGGACCTGGCCAATGCACCATTTTCCATATACATGTGCATTATATACCTTTCAAACCTTATTAGCTCACTAGATTTATATATTTCCCACCTTGTTATCGAGTGAGACCGCTAGATTTCCTTTACTTTTTGAGAAACGAGCGTTTCCGTTCTCCCTGGCCCTACTTGCACTATAAGTGCGAAATGCCGGCCAGATTGGCCGATGCACCATTTTCTCTACACATGTGCGTTAGTTACCTTTCAAACCCTTACGTTCACTAGATGAATATATTTCCTACTTTCTATTTGAGTGAGACCACTTAATTCCGCGTACTATGCGAAATCTGAGCGCTTCCGTTCTCCCTGGCATTTGCATTTTAAGTTCCGATACTGACCGACCTGGCCAATGCACCATTTTCTCTATACATGTGCGTTAGATACCTTTCAAAACTTTTTAGCTGAGTAGATCTATATATTTCCCACCTTCTGATCGAGTGAGACTGCTAGATTCCCTCTACTTTTTGAGAAACGAGCGTTTCCGTTCTCCCTGGCCCCACTTGCACTATAAGTGCGAAATGCCGGTCAGACTGGCCGATGCACCATTTTCTCTACACATGTGCGTTAGTTACCTTTCAAACCCTTACGTTCACTCGATTAATATATTTCCTACCTTATATTTGAGTGAGACCACTAGATTCCGTGTACTATGCGAGATCGGAGCGGTTCCGTTCTCCCAGGCATTTGCACTCTAAGTTCCCATACAGACCGACCTGGCCAATGCACCATTTTCCATATACATATGCATTAGATGTCATCACATTATAGCTTATGCTGTTGTGTAGGCTATAGTGGGGTATCCCATAGGGGGTACAACCCAATTAGGGTTTCATATATGTACTCACTTCATTCATAGTTGCTTCATTCTCGTTCAAATCTTCTCATGGTATCGAGCAGGTTCCCCTGTGGGAACTGCGCCTAGGGCCCACCACTTCGATTTTTTTACTGCCCGAAGCGCACTCATCCCGAGTCGCGCCTCGGGCTATTCATTTACCGAGCCGCCCTAGCGGCCTTCTCTCCCCTAGCGGCCCTGCTGCCCTACGCTTCGCGGCCCGGCCGCCCTTCTATCGCGGCCCCGCCACCCTTCCTTCGCGGCCCCGCCGCCCTGCACATCGCAGCCTAGCCGCCCTCTGCTAAGCGGCCCCGCCGCCCTGCTTCGACGGCCCCGCCGCCCTGCACCTCGCGGCCCCGCCGCCCTTCCTTCAGCGGCCCCGCCGACCTGCACCTCGCGGCCCCGCCGCCCTTCCTTCAGCGGCCCCGCCGCCCTGCACTTCGCGGCCCCGCCTCCCTTCCTTAGCAGCCCCGCCGCCCTTCCGTCGCGGCCCCGCCGCGCTGCTACCACGGCCCCGCCGCCCTCGGCTAAGCGGCCCCGCCTCCCTGCTTTGCGGCCTCGCCGCCCTGCTCACGCGGCTCCGCCGCCCTTCCATAGCGGCCCCGCCGCTCTCCTCCCCTGCCGCGCCACCCGAGCCGCCGCCCACTGCACCACCCTGCAGCGTGCACCCGAGCAGCCGCCCGCCGCGCCACCGTGTACCGGAGGAGCCGAGCCGCCCAGCAGCCGGGCCGCCCAGCAGCCGAGCCGCCGAGCCGCCGAGCCGCAGTACTGCCGAGCTGCCCAGCAGCCAGCCGCCGAGCCGCCGAGCAGCCCAGCCGCCAAGCCGCCCCGCAGCAGAGCCGCTCTACTGCCGAGCCGCCCGACCTGCCCTGTCTGGTGAGCACAGCCCCACTGCTACTGCGTGCCCTTCCCCCCCACTGCTTGCACTGCTAGTCTGTCGTCATGGCCACCCCTAGTGTCCTCGCTTTTGACGCTGAGGGTCGTGCCATTGACTTTGAGGTCTGGGTCGACGACCTGCAGCTGTTTTTACAGTGCGATAGGGCGGACGGTCTGTCTCTCTTTGACCTCACCTTTGGCGCCTCTCTCGCCCCTGCTGCTGATGCTGACCCCAATGTTCGCTCTCAGTGGGCCACCCGTGATGCTGCTGCACGTCTTGTTGTGCGTCGCCACCTCCCTACCACTGAGCGCGCGCACTTTAGTCAGTACAAGAGTGCTCAGACCTTGTACGACGCTGTAGTTGCGCGCTACTCTTCCCCTGCCACTGCTGCACTCAGCCGCCTCATGCTACCGTACCTCTTTCCTGACCTTGCTTCCTTTCCCACAGTCGCTGACCTCATTACGCACCTCCGCACTAGTGACACTCACTACCGCGTCGCGCTTCCTGCTGAGTTCTGCGCCAAGAACCCCCCCCCTATGTACATCTCTCTCTATTACATAGTCACCCGCCTCCCTGACTCCCTTCCCGTAGTCAGGGACCACTTCCTCTCGGTCTGTCCCACCACTCTCACTGTTGACCTCCTCGAGAAGGCCCTCCTGGCAGCGGAGCAGAGCATCGTCGCTATAGGAGCTTCTCGTGGTGACCCTCGCACACCCATCTTTGAGGGGTGTTCTCCTTCCCCCCTGCTGCCCTCTGATGCCTTTCCCGCTGCCGCCGACCTGCTTGGCCTTGAGTTGGTCGGCGCGGCGTCTGCCCCTAGCGGGAGACGCCGCCCTGGTAAGCGCAAAGGGGGCAAGGGCGCGGGTGGAGCTGGCGGGGGCGGTGGAGGTGGCGGTGGAGCGGGTGGAGTGAGTGGGGGTGGCGGTGGGAGTGGTGGCGGGGGTGGCGGTGGTGGTGGCAGCAGCGGAGGCGGAGGCGGTGGTGGCGGCGGTGGTGGCGGAGGCGGAGGCGGCGGTGGTGGCGGAGGTGGAGGCGGTGGTGGCGGAGGGGGTGGAGCTGGTCGGGGTGGTGCCCCGCAGCGGAGCGGCTCTGGTGGAGGTCAGCGCCAGCAGCAGCAGCAGCAGCAGCAGCAGCAGCAGCGTTCTCGGGACATCCCCCCGCCTCAGCAGCTCCGTGAGTGGTACACGCAGCGTCAGCGTCCTGGGGGCTTTGGTCCCTGCACCTACGTCCTCAGTTCCGGCGACCGCGCGGGTGAGCAGTGTGGGGGTGCCCACTCCACTCAGCGCTGCTTTGGCCGCCTGACGGATGCTTGGCGTCAGCAGTTCCCCAAGGCTAGTGAGATTCCCCGCTGGGGAGAGCTATCTAGGGCTGGCGTAGCTATCTTTGATCTTGACTTTGATGCTATCCTTGCTGCCATGTATGCTGTGACTATTAGTGATGAGGGTGACTGTTACCGGTGTTTCCCGCCCGACCCGGGCATTGGTACTGCTGCGCTAGGTGCTTGTGAGGCTGCTGCTCTAGGTGCCAGTGCGTCTGCGCTCTCAGGTACTGGTGAGGCTGCGCTCTCAGGTACTGCGTCGGCTTCGGCCACCCTCACCTTCACACTTGACTCCGGGGCTTCTCGCTCCTTCTTTCGAGACCGCACCACACTCACGCCGCTTGGTCGGCCGGTTGCAGTCTTCCTGGCGGACCCCTCTGGGGGTCCTGTCCTCTCTCACTTCTCCACTGTCCTCCCGTGTCCGGCTGCCCCCTCGGGCACTCTGTCTGGTCTGTACCTCCCCTCGTTCTCGACGAACTTGGTGAGTGGTGCTGACCTGCAGGATGCGGGGGTTCACCAGTTTACTCCTGCGAATCAGCGGGTGACCCACTGCTCGGACGCCCGCACAGGCCGACACCTGGCCACGTTCTCGCGTCGGCCGGGGTCGAGTCTCTACACCCTGACCACAGAGTCTCCTCCTGTCCCTGCGTCTGGCCAGGTAGCTGCGTCGGGTCAGGTATTTGCTGCTGCGTCCTGGTCTGGTCCTGAGTGTGCCCCCTGCTCGTGTCGCCTCCTTTCTCACGAGACTCTCCTGTGGCACCACCGTCTGGGCCACCCCTCCTTGCCGCGTCTTCGGGGCATGGCTTCCCGTGTTATTGTTTCTGGTCTTCCTCAGTCTCTCCCTCCCCTTCCTTCGGGGCCAGGACCTTCCTGTGTCCCCTCTGTCGAGGGGCGGCTCCGGGCGGCCCCTCACTCCTCCCAGTTTCCCCCGACAGAGGCTCCTCTGCAGACGCTTCACATGGACGTGTGGGGCCCGGCCCGCGTCCGTGGACAGGGTCACGAGCGCTACTTCCTGCTGGTGGTTGACGACTACTCGCGTTACACCACGGTCTTCCCCTTGCGCAGCAAGGGTGATGTCACTGCGGTGTTGATCGACTGGATCAGCGCAGCTCGTCTCCAGCTCAGGAGGAGCTTCGGCTCGGACTTTCCTGTTCTGCGTCTGCACTCTGACCGAGGTGGAGAGTTCTCCTCTGTCCTTCTGCGAGCCTACTATCGTGCACGAGGCATCCGCCAGACCTTGACTCTTCCGGACTCTCTGCAGCCGAATGGGATTGCTGAGCGCCGCATCGGCATGGTCATGGACGTCGCTCGTACGTCCATGATGCATGCGGCTACCCCCCATTTTCTGTGGCCGTTTGCGGTTCGGTACGCGGCGCATCAGCTCAACCTTCACCCCAGGGTCTCCCGGCCGGAGACCTCCCCAGCCTTGCTGTGGACGGGGAAGGTCGGCGATGCGTCTGAGTTCCATGTCTGGGGATCTCGGGCGTTTGTCTGCGACTTGTCTGCGGACAAGGTGTCCCCTCGTGCTGCTCCCTGTGTCTTCTTTGGCTTCCCCTATGACGCGCCAGGGTGGCAGTTCTACCACCCCGCCTCTCGTCGTGTTCTGTCCTCCTAGGACGTCACGTTCAACGAATCCGTCCCCTTCTAACGCCTCTTCCCATACCGCACTCCGTCCCTCCCCCCGCCTCCGCACTTCCTGGTACCAGGTCCTCCCCCAGTAGACCCCCTACCCCCTCAGGGTCCTGCCCCTTCAGGTGTGTCCCAGGTAGACGCGGTCGAGCCAGTCGAGGTTGCTGGTGACTCTGGTACTGCTACGGGTGCTGTGCGTGGGGGTGCCGGGTCTAGGGGTGCTGCGCGCGTGGGTGCTGAGCCTGAGGGTACTGCGACTTCGGGTGCTGAGCCTGAGGGTGCTGTGTCTGGGGGTGCTGAGCCTGGGGGTGCTGCGCCTGGGGGTGCTGAGCCTGGGAGTCCAGCGTCTAGAGGTGCTGAGTCTGGAGCTGCTTTGCCTGGGGTTGCTACGTCTGGAGCTGCTGAGCCTGGGGGTACTGAGTCAAAACCTGCTGAGCCTGGGAGTGCGGAGCCCGCGGCCGCTGGACCTGCTTGTGTGCCGTCTAGCGGTGCTGGGCCTGGTGGTCCTCTCGGTGCTTCGTCTCGGCGGGAGCCACTCTCTCCACAGGAGCTGCGCGAGTGGTTTGCCCGGCGCTGGAGGCGTACTGCTGGGGCTGGAGTTTCTTCGGCCGCTGAGGGTGCTGGAGCTGCTATACCTGCGGGTATGACTGGTGCTCGTCCTGCGGAGGGTGTTTGCACAGAGGCTACTGCTGTTGGTCCTGCCGGTGGTTCTGCTGCGGGTAGTGCTGGTGCTGGCGGTGCTGGTGTTGCCGCTGAGGGTGCTGGTGCTGTCCCTGCTGTGTCTCGAGTCGCGGCGCGGCCTCGGCCGTACTTCGTTCCGCTCCTTCAGCAGGTTCTTGGTCTTCCTCCTCCCTTGTCCAGTCACAGTCACAGTTACCGCCGGCCTCCTCTCTCCCTGCTCCTTCTCCCTACGCTGGTCCTACTAGAGGTCTTGCTGAGCGTCGTGAGCCTGTGTCACGTCCCACGTCGCCTGTTCGTGCTGCTCGCTCTAGTGGTCGCGGTTTGCGTCAGTGTCCTCGTCCTGTCCCTGGCACGCACCGGATGTCTCTGTGTCCGTCTACTGCTCCCCTGCATGCCCCTTTGCCTTCTCCTCCTGCG
Source organism: Closterium sp. NIES-65 (assembly GCA_948144175.1). Lineage (NCBI taxonomy): Eukaryota > Viridiplantae > Streptophyta > Zygnematophyceae > Desmidiales > Closteriaceae > Closterium > Closterium sp. NIES-65. The sequence continues at coordinate 222,264 of CANXME010002308.1, read as the reverse complement.
TCCTCTCTTCCTGCGCTTACCGACCGGGAGTCGGACTCTCTTCGCGCTGCCAGTCGTACTGTCACGCGTCTTCTTGCTACTGTCGTCACTGACCCCTCTTTTGAGTCCTCTGCTGCGTCTGCTCTGGTTACTGAGCTCGTCGACTTTGCTGCTCGCTGTCGCCTAGACTACGCTGCTAGTCTTGTTGCTGAGTCTGCATCTGTCTGTCCTCCGTTTGCCGCGGGTGAGTGTGCTCTTGGCACGGACGTCCTTGAGGACAGGCAGGAGAAGTTCCAGTGTCTGGCTGCTGCTTCACCTCATCTCGCGTCTGTACTGCTTGCCCCTGAGGGAGACCCGGATGCACTTGACATCCCGACTACGCGCTCTTACGCGGAGGCCGTAGAGGGTCCCTACTCCTCTCAGTGGCAGGCAGCTATGGATGCAGAGATGGCTTCCTGGCTTCACTCGATTAATATATTTCCTACCTTATATTTGAGTGAGACCACTAGATTCCGTGTACTATGCGAGATCTGAGCGGTTCCGTTCTCCCAGCCATTTGCACTCTAAGTTCCCATACTGACCGACCTGGCCAATGCACCATTTTCCATATACATATGCATTAGATTCCTTTCAAACCTGATTAGCTCACTAGATTTATATATTTCCCACCTCCTGATCGAGTGAGACCGCTAGATTCCCTCTACTGTTTGAGAAACGAGCGTTTCCGTTCTCCCTTGCCCCACTTGCACTATAAGTGCGAAATGCCGGCAAGACTGACCGATGCACCATTTTCTCTACACATGTGCGTTAGTTACCTTTCAAACCCTTACGTTCAATTGATTAATATATTTCCTACCTTATATTTGAGTGAGACCACTAGATTCCGTGTACTATGCGAGATCTGAGCGGTTCCGTTCTCCCAGCCATTTGCACTCTAAGTTCCCATACTGACCGACCTGGCCAATGCACCATTTTCCATATACATATGCATTAGATTCCTTTCAAACCTGATTAGCTCACTAGATTTATATATTTCCCACCTTCTGATCGAGTGAGACCGCTAGATTCTCTCTACTTTTTGAGAAACGAGCGTTTCCGTTCTCCCTTGCCCCACTTGCACTATAAGTGCGAAATGCCGGCCAGACTGGCCGATGCACCATTTTCTCTACACATGTGCGTTAGTTACCTTTCAAACCCTTACGTTCAATTGATTAATATATTTCCTACCTTATATTTGAGTGAGACCATCAGATTCCGTGTACTATGCGAGATCTGAGCGGTTCCGTTCTCCCAGGCATTTGCACTCTAAGTTCCCATACTGACCGACCTGGCCAATGCACCATTTTCCATATACATATGCATTAGATTCCTTTCGAACCTTATTAGCTCACTAGAATAATATATTTCCCACCTTCTCATCAAGTGAGACCGCTAGATTCCCTCTACACATGTGCGTTAGTTACCTTTCAAACCCTTACGTTCACTCAATTATTATATTTCCTACCTTATATTTGAGTGAGACCACTAGATTCCGTGTACTATGCGAGATCTGAGCGGTTCCGTTCTCCCAGGCATTTGCACTCTAAGTTCCCATACTGACCGACCTGGCCAATGCACCATTTTCCATATACATATCCATTAAATTCCTTTCAAACCTTATTAGCTCACTAGATTAATATATTTCCCACCTTCTCATCAAGTGAGACCGCTAGATTCCCTCTACTTTTTTAGAAACGAGCGTTTCCGTTCTCCCTGGCCCCACTTGCACTATAAGTGCGAAATGCCCGCCAGACTGGCCGATGCACCATTTTCTCTACACATGTGCATTAGTTACCTTTCAAACCCTTACGTTCACTCGATTAATATATTTCCTACCTTATATTGAGTGAGACCACTAGATTCTGTGTACTATGCGAGATCTGAACGGGTCCGTTCTCCCAGGCATTTGCACTCTAAGTTCCCATACTGACCGACCTGGCCAATGGACCATTTTCCATATACATATGCATTAGATTCCTTTCAAACCCTATTAGCTCACTAGATTTATATATTTCCCACCTTATGATCAAGTGAGACCGCTAGATTCCCTCTACTTTTCGAGAAACGAGTGTTTCCGTTCTCCCTGGCCCCACTTGCACTATAAGTGCAAAATGCCGGCCAGACTGGCCGATGCACCATTCTCTCTACACATGTACGTTAGTTACCTTTCAAACCCTTACGTTCACTCGATTAATATATTTCCTACCTTATATTTGAGTGAGACCACTAGATTCCGTGTACTATGCGAGATCTGAGCGGTTCCGTTCTCCCAGGCATTTGCACTCTAAGTTCCCATACTGACCGACCTGGCCAATGCACCATTTTCCATATACATATGCATTAGATTCCTTTCGAACCTTATTAGCTCACTAGATTTATATATTTCCCACCTCCTGATCGAGTGAGACCGCTAGATTCCCTCTACTTTTTGAGAAACGAGCGTTTCCGTTCTCCCTTGCCCCACTTGCACTATAAGTGCGAAATGCCAGCAAGACTGGCCGATGCACCATTTTCTCTACACATGTGTGTTAGTTACCTTTCAAACCCTTACGTTCAATTTATTAATATATTTCTTACCTTACATTTGAGTGAGACCACTAGATTCCGTGTACTATGCGAGATTTGAGCGGTTCCGTTCTCCCAGGCATTTACACTCTAAGTTCCCATACTGACCGACCTGGCCAATGCACCATTTTCTATATACATATGCATTAGATTCCTTTCAAACCTTATTAGCTCACTAGATTTATATATTTCCCACCTCCTGATCGAGTGAGACCGCTAGATTCCCTCTACTTTTTGAGAAACGAGCGTTTCCGTTCTCCCTGGCCCCACTTGCACTATAAGTGCGAAATGCCCGCCAGACTGGCCGATGCACCATTTTCTCTACACATGTGCGTTAGTTACCTTTCAAACCCTTACGTTCAGTCGATTAATATAGTTCCTACCTTTTATTTGAGTGAGACCACTAGATTCCGTGTACTATGCGAGATCTGAGCGGTTCCGTTCTCCCAGGCATTTGCACTCTAAGTTCCCATACTGACCGACCTGGCCAATGCACCATTTTCCATATACATATGCATTAGATTCCTTTCGAACCTTATTAGCTCACTAGATTTATATATTTCCCACCTTGTGATCGAGTGAGACCGCTAGATTCCCTCTACTTTTTGAGAAACGAGCGTTTCCGTTCTCCCTGGCACCACTTGCACTATAAGTGCGAAATGCCGGCCAGACTGGCCGATGCACCATTTTCTCTACACATGTGCGTTAGTTACCTTTCAAACCCTTACGTTCACTCGATTAATATATTTCCTACCTTATATTTGAGTGAGACCACTAGATTCCGTATACTATGCGAGATCTGAGCGGTTCCGTTCTCTCAGGCATTTGCACTCTAAGTTCCCATACTGACCGACCTGGCCAATGCACCATTTTCCATATACATATGCATTAGATTCCTTTCGAACCTTATTAGCTCACTAGATTTATATGTTTCCCACCTTCTGATCGAGTGAGACCGCTAGATTCCCTCTACTTTTTGAGAAACGAGCGTTTCCGTTCTCCCTGGCCCCACTTGCACTATAAGTGCGAAATGCCGGCCAGACTTGTCAGAATATTATAGCTTACTTATTTGTGTAGGCTATAGTGGGGTATCCCATAGGGGGTACAACCCAACTAGGGTTTCCTATTTGTACTCACTTCATTCATAGTTCATTCATTCTCTCGTTCACTTCTTCTCATGGTAACGAGCAGGTTCCCCTGTGGGAACTTTGCTTAGGGCCCACCACTTCGATTTTTTTTTTCCTGCCCTAGGGCTCTCGCGCCCTAGCGCCCACCCTTGCGCCCGCCCTAGCGCCCGCCCTAGCGCCCGCCCTAGCGCCCGCACTAGTGCCAGCCCTAGCGCCCTAGCGCCCGGCGCCCGCCCTAGCGCCCGTGAGCCGCCCACCCGCGCCGCCCGACCGTGAGCCGGCGCCGCTCGTGAGCCGCCCGCCCGTGCGCCACCAGCCCGCCCGTGAGCCGCTGGAGCCGCCCGCCCGTGAGCCGCCCGCCCGTGCGCCGCTTGCGCCTCCCGTCCGTACGCCGCCCGGCCGTAAGCCGCTGGCGCCGCCCGTCCGTGAGCCGCCCGCCCGTTAGCCGCTGGCGCCACCCGTTCGTGAGCCGCCCGCCCGTCAGCCGCTGGCGCCGCCCGCCCGTGAGCCGCCCGCACGTGCGCCGCCCGCCCGTGCGCCGCCCGTCCGCGAGCCACCCACCCGCCCGTGCGCCGCCCGCGCCGCCCATGCCCAGCCCGCGAGCCACCCACGGGCAGCCCGCGAGCCGCCCCAGCCGCCCGTGCAGCCGCCCGTGAGCCGCCCCAGCCGCCCGTGAGCCGCCCGCGCGCCGCCCGTGACCCGCCCCGGCCGCTCGTGCAGTCACCCGTGCGCTGCCCGCGAGACGCTCGCGCCGCCCGAGCCGCCCGAGCTGCCTGAGCCGCCCGAGCCGCCCGAGCCGCTCGCGCAATCTTCGGTGCCGAGCTCCTGCTTCTGTGGGGCTGCTGCTACTCCTGGACCGGCGCAGCCGCTGTGCTGCTGTGCTACTGAGCTACCCGACTATTCCTGCTCGGTGAGACTGTCAGTTGCTATAATGGCCACCCCCAGTGTCGTGGCTTTTGATGCTGAGGGTCGCGCCATTGACTTTGCAGTCTGGGTCGAGGACCTGCAGCTGTACTTACTGTGCGATGCGATAGATGAGGTTTCTCTCTTTGACTTTTTCTCTGGCGCTGTCCCTGCCCCTCCTGCTGATGCTGACCCCACTGTTCGCTCCAAGTGGGCCACACGTGATGCTGCTGCACGTCTTGCTGTGCGTCGCCACCTCCCTTCCTCCGAGCGTGCGCACTTTAGTCAGTGCAAGACCGCTCAGGCCTTGTACGACGCTGTAGTTGCGCGCTACTCCTCCCCTTCCTCCGCTACGCTTAGCCGCCTCATGCTACCGTACCTCTTCCCTGACCTTGCTGCCTTTCCCACAGTCACTGACCTCTTTACCCACCTTCGCGCTAGTGACACTCGCTACCGAGCTGCGCTTCCTGCTGCCTTCCTCGCTGAAAACCCCCCTCCCATGTACATCACCCTCTACTTTCTAGTCACCCGTCTCCCTGAGTCCCTTCGTGCTGTTAGGGACCAGTTTCTCTCTGTCTGTCCCACCACCCTCACTGTCGACCTCCTCGAGAAGTCCCTGCTAGCGGACGAGAAGAGCATAGTCGCTGTAGGGGCCTCTCGTGGTGACCCGCGCACCCCCATCTTTGAGGGGTGTTCTCCTTCCCCCCTGTTACCCTCTGTCGCCTCTGCTGCTGCGGCCGACCTCGTTGGTTTAGAGTCGGTTGGTGCGGCGTCTGCCCCCAACGGTAGGCGCCGCTCTGGTAGGAGCAAGGGGGGCAAGGGAGCGGGTGAAGCTAGCGGGGGCGGTGGCGGAGGAGGTGGGGGCGGCGGGGGGAGTGGGGGTGGCGGTGGGGGTGGAGGCGGGAGTGGAGGTACTGGTGGCGGCAGTGGAGGCGGAGGTGGCGGCGGAGGTGGTGGCGGAGGTGGCAGTGGGAGCGGCGGGGGTGAGGGTGGCGGTGGCGGCGGTGGCGGCGGAGGCGGGGGTGGCGGTGGTGGAGGTCGTCGGAGTGGCTCGTCCCAGAGGAGCAGCACTGGGGGTGGTCAGCGCCAGCAGCAGCAGCAGCAGCAGCAGCGCTCTCGCGACGTCCCCGCCCCTGAGCAGCTCCGTGAGTGGTACTCGCAGCGTCAGCGTGGTGGGGCGTTCGGTCCCTGCACCTACGTCCTTCGCACCGGGGACCGCGCGGGTGAGCAGTGTGGGGGCACAAACACCGCTCGCCGCTGCTTTGCCCGCTTGACCGACGCTTGGCGCCAGCAGTTTCCGGCGGCCTCTGAGATCCCCCGCTGGGGAGAGCTGTCCAGGGCTGGTGTAGCTGTTTTTGATCTTGACTTTGATGCTATCCTTGCTGCCATGTATGCTGTGACTGTTAGTGATGATGGTGACTGTTACCGGTGTTTCCCGCCCGACCCGGGCATTGGTACTACTGCGTCAGGTGCCAGTGAGGCTGCTGCTCTAGGTGCCAGTGCGTCTGTGCTCTCAGGTACTGGTGAGTCTGCCCTCTCAGGTACTGTGTCGGCTTCTGCCTCTCACACCTTCACCCTTGACTCTGGGGCGTCTCGCTCCTTCTTTCGGGACCGCACCACTCTCACGCCGCTCAGTCGGCCTGTTGCGGTGTCCCTGGCTGACCCCTGTGGGGGTCTTGTCCTGTCTCGTTTGTCCACAGTCCTCCCGTGTCCGGCGGCTCCCTCTGGCACCCTGACTGGTCTTTACCTCCCCTCGTTCTCTACGAACCTGGTGAGTGGTGCTGACCTACAGGATGTGGGTGTCCACCAGTTCACTCCTGCTCGTCAGCGGGTGACACACTGCACAGAGGCTAGCACAGGTCGCAACCTGGCTACGTTTACACGTCAGCCAGGGTCGAGCCTGTACACACTGACCACTGCTTCTCCTCCCAGTGCTGAGTCTGGTAGAGTCCCTTCGTCTGGTCAGGTGTTTGCTGCAGCGTCCAGGTCTGGTCCTGAGTCTGCCCCCTGTTCGTGTCGCCGTCTGTCTCACGAGACTCTCCTCTGGCACCACCGCCTTGGCCACCCCTCTCTGCTTCGGCTCAGAGGCATGGCCTCCCGTCTTCTTGTGTCTGGTCTCCCCCGGTCCCTCCCTCCCCTTCCTCAGGGCCCTGGCCCTGCCTGTGTCCCCTGTGTTGAGGGGCGCCAGCGTGCTGCCCCTCACTCCTCCCAGTTTCCTCCGACAGAGGCTCCGTTGCAGACGCTTCACATGGACGTGTGGGGCCCTGCCCGCGTCCGTGGACTCGGTCACGAGCGCTACTTCCTGTTGGTGGTTGACGACTACTCGCGTTACACCACAGTCTTTCCCTTGCGCAGCAAGGGTGATGTCACTGAGGTGCTGATCGACTGGATCCGCGCAGCTCGTCTCCAGCTTAGGCAGAGCTTTGGCTCAGACTTTCCTGTGTTGCGTCTGCACTCAGACAGAGGCGGAGAGTTCTCCTCTGGCCTTCTGCGTGCCTTCTGTCGTGCGCGAGGCATCCGCTAGACCTTCACGCTTCCGGACTCACCGCAGCAGAATGGGATTGCAGAGCGCCGCATTGGCATGGTCATGGACGTCGCTCGTACGTCTATGATGCATGCGGCTGCCCCCCATTTTCTGTGGCCGTTTGCGGTCAGGTACGCGGCGCATCAGATCAACCTCCACCCCAGGGTCTCCAGGCCGAAGACCTCCCCAGCCCTGCTGTGGACGGGGAAGGTTGGCGATGCGTCGGCGTTCCGGGTCTGGGGATCTCGGGAGTTTGTCCGCGACTTGTCTGCGGACAAGCTGTCCCCTCGAGTTGCTCCCTGCGTCTTCCTGGGGTTCCCCCCCGACGCCCCTGGGTGGCAGTTCTACCACCCCACCTCTCGACGTGTTCTGTCCTCCCAGGATGTCACGTTCGACGAGTCGGTACCCTACTACCGCCTCTTCCCCTACCGCACTCCGTCCCTCCCCCCGCCCCCGCTCTTCTTGGTACCAGGTCCCCCCCCCGTAGACCCCCTCCCCCCTCAGGGTCCTGCCCTTTCAGGTGTGTCCCAGGTAGACGCGGTCGAGCCTGTCGAGGTCACTGGTGACTCTGGTGCTGCTGCGCGAGCTGAGCCTGGGGGTGCTGGGACTGGAGGTGCTACGCCTGGGGGTGCTGAGCCTGGGGGTGCGGAGTCTGGAGGTGCTGAGCCTGGGGGTGCTGAGCCTGGGGGTGCTGAGCCTGGGGGTACTGAGTCTGGGGGTGCTGAGCCTGGAGGTGCTGGGCCTCGGGGTGCTAAGCCTGGGGGTGCTGAGACTGGGGGTGTTCCGCCTGGAGGTGCTTTGCCTGAGGGTGCTGAGCCTGGAGGTTCTTCACCTGGAGGTTCTCCGCCTGGAGGTGCTTCGTCTCGCCGAGAGCCACTCTCCCCACAGGAGCTGTGTGAGTGGTTTGCCCGGCACTGGAGGCGTGCTGCTGGTGCTGGAGGTTCTTCGGCTGCAGAAGCTGCTGCCACGCGTCCCGGAGGTGCTCGTGCTGTGGGTGCTGGAGCTGCTGGGCCTGAGGGTTCTCCTGGAGCTGGAGCTGCTGAGGGTGTTGGCGCTCAGACTACTGCTGGTGGTCCGACTGGCAGTGCTGCTGGTGCTGCTTGGGGTTCTAGAGCTACTGGAGGTGCTGCTGGAGGTGCTGCTGGAGCGGGTACTCCTGCTGGGGGTACTGGTGCTGTCCCTGCTGTTTCTGGCATCGCCACGCGGCCCCGACCGTACTTCGTTCCGCTCCTGCAGCAGGTTCTTGGTCTGACACCTTCTCCTGGTCCTCCTCCTCCTCCCTTAGAGGGTCCACAGCCTGTCCAGTCCCAGTCACAGCTACAGCCTGCCTCCCCTTTGCCTGCTCCTTCTTCCTACGCTGGTCCGACTGGAGGTCTTACTGAGCGTCGTGAGCCTGCGTCTCGTCCTGCGTCGCCTGTTCGTCCTGCGCGCACTAGTGGTCGCGGTTCGCGTCAGCGTCCTCCTCCTGTCCCTGGCACGCACCGGATGTCTCTGCGTCCGTCCACTGCTCCTCTGCGTGCCCCTTTGCCTTCTCCTTCTTCTTCCTCTCTTCCTGCTCTTGCCGACCCGGAGTCGGACTCTCTTCGTGCTGCCAGTCCCACTGTCACGCGTCTCCTTGCTACTGCTGTCACTGACCCTTCTTTCGAGTCTTCTGCTGCGTCTGCCCTTGTCACTGAGCTCGTCGACTTTGCTGCGCGCTGTCGTCTAGACTACGCTGCTAATCTTGTCGCTGAGTGTGAGTCTGCCTGTCCTCCGTCCGTCGGGGGTGAGTGTGCCCTTGGCACGGACGTCCTTGAGGACACGCAGGAGGAGTTCCAGTGTCTGGCCGCCGCTTCACCTCATCTCGCGTCTGTAATACTCGCCCCTGAGGGAGACCCGGATGCACTAGACATCCCGACTCCGCGCTCTTACGCGGAGGCGATAGAGGGTCCCTACTCCTCTCAGTGGCAGGCAGCTATGGATGCAGATATGGCTTCCTGGAAGTCCACAGGCACCTACATTGACGCTGTTCCCCCTCCTGGGGCGAACATAGTCAGTGGCATGTGGATTTTCAGGGTGAAGCGGCCGCCAGGTTCTCCGCCTGTCTTCAAGGCGCGTTACGTGGCTCGTGGCTTCAGTCAGCGGCAGGGAGTTGACTACTTTCAGACCTTCTCCCCCACCCCGAAGATGACCACTCTTCGGGTACTGCTGCACGTTGCTGCTCTCTCGACTTCACCACTGCTTTCTTGCAGGGCAGCCTGCACGAGGAGATCTGGCTGCGTCTCCCAACTGGCTTCACTGGGTCTTTCCCTTCTGGTACCCAGTGGAGTCTCCGGCGTCCAGTCTACGGTCTCCGCCAGGCGCCACGTGAGTAGCACGACACACTGAGGACTACGCTGGCGGCACTTGGGTTTGCTCCTTCTACTGCCGACCCGTCGCTGTTTCTGCACACCGACACCTCTCTGCCGCCGTTCTACATCCTCGTGTACGTCGACGACTTGGTCTTTGCCACAGCTGACATTGCTGGACTCACCTACGTGAAGTCCGAGCTGCAGAAGAGACACACGTGCACTGACCTGGGTGAACTGCGCAGCTACCTTGGCTTGCAGATCACCCGGGACAGAGCACGCTGCACCATTACCCTGACTCAGTCACACATGGTGCAGCAGGTCCTTCAGCGCTTCGGCTTCACGTACTCCTCGCCTCAGGCCACTCCTCTGCCTACTCGCCACTCACTCTCAGCTCTGCCTTCGGATGAGTCCGTAGAGTCGAGTGGCCCGTATCCAGAGCTTGTTGGTTGCCTCATGTACCTTATGACCTGCACACGACCTGACCTTGCATACCCTCTTAGCATTCTTGCACGCTATGTTGCTCCTGGGAGACACCGACCAGAGCACATGGCTGCAGCGAAGAGGGTGTTGCGCTACTTGTGCAGTACGTCGGGCATGGGGCTAGTGCTTGGAGGGCGCAGTCCAGTGGTCCTCATTGGGCACGTGGACGCTTCTTGGGCTGACGACCAGGCTACGCAGCGGTCGTCACAGGGTTACACCTTCAGTCTTGGTTCCGACTCTGTTTCGTGGCGGGCTACCCGCTCGTCTTCTATTCTCGGCTCCAGTTGTGAGGCTGAGATCAACGCCGGGGCTATGGCTGCCCAAGAGCTTCGCTGGCTCACCTACCTGCTGACCGACCTTGGAGAGCCGCCTCGTTCTCCTCCAGTCCTGTACGTAGACAACAAGGCCATGCTGGCCTTGTGTCGAGAGCAGCGACTAGAGCACAGGACAACGCACATTGATCTCCGCTACTTCCTTGCTCGTGAGCTACAGCAGCGTGGACAGTTGCGGCTTGCGTACGTGGCCTCTGAGGCCAACACTGCTGATGTCTTCACCAAGGCACTTGCGCCTTGTGATCATCAGCGCTTCTGCACTCAGCTGGGTCTTGTGCCCGTCTTGCCTCACTTGCTCACTTCTTGACCTTGCTTGTACTGTCACATATATATACTCCTGCTCTTGCTTGCTTAGCCTCTTATATATATATATATATATATACATGTGCTCCTGCATGTGAACTGGCCTTTTGGCCTTTGAACTTGTGCTCGGAATGTGTGGTGACTTTGTGATCCACCCTGAGCTTTGCTTTGCTTTGCTTGAATGGTCTTGTGACCCCTTGTTCTCCCCCACTTTGCTTATGGGGGTGTCTCAAATTATAATATTCTGTAGGCTATAGTGGGGTAGCCCATATGGGGTACACATTTCTAGGGTTGCATACTTGTATCACTTTCATTCCATAGTTCACCCATTCTCGTTCTATTTTTTTCAGAACCTGGGGGTGCCGAGCCTAGGAGCGCTGGGTCTACTCGTGTGGCCGCCGGCGGTGCTTCGTCGAGGCGGGAGCCACTCTCTTCACATGAGTTGCGCGAGTGGTTTGCCCGCCGCTGGAGACGTGCTGCTGAGACTGGGGGTGCTGCTAGGGCTACTGGAGTTGGTCCTTCTGGGGCTACTGGCGGTACTAGTGCTGCTGGAGCTGGCGATGCTGGGGGTGTTGGCGCTGGTGTTTCTACTAGCGCTGGTACGTCTGGGGGTGCTGGTGAGGCTGCTGGAGCTGACGGTCCTACTGGAGTTGGTGCTGCTGGAGCTGGAGTCCGCGTCCTCCTGCGGTCCCCGACACACACCAGATGGCGCTGCGTCCTTCCACTGCTCCCCTGCGTGTCCCGTGGCCGTCTCCTCCAGAGTCCTCTCTTCCTACTCTTGCTGACCCGGATTCTGACTCTCTTTGTGCTGCTAGTCCTTCAGTCACGCGTCTCCTTGCTAAAGTTGTCAGTGACCCTTCCTTGGAGTCCACTGCTGCGTCTGCCCTAGTTGCTGAGCTTGTCGACTTTGCTGGTTGCTCTCGTCTAGACTACGCTACCAGTCTCGTTGCTGAGTCCGAGTCTCTCCATCCTCCGTCCGTCGGGGGTGAGTGTGCCCTTGGCACGGACGTCCTTGAGGACAAGCAGGAGGAGTTCCAGTGTCTGGCAACTGCTTCACCTCATCTCGTGTCGATACTGCTTACCCCTGAGGGAGACCCGGATGCACTTGACATCCCGACTCTGCGCTCTTACGCGGAGGCGATAGAGGGTCCCTACTCCTCTCAGTGGCAGGCAGCTATGGATGCAGAGATGGCTTCCTGGAAGTCCACAGGCACCTACGTTGACGCTGTCCCCCCTCCTGGGGCGAACATCGTCAGTGGCATGTGGATCTTCAGGGTGAAGCGGCCGTCAGGTTCTCCGCCTGAGATCTACGCCGCGGCTATGGCTGCTCAGGAGCTTCGCTGGCTCACCTACCTGCTGACCGACCTTGGAGAGCCGCCTCGTTCTCCTCCAGTCCTGTACGTAGACAACAAGGCCATGCTGGCCTTGTGTCAAGAGCAGCGACTGGAGCACAGGACAAAGCACATTGCTCTCCGCTACTTTCTTGCTCGTGAGCTACAGCAGCGTGGACAGTTGCGACTTGCGTACGTGGCCTCTGAGGCCAACACTGCTGATGTCTTCACCAAGGCACTTGCGCCTTGTGATCATCAGCGTTGCTGCACGCAGCTGGGTCTTGTGCCTGTCTTGCCTCACTTGCTCACTTCTTGACCTTGCTTGTACCTTGACCTATATATACTCTTGTTCTTGCTTGCTTGACTCTTGTATATCTCTATATATGATCTTGCATGTGAACTGGCCTTGTGGCCCTTGAACTTGTGCTCGGAATGTGTGGTGACTTTGTGATCCACCCTGAGCTTTGCTTTGCTTTGCTTGACTGGTCTTGTGACCCCTTGTTCTCCCCCACTTTGCCTATGGGGGTGTGTCAGAATATTATAGCTTACTTATTTGTGTAGGCTATAGTGGGGTATCCCATAGGGGGTACAACCCAACTAGGGTTTCCTATTTGTACTCACTTCATTCATAGTTCATTCTCTCGTTCACTTCTTCTCAAGACTGGCCGATGCACCATTTTCTCTACACATGTGCGTTAGTTACCTTTCAAACCCTTATGTTCACTTGATTACTAGATTTCCTACCTTATGTTTGAGTGAGACCACTAGATTCCGTGTACTATGCGAGATGTGAGCGGTTCCGTTCTCCCAGGCATTTGCTCTCTAAGTTCCCATACACACCGACCTGGCCAATGCACCATTTTCCATATACATATGCATTAGATTCCTTTTGAACCTTATTAGCTCACTAGATTTATATATTTCCCACCTTCTGATCGAGTGAGACCGCTAGATTCCCTCTACTTTTTGAGAAACGAGCGTTTCCGTTCTCCCTGGCCCCACTTGCACTATAAGTGCGAAATGCCGGCCAGACTGGCCAATGCACCATTTTCTCTACACATGTGCATTAGTTACCTTTCAAACCCTTACGTTCACTCGATTAATATATTTTCTACCTTATATTTGAGTGAGACCACTAGATTCCGTGTACTATGCGAGATCTGAGCGGTTCCGTTCTCCCAGGCATTTGCACTCTAAGTTCCCATACTGACCGACCTGGCCAATGCACCATTTTCTATATACATACGCATTAGATTCCTTTTGAACCTTATTAGCTCACTAGATTTATATATTTCCCACCTTCTGATCGAGTGAGACCGCAAGATTCCCTCTACTTTGTGAGAAACGAGCGTTTCCGTTCTCCCTGGCCCCACTTGCACTATAAGTGCGAACTGTCGGCCAGACTGGCCGATACACCATTTTCTCTACACATCTGCGTTAGTTACCTTTCAAACCCTTACGTTCACTCGATTAATATATTTCCTACCTTATATTTGAGTGAGACCACTAGATTCCGTCTACTATGCGAGATCTGAGCGGTTCCGTTCTCCCAGGCATTTGCACTCTAAGTTCCCATACTGACCGACCTGGCCAATGCACCATTTTCCATATACATATGCATTAGATTCCTTTTGAACCTTATTAGCTCACTAGATTTATATATTTCCCACCTTGTGATCGAGTGGGACCGCTAGATTCCCTCTACGTTTTGAGAAACGAGCGTTTCCGTTCTCCCTGGCCCCACTTGCACTATAAGTGCGAAATGCCGGCCAGACTGGCCAATGCACCATTTTCTCTACACATGTGCGTTAGTTACCTTTCAAACCCTTACGTTCACTCGATTAATATATTTCCTACCTTATATTTGTGTGAGACCGCTAGATTCCGTGTACTTTGCGAGATCTGAGCGGTTCCGTTCTCCCAGGCATTTACACTCTAAGTTCCCATACTGACCGACCTGGCCAATGCACCATTTTCCATATACATATGCATTAGATTCCTTTCGAACCCTATTAGCTCACTAGATTTATATATTTCCCACCTTTTGATTGAGTGAGACCGCTAGATTCCCTCTATTTTTTTAGAAACGAGCGTTTCCGTTCTCCCTGGCCCCACTTGCACTATAAGTGCGAAATGCCGGCCAGACTGGCCAATGCACCATTTTCTCTACACATGTGCGTTAGTTACCTTTCAAACCCTTACGTTCACTCGATTAATATATTTCGTACCGTATATTCGAGTGAGACCACTAGATTCCGTGTACTATGCGAGATCTGGGCGGTTCCGTTCTTCCAGGCATTTGCACTCTAAGTTCCCATATTGACCGACCTGGCCAATGCACCATTTTTCATATACATATGCATTAGATTCCTTTCGAACCTTATTAGCTCACTAGATTTATATATTTCCCACCTTCTGATCGAGTGAGACCGCTAGATTCCCTCTACTTTTTGAGAAACGAGCGTTTACGTTCTCCCTGGCCCCACTTGCACTATAAGTGCGAAATGCCGGCCAGACTGGCCGATGCACCATTTTCTCTACACATGTGCGTTAGCTACCTTTCAAAACCTTACGTTCACTCGATTAATATATTTCATACCTTATATTTGAGTGAGACCACTAGATTCCGTGTACTATGCGAGATCTGAGCGGTTCCGTTCTCTCAGGCATTTGCACTCTAAGTTCCCACACTGACCGACCTGGCCAATGCACCATTTTCCATATACATATGCATTAGATTCCTTTCAAACTTTATTAGCTCACTAGATTTATATATTTCCCACCTTCTGATCGAGTGAGACCGCTAGATTCCCTCTACTTTTTGAGAAACGAGCGTTTCCGTTCTCCGTGGCCCCATTTGCACTATAAGTGCGAAATGCCGGCCAGACTGGCCGATGCACCATTTTCTCTACACATGTGCGTTAGTTACCTTTCAAACCCTTACGTTCACTCGATAAATATATTTCCTACCTTATATTTGAGTGAGACCACTAGATTCCATGTACTATGCGAGATCTGAGTGGTTCCGTTCTCCCAGGCATTTGCACTCTAAGTTCCCATACGGACCGACCTGGCCAATGCACCATTTTCCATATACATATGCATTAGATTCCTTTCGAACCTTATTAGCTCACTAGATTTATATATTTCCCACCTTCTGATCGAGTGAGACCGCTAGATTCCCTCTACTTTTTCAGAAACGAGCGTTTCCGTCCTCCCAGGCCCCACTTGCACTATAAGTGCGAAATGCCGGCCAGACTGGCCGATGCACCATTTTCTCTACACATGTGCGTTAGCTACCTTTCAAAACCTTACGTTTACTCGACTAATATATTTCCTACCTTATATTTGAGTGAGACCACTAGATTCCGTGTACTATGCGAGATCTGAGCGGTTCCGTTCTCCCAGGCATTTGCACTCTAAGTTCCCATACTGACCGACCTGGCCAATGCACCATTTTCCATATATATATGCATTAGATTCCTTTCGAACCTTATCAGCTCACTAGATTTATATATTTCCCACCTTGTGATCGAGTGAGACCGCTAGATTCCCTCTACTTTTTGAGAAACGAGCGTTTCCGTTCTCCCTGGCCCCACTTGCACTATACGTGCGAAATGCCGGCCAGACTGGCCGATGCACCAATTTCTCTACACATGTGCGTTAGTTACCTTTCAAACCCTTACGTTCACTCGATTAATATATTTCCTACCTTATATTTGAGTGAGACCACTAGATTCCGTGCAATATGCGAGATCTGAGCGGTTCCGTTCTCCCAGGCATTTGCACTCTAAGTTCCCATACTGACCGACCTGGCCAATGCACCATTTTCCATATACATATGCATTAGATTCCTTTCGAACCTTATTAGCTCACTAGATTTATATATTTCCCACCTTCTGATTGAGTGAGACCGCTAGATTCCCTCTACTTTTTGAGAAACGAGCGTTTTCGTTCTCCCTGGCCCCACTTGCACTATAAGTGCGAAATGCCGGCCAGAGTGGCCGATGCACCATTTTCTCGACACATGTGCGTTAGCTATCTTTCAAACCCTTACGTTCACTCGATTAATATATTTTCTACCTTATATTTGAGTGAGACCACTAGATTTCGTGTACTATGCGAGATCTGAGCGGTTCCGTTCTCCCAGGCATTTGCACTCCAAGTTCCCATACTGACCGACCTGGCCAATGCACCATTTTCCATATACATATGCATTAGATTCCTTTCAAACTTTATTAGCTCACTAGATTTATATATTTCCCACCTTCTGATCGAGTGAGACCGCTAGATTCCCTCTACTTTTTGAGAAACGAGCGTTTCCGTTCTCCGTGGCCCCATTTGCACTATAAGTGCGAAATGCCGGCCAGACTGGCCGATGCACCATTTTCTCTACACATGTGCGTTAGTTACCTTTCAAACCCTTACGTTCACTCGATAAATATATTTCCTACCTTATATTTGAGTGAGACCACTAGATTCCATGTACTATGCGAGATCTGAGTGGTTCCGTTCTCCCAGGCATTTGCACTCTAAGTTCCCATACGGACCGACCTGGCCAATGCACCATTTTCCATATACATATGCAATAGATTCCTTTCGAACCTTATTAGCTCACTAGATTTATATATTTCCCACCTTCTGATCGAGTGAGACCGCTAGATTCCCTCTACTTTTTTAGAAACGAGCGTTTCCGTCCTCCCAGGCCCCACTTGCACTATAAGTGCGAAATGCCGGCCAGACTGGCCGATGCACCATTTTCTCTACACATGTGCGTTAGCTACCTTTCAAAACCTTACGTTTACTCGACTAATATATTTCCTACCTTATATTTGAGTGAGACCACTAGATTCCGTGTACTATGCGAGATCTGAGCGGTTCCGTTCTCCCAGGCATTTGCACTCTAAGTTCCCATACTGACCGACCTGGCCAATGCACCATTTTCCATATATATATGCATTAGATTCCTTTCGAACCTTATCAGCTCACTAGATTTATATATTTCCCACCTTGTGATCGAGTGAGACCGCTAGATTCCCTCTACTTTTTGAGAAACGAGCGTTTCCGTTCTCCCTGGCCCCACTTGCACTATACGTGCGAAATGCCGGCCAGACTGGCCGATGCACCAATTTCTCTACACATGTGCGTTAGTTACCTTTCAAACCCTTACGTTCACTCGATTAATATATTTCCTACCTTATATTTGAGTGAGACCACTAGATTCCGTGCAATATGCGAGATCTGAGCGGTTCCGTTCTCCCAGGCATTTGCACTCTAAGTTCCCATACTGACCGACCTGGCCAATGCACCATTTTCCATATACATATGCATTAGATTCCTTTCGAACCTTATTAGCTCACTAGATTTATATATTTCCCACCTTGTGATCGAGTGAGACCGCTAGATTCCCTCTACTTTTTGAGAAACGAGCGTTTCCGTTCTCCCTGGCCCCACTTGCACTATACGTGCGAAATGCCGGCCAGACTGGCCGATGCACCAATTTCTCTACACATGTGCGTTAGTTACCTTTCAAACCCTTACGTTCACTCGATTAATATATTTCCTACCTTATATTTGAGTGAGACCACTAGATTCCGTGCACTATGCGAGATCTGAGCGGTTCCGTTCTCCCAGGCATTTGCACTCTAAGTTCCCATACTGACCGACCTGGCCAATGCACCATTTTCCATATATATATGCATTAGATTCCTTTCGAACCTTATCAGCTCACTAGATTTATATATTTCCCACCTTGTGATCGAGTGAGACCGCTAGATTCCCTCTACTTTTTGAGAAACGAGCGTTTCCGTTCTCCCTGGCCCCACTTGCACTATACGTGCGAAATGCCGGCCAGACTGGCCGATGCACCAATTTCTCTACACATGTGCGTTAGTTACCTTTCAAACCCTTACGTTCACTCGATTAATATATTTCCTACCTTATATTTGAGTGAGACCACTAGATTCCGTGCACTATGCGAGATCTGAGCGGTTCCGTTCTCCCAGGCATTTGCACCCCAAGTTCCCATACTGACCGACCTGGCAAATGCACCATTTTCCATATATATATGCATTAGATTCCTTTCGAACCTTATCAGCTCACTAGATTTATATATTTCCCACCTTGTGATCGAGTGAGACCGCTAGATTCCCTCTACTTTTTGAGAAACGAGCGTTTCCGTTCTCCCTGGCCCCACTTGCACTATACGTGCGAAATGCCGGCCAGACTGGCCGATGCACCAATTTCTCTACACATGTGCGTTAGTTACCTTTCAAACCCTTACGTTCACTCGATTAATATATTTCCTACCTTATATTTGAGTGAGACCACTAGATTCCGTGCACTATGCGAGATCTGAGCGGTTCCGTTCTCCCAGGCATTTGCACTCTAAGTTCCCATACTGACCGACCTGGCCAATGCACCATTTTCCATATACATATGCATTAGATTCCTTTCGAACCTTATTAGCTCACTAGATTTATATATTTCCCACCTTGTGATCGAGTGAGACCGCTAGATTCCCTCTACTTTTTGAGAAACGAGCGTTTCCGTTCTCCCTGGCCCCACTTGCACTATACGTGCGAAATGCCGGCCAGACTGGCCGATGCACCATTTTCTCTACACATGTGCGTTAGTTACCTTTCAAACCCTTACGTTCACTCAATTAATATATTTCCTACCTTATATTTGAGTGAGACCACTAGATTCCGTGCACTATGCGAGATCTGAGCGGTTCCGTTCTCCCAGGCATTTGCACTCTAAGTTCCCATACTGACCGACCTGGCCAATGCACCATTTTCCATATACATACGCATTAGATTCCTTTCGAACCTTATTAGCTCACTAGATTTATATATTTCCCACCTTGTGATCGAGTGAGACCGCTAGATTCCCTCTACTTTCTGAGAAACGAGCGTTTCCGTTCTCCCTGGCCCCACTTGCACTATAAGTGCAAACTGCCGGCCAGACTGGCCGATGCACCATTTTCTCTACACATCTGCGTTAGTTACCTTTCAAACCCTTACGTTCAATCGATTAATATATTTCCTACCTTATATTTGAGTGAGACCACTAGATTCCGTGTACTATGCGAGATCTGAGCGGTTCCGTTCTGCCACGCATTTGCACTCTAAGTTCCCATACTCACCGACCTGGCCAATGCACCATTTTCCATATACATATGCATTAGATTCCTTTCGAACCTTATTAGCTCACTAGATTTATATATTTCCCACCTTCTGATCGAGTGAGATCGCTAGATTCCCTCTACTTTTTGAGAAACGAGCGTTTCCGTTCTCCCTGGCCCCACTTGCACTATAAGTGCGAAATGCCGGCCAGACTGGCCGATGCACCATTTTCTCTACACATGTGCGTTAGTTACCTTTCAAACCATTACGTTCACTCGATTAATATATTTCCTACCTTATATTTGAGTGAGACCACTAGATTCCGTGTACTATGCAAGATCTGAGCGGTTCCGTTCTCCTAGGCATTTGCACTCTAAGTTCCTATACTGACCGACCTGGCCAATGCACCATTTTCCATATACATATGCATTAGATTCCTTTCGAACCTTATTAGCTCACTAGATTTATATATTTCCCACCTTCTGATCGAGTGAGACCGCTAGATTCCCTTTACTTTTTGAGAAACGAGCGTTTCCGTTCTCCCTGGCCCCACTTGCACTATAAGTGCGAAATGCCGGCTTGGCTGGCCGATGCACCATTTTCTCTACACATGTGCGTTAGCTATCTTTCAAACCCTTACGTTCACTCGATTAATATATTTCCTACCTTATATTTGAGTGAGACCACTAGATTCCGTGTACTATGCGAGATCTGAGCGGTTCCGTTCTCCCAGGCATTTGCACTCCAAGTTCCCATACTGACCGACCTGGCCAATGCACCATTTTATCAAACATTATATATGTTGTTGTAGTTGTTTAGGCTACAGTGGGTTAGCCTATAGGGGGTACACATTTCTAGGTTTTCATACTTGTACTCATTTCATTGTTAGTTTATTCATTCCTTGTTCAACATGGTATAGAGCAGGTCCTTCCTAGGACCGTTTTCTCTAAGGGCCCACCACTACCTACCTGCCTATCTGCCTTCCTACCCTAGGGCGCCTCGGCGTTCATGCCTCCAGAGGCCCTGTAGGCCCCGCGCTGTTGCACCTAGAGGCCCCGAATCAGCCCCGCGCCTAACCCTAAAGGCCCGCGCCGGCCCCGAGCCCGTCCCCTAGAGGCCCGCGTCGGCCCCGCGCCTACCCTAGAGGCCCGCGTCGGCCCCGAGCCTTCCCCTAGAGGCCCGCGACGGCCCCGTCCCTACCCCTAGAGGCTCGCGACGGCCCTGCGCCTACCCTAGAGGCCCGCGTCGGCCCCGAGCCTACCCCTAGAGGCCCGCGACGGCCCCGTCCCCTACCCCTAGAGGCCCGCGACGGCCCCCGTCCCTACTCCTAGAGGCACGCGTCGGCCCCGTCCCTACCCCTAGAGGCCCGCGTTGGCCCCGTCCCTACCCCTATCAGCCCGCGTCGGCCCCGTCCCTACCCCTATCAGCCCGCGTCGGCCCCGTCCCTACCCCCACCCGCTCCCCGCGCTCGCCCTTAGCGGCCTCGAACGGCCCCACCCAGACCAAGCCGCCCGCACCGAACAGCCCCGCCCTAACGGAACCGAGCCGCCCGAACCGAGCCGCCCGACCCAAGCCGCGCCGCCCGACCCGAGCCGCCCGAACCGAGCCGCGCCGCCCGACCCGAGCCGCCCGAACCGAGCCGCGCCGCCCGACCCGAGCCGCGCCGCCCTACCTATAACGAGCCGCGCCGCCCTACCTGTACCGAGCCGCGCCGCTCTACCTACCTACCCTACTGCTCCTACTGCTTTTACTACTGCTGCTACCATGGCTAGCCCTCCTGTGCTAGCCTTCGATGCTGAGGGCCGCCCAGTGAAGTTCGACACCTGGCTTAATGACCTACACCTCTTCCTACAGCTCACTGCCAAGGAAGACATCTCGCTGTACGATCACGCCCTAGGCCACGCTACTGCTCCTGCTGCTACTGCCGACAGCACTGCTCGCTCACAGTGGCAGACCCACGACGCCTATGCTCGCTTCGCTATTCGCAACTCTCTGCCGATAGATGAGCGCGAGCACTTTGGGCAGCACAAGACTGCACAGGCCCTGTACACTGCTGTCGTTGCCCGCTACTCCTCACCGGCCTCTGCCGCTCTAGGCCGTCTCTCTCTTCCCTACCTGTTCCCCGACTTAGCTTCCTTTCACACTGTCGCTGACCTCATTACCCACCTCCGCACTAGTGAGGCTCGCTTCCGCGCCGCTATGCCTGATGAGTTCCTTGCCACGAACCCACCCCCGCTCTGGCTCACTCTCTACCACCTAGTCACGCGCCTCCCTGACTCGCTGCGCTCAGTCAGGGACCACTTCCTCGCACGCTGCCCCACCGAGCTCACCATTGCCCTCCTCGAGAAGGAACTGCTTGCAGCCGAGACTAGCATAGTCGCTGTAGGTGCCTCTCGCGGTGACCCTCGTACCCCGTTCTTTGAGGGGTGTTCTCCCTCCCCCCTTCTTCCCTCTGTCGCCTCTGCTGCTGCTGTCAACCTCCTTGGTGCTGAGAAGGTCGGGACTGTGTCTGCTTCGAGCGGACGCCGCAGCGGCAAGGGCAAAGGGGGCAAGGGCAGTAGCGGTGACAGCGGGGGTGGCGGTGGTGGGGGAGGTGGTGGCGGGGGGGGGTGGCGCGGGTGGGGGAGGTGGCAGCGGTGGTGGGGGTGGCGGCAGCGGCGGGGGAGGTGGCCAGGGCGGAGGAGGTAGTGGGGGTGGCGGTGGACGAGGCGGCGGCCGGGGTTGGGGTGGTCGAGGAGGTGGTAGCGGCGGTGGTGGTCGTGGAGGCACTGGCGTTGGCCAGGGACAGCAGCACACTCCCTCGCCCCAGGAGGTCCGTGAGTGGTACTCTCAGCACGGGGGGGGGGGGGGGGGGGGGTGGCCTTAGCTGCACGTACGTCATTCGCACTGGTGACCGCACTGGCCAGCCGTGTGGGGGACCGCACGCCACACAGCGTTGCTTCGCTTGTCTGAGCGACGCTTGGCGTGTTCAGTTCCCTCAGGCCACTGAGCTGCCCCGCTGGCTTGATCTCCTGAAGAAGGGGATTGATATCTATGCTATAGACTTTGATGCTATTCTCTCTGCCATGTATGTGATGTCTACTAGTGGAGAGGGTTCTGAGTACCTGAGTGTCCCGCCCGACCCGGGCATTAGGACTAGTGCGTCTGCTGCTCCAGGTACCCACGTGTCTGCTACCCCAGGTGCTGGTGAGGCTGCTGCTCTTGGTGAGTGCGTGTCTGCCCCCCCTGGTATGGTGTCGACTGCAGCACTGCACACTTTCACGCTGGATTCAGGTGCCTCTGGCTGTTTCTTTCGTGACCGCACTGCCCTTGAGCCCCTTGCTCGGCCAGTTGCTGTCTCCCTCGCTGACCCCTCTGGGGGTCCGGTCGTTGCGACCTCCTCCACTGTCCTTCCCTGTCCTGCGGTCCCGTCGGGCACACTGTCAGGTCTCCACCTCCCCTCGTTCTCCACGAACTTGGTGGCAGGTTGTGCTCTCCAGGACGGGGGTGTTCACCAGTTCACCCCTGCCTACGAGCGTGTGACACACTGCACGTGTGCTCGTACGGGCCGCCACTTGGCTACCTTCACCCGGCAGCCGGGGTCGGACCTGTACACACTGACTAATGCCTCCCCTCGGGTCGCTGCGTCTGCGTCTGCGTTTGCGTCCGCGTCAGGTCAGCTGTCTGCCCCCTGCTCGAGTCGCTCTCTAGCGCACGAGACTGTCCTCTGGCACCACCGACTTGGCCACCCGTCTGTGCAGCGCCTTCGTGCCATGCACTCCCGGTACCTTGTCTCTAGTCTTCCTAGGGTACTCCCTCCCCTCCCACCCTCGCCTGCTCCTCCCTGCCTTCCCTGTGTCGAGGGGCGGCAGCGCGCCGCTCCTCACTCCTCCTCGTTTCCCCCGACGACTGCTCCTTTGCAGACGCTCCACATGGACGTGTGGGGCCCAGCCCGCGTCCGTGGTCAGGGTCAGGAGAGGTACTTCCTGCTCGTTGTTGACGACTACTCGCGCTACACCACGGTCTTCCCCTTGCGCAGCAAGGGTGATGTCCCTGATGTTTTGATCCCTTGGATCCGCAGAGCTCGTCTCCAGCTCAGCGAGCGTTTCCGTTCGGACTTTCCTGTCCTGCGCTTGCACTCTGACAGAGGTGGTGAGTTCTCCTCCGACCTCTTGGCACCCTACTGTGCTGAGCACGGCATTGAGCAGTCGTTCATGCTTCCGGCCTCTCCACAGCAGAATGGGGTTGCGGAGCGCCGCATTGGCCTGGTCATGGAGGTCGCTCGTACCTCCTTGATCCATGCGGCTGCCCCCCACTTTGTGTGGCCGTTTGCGGTCCGGTACGCTGCGCATCAGCTCAACCTCTGGCCCCGTGTCTCCTTGCCGGAGACCTCGCCCACACTGCTGTGGATGGGGGAGGTTGGCGATGCGTCGCGTTTCCGGGTCTGGGGATCTCGAGCTTTTGTTCGCGATTTGTCTGCGGACAAGCTCTCCTCTTGTGCTGTTCCCTTCGTCTTCCTCGGCTTTGTTCCGGACGCGCCAGGTTGGCAGTTTTACCACGCCACCTCGCGCCGGGTCTTGCCCTCTCAGGACTTCACTTTTGACGAGTCTGTCCCCTACTACCGCCTCTTCCCCCACCGCACTGCCCCGCTCTCACCCCCGCCTCTCTTCCTCGCGCCAGGTGCTGCTGTCGTAGACCCCCTCCCCCCTCAAGGTGCCGCTCCCTCAGGTGTGTCTCAGGTAGACCCGGTCGAGCCTGTTGAGGTTGCTGTCGACTCTCGTCCTGCTGGGGGTGCTGAGCCCGGGGGTGCGGTCTCTGGGGGTGCTGAGCCTGGGGGTGCGGACACTGGGGGTACTGAGCCTGGGGGTGCTGAGCCTTGGGGTGCTGAGTCTGGGGGTGCGGTGACTAGGGGTACTGAGCCTGGGGGTGCTGGGTCTGAGAGTTGTGACTCTGGTGGTGCTGGGCCAGAGGGTCCTACACCTGGACGAGACCTCTTCTCGGAGCAGTTGCGTGAGTGGTACTTACAGTACTGCAGCCTCCGGAAAGGTACCTCTGGGACCAGGCGCACTACGGAGACTGGTGCTGGTACTTCTCCTCCTAGTCGGGAGCTCCCCTCTCGTGAGTGGATCCGTGAGTGGTACGAGCGCCGTTGCACACTTCGGAGTGGCGCGCCTCGTCTCACGGACCCAGCTGCTGCTGGTGCTGCGGACCCGGGCGTTGGAGCTACTGCTGGTGCTGCGGACCCGGGCGTTGGAGCTGCTGCTGGTGCTGAGGACCCGGGCGTTGGAGCTGCTGCTGGTGCTGCGGACCCGGGCATTGGAGCTGCTGCTGCTGCTGAGGACCCGGGCGTTGGAGCTGCTGCTGGTGCTGAGGACCCGGGCGTTGGAGCTGCTGCTGGTGCTGCGGACCCGGGCGTTGGAGCTGCTACTGGTGCTGCGGACCCGGGTGTTGGAGCTGCTGCTGGTGCTGTGGACCCGGGCGTTGGAGCTGCTGCTGGTGCTGAGGACCCGGGCGTTGGAGCTGCGACTGGTGCTGTGGACCCTGGTGTTGGAGTCCCTGCTGGTGCTGCGGGCTCAGGCGTTGGTACTGCCGCTGGGGGCACTGGTGCTGTCCCTGCTATGTTTGGAGTCGCCGCGCGCCCTCAGCCGTACTTCATTCCGCTCCTTCAGCAGGTTCTTGGTCTCTCGCCTCCTCCTGGTCCTCCCCCTCCTTTAGTGTGTCCACAGCCTCTCCCGTCACAGCTACAGTGGCAGCCGGCCTCCCCACTACCTGCTCCTTCTCCTTACTCTGGGCGGTCTTACTGAGCGTCGTGAGCCTGCGTCTCGCCCTGCGTCGCCTGTCCGTCCTGCTAGCACTAGTGCTCGTAGTTCGCGTCCGCTTCCTCCTCCTGCCCCTGGCACGCACCGGATGTCTCTGCGTCCGTCTACTGCTCCTCTGCGTGCTCCTTTGCCTTCTCCTCCTGCGTCCTCTCTTCCTACTCTTGCCGACTCTGCGTCGGACTCTCTTCGTGCTGCCAGTCCTACTGTCACGCGTCTCCTTGCTACTGCCGTCACTGACCCTTCCTTCGAGTCTTCTGCTGCGTCTGCCGTAGTTGCTGAGCTCGTCGACTTTGCTGCTCACTGTCGTCTAGACTACGCTGCTAGTCTTGTCGCTGAGTCTGAGTCTGTCTGTCCTCCGTCCGTCGGGGGTGCGTGTGCCCTTGGCACGGACGTCCTTGAGGACAGGCACGAGGAGTTTCAGTGCTTGGCCGCCGCTTCACCTCATCTCGCGTCTGTACTGCTAGCCCCTGAGGGAGACCCGGATGCACTAGACATCCCGACTCCGCGCTCTTACGCGGAGGCGATAGAGGGTCCCTACTCCTCTCAGTGGCAGGCAGCTATGGATGCAGAGATGGCTTCCTGGAAGTCCACAGGCACCTACGTTGACGCTGTCCCCCCTCCTGGGGCGAACATCGTCAGTGGCATGTGGATCTTCAGGGTGAAGCGGCCGCCGGGTTCTCCGCCTGTCTTCAAGGCGCGTTACGTGGCTCGTGGCTTCAGTCAGCGGCAGGGAGTTGACTACTTTCAGACCCCACCCCAAAGATGACCACTCTTCAGGTACTGCTGCACGTTGCTGCTCACAGGGACTACGAGCTGCACTCTCTCGACTTCAGCACAGCTTTCTTTCAGGGCAGCCTGCACGAGGAGATCTGGCTGCGTCGCCCACCTGGCTTCACTGGGTCTTTCCCTCCTGGTACCCAGTGGAGTCTCCGGCGTCCAGTCTACGGTCTCCGCCAGGCGCCACGTGAGTGGCACGACACACTGAGGACTACGCTTGCGGCACTTGGGTTCGCTCCTTCTACTGCTGACCCGTCGCTGTTTCTGCACACCGACACCTCTCTGCCGCCGTTCTACATCCTCGTGTACGTCGACGACTTGGTTTTTGCCACAGCTGACACTACTGGACTCACCTACGTGAAGTCCGAGCTGCAGAAGAGACATACGTGTACTGACCTGGGTGAACTGCGCAGCTACCTTGGCTTGCAGATCACCCGGGACAGAGCACGCCGCACCATTACCCTGACTCAGTCACACATGGTGCAGCAGGTCCTTCAGCGCTTCGGCTTCACATACTCCTCGCCTCAGGCCACTCCTCTGTCTACTCGCCACTCGCTCTCAGCTCTGCCTTCGGTAAGTCCGTAGAGTCGAGTGGCCCGTACCCAGAGCTTGTTTGCTGTCTCATGTACCTGATGACCTGCACACGACCTGACCTTGCATACCCTCTTAGCATTCTTGCACGCTATGTTGCTCCTGGGAGACACCGACCAGAGCACATGGCTGCAGCGAAGAGGGTGTTGCGCTACTTGTGCAGTACGTCGGGCATGGGGCTAGTGCTTGGAGGGCGGAGTCCAGTGGTCCTCACTGGGCACGCAGACGCTTCTTGGGCTGACGACCAGGCTACGCAGCGGTCGTCACAGGGTTACACCTTCAGCCTTGGTTCCGGCTCTGTTTCGTGGAGGGCTACTCGCTCGTCTTCTGTTCTCGGCTCCAGTTGTGAGGCTGAGATCTACGCAGGGGCCATGGCTGCTCAGGAGCTTCGCTGGCTCACCTACCTGCTGACCGACCTTGGAGAGCAGCCACGTTCTCCTCCAGTCCTGTACGTCGACAATAAGGCAATGCTGGCCTTGTGTTGAGAGCAAAGACTGGAGCACAGAACAAAGCACATTGCTCTCCGCTACTTCCTTGCTCGTGAGCTACAGCAGCGTGGTCAGTTGCGACTTGCGTACGTGGCCTCTGAGGCCAACACTGCTGATGTCTTCACCAAGGCACTTCCGCCTTATGATCATCAGCGCTGCTGTACCCAGCTGGGTCTCGTGTCTGTCTTGCCTCACTTGCTCTCCTCTTGACCCTCTTTGTACTGTCATATATATATATATATATATCACTGCTCTTGCTTGTTTAGTCTTATATATATATGTACTCCTGCATGTGAACTGGCCTTGTGGCCTTGAACTTGTGCTCGGATTGTGTGGTGACGTTGTGATCCACCCTGAGCTTGCTTTGCTTTGCTTTCCTTTACTTGACTAGGTCTTGTGACCCCTAGTTCTCCCCCACTTCGCCTATGGGGGTGTGTCAAACACTATGACAAAATTAGAAGAAAGAAAGGGGATTGAACTAGCAGGAATGAGGATACAAATAGCAAACCCTAGAAGGGTTGTACTCGCTATAGAGCACCCCACTACAGGCCAGAATAGAAGATAACATTCCGACACATTATATATGTTGTTGTTGTTGTTTAGGCTACAGTGGGTTAGCCTATACGGGGTACACATTTCTAGGTTTTCATACTTGTACTCATTTCATTGTTTGTTCATTCATTCCTTGTTCAACACATTTTTCATATACATATGCATTAGATTCCTTTCAAACCTTATTAGCTCACTAGATTTATATATTTCCCACCTTGTTATCGAGTGAGACCGCTAGATTCTCTCTACTTTTTGAGAAACGAGCGTTTCCGTTCTCCCTGGCCTCACTTGCACTATAAGTGCGAAATGCCGGCCAGACTGGCCGATGCACCATTTTCTCTACACATGTGCGTTAGTTACCTTTCAAACCCTTACGTTCACTCGATTAATATATTTCCTACCTTATATTTGAGTGAGACCACTAGATTCTGTGTACTATGCGAGATCTGAGCGGTTCCGTTCTCCTAGGCATTTGCACTCTAAGTTCCCATACTGACCGACCTGGCCAATGCACCGTTTTTCATATACATATGCATTAGATTCCTTTCGAACCTTATTAGCTCACTAGATTTATATATTTCCCACCTTCTGATCGAGTGAGACCGCTAGATTCCCTCTACTTTTTGAGAAACGAGCGTTTCCGTTCTCCCTAGCCCCACTTGCACTATAAGTGCGAAATGCCGGCCAGACTGGCCGATGCACCATTTTCTCTACACATGTGCGTTAGTTACCTTTCAAACCCTTACGTTCACTCGATTAATATATTTCCTACCTCATATTTGAGTTAGACCACTAGATTCCGTGTACTATGCGAGATCTGAGCGGTTCCGTTCTCCGAGGCATTTGCACTCTAAGTTCCCATACTGACCGACCTGGCCAATACACCATTTTCCATATACATATGCAATAGATTCCTTTCGAACCTTATTAGCTTACTAGATTTATATATTTCCCACCTTCTGATCGAGTGAGACCGCTAGATTCCCTCTACTTTTTGAGAAACGAGCGTTTCCGTTCTCCCTGGCCCCACTTGCACTATAAGTGCGAAATGCCGGCCAGACTGGCCGATGCACCATTTTCTCTACACATGTGCGTTAGTTACCTTTCAAACCCTTACGTTCACTCGATTAATATATTTCCTATCTTATATTCGAGTGAGACCACTAGATTCCGTGTACTATGCGAGATCTGAGCGGTTCTGTTCTCCCAGGCATTTGCACTCTAAGTTCCCATACTGACCGACCTGGCCAATGCACCATTTTCCATATACATATGCATTAGATTCCTTTCGAACCTTATTAGCTCACTAGATTTATATATTTCCCACCTTCTGATCGAGTGAGACCGCTAGATTCCCTCTACTTTTTGAGAAACGAGTGTTCCGTTCTCCCTGGCCCCACTTGCACTATAAGTGCGAAATGCCGGCCAGACTGGCCGATGCACCATTTTCTCTACACATGTGCGTTAGCTATCTTTCAAACCCTTACGTTCACTCGATTAATATATTTCCTACCTTATATTTGAGTGAGACCACTAGATTCTGTGTACTATGCGAGATCTGAGCAGTTCCGTTCTCCCAGGCATTTGCACTCCAAGTTCCCATACTGACCGACCTGGCCAATGCACCATTTTCCATATACATATGCATTAGATTCCTTTCGAACCCTATTAGCTCACTATATTTATATATTTCCCACCTTCTGATCGAGTGAGACCGCTAGATTCCCTCTACTTTTTTAGAAACGAGCGTTTCCGTTCTCCCTGACCCCATTTGCACTATAAGTGCGAAATGCCGGCCAAACTGGCCGATGCACCATTTTCCCTACACATGTGCGTTAGTTACCTTTCAAACCCTTACGTTCACTCGATTAATATATTTCCTACCTTATATTTGAGTGAGACCACTAGATTCCGTGTACTATGCGAGATCTGAGCGGTTCCGTTCTCCCAGGCATTTACACTCTAAGTTCCCATACTGACCAACCTGGCCAATGCACCATTTTCCATATACATATGCATTAGATTCCTTTCAAACTTTATTAGCTCACTAGATTTATATATTTCCCACCTTCAGATCGAGTGAGACCGCTAGATTCCCTCTACTTTTTGAGAAACGAGCGTTTCCGTTCTCCGTGGACCCACTTGCACTATAAGTACGAAATGCCGGCCAGACTGGCCGATGCACCATTTTCTCTACACATGAGCGTTAGTTACCTTTCAAACCCTTACGTTCACTCAATTAATATATTTCCTACCTTATATTTGAGTGAGACCACTAGATTCCGTGTACTATGCGAGATCTGAGCGGTTCCGTTCTCCCAGGCATTTGCACTCTAAGTTCCCATACTGACCGACCTGGCCAATGCACCATTTTTCATATACATATGCAATAGATGTCAGATTATTATAGCTGATGCATGTTTGTAGGCTATAGTGGGGTAGCACATATGGGGTACAGTTTGCTAGGGTTGTATTTGTACCCAACTCTGACTTAGTCAATTCATTTCCTGTTCAGTTAGTTTCTCATGGTATAGAGCGGGTCCCTCCTAAGGACCGTTCTTTGGGCCCACCCACAATTTTTTTTTCTGCCCGGAGCGCGCCCTATTCTCCCCGAGGCGCGCTCCCCCTAGTGCGCGTCGAGCTGCCCTTGTGGCGCCTCGAGAGTCGCGCGCGCGACTCATTTTTTTTCGCGCGCGCGGTTCAGGCCCCATTTCGCGCGGCCCTTACAGCCGCGCCGCGCCGCCCTCTCGGCTCTGCCGCGCCGCGCCGCCCTCAAGACGGCCGCGCGGCCTCTTCGTCGCTGCAGCAGGCCCCCCCCCCCCCCCGCTGCACCTCTGTCGGCCCCGCAGCCGCCTTACCTGACGGCCGCCGCCTCACCTGACGGCCCGCCGCCTCGACTTCTGGCCCGCCACCTCACCAGACGGCCCCCCCCGCCTCACCTGACGGCCCACCGTCTCACCTGCTGGCCCGCCACCTTACCTGACGGCCCCGCCGCCTCACCTGACGGCCCGCCGCCACCTTACCTGACGGCCCCGCCGCCTCACCTGACGGCCCGCCGCCTCACCTACTGGCCCGCCACCTGACTTGACGGCCCCGCCGCCTCACCTGACGGCCCGCCGCCTAACCTGCTGGCCCGCCACCTCACCTGAAGGCCCGCCGCCTCACCCGCTGGCCCGCCACCCGACCTGACGGCCCCGCCGCCTCACCTGCTGGCCCGCCACCTGACCTGACGGCCCCGCCGCCTCACCTGACGGCTCGCCACCTCGCCTGCTGGCCCGCCACCTGACGGCTCCGCCGTCCCCTGTCCCGGCCCCGCCGCTGCACCCTGACGGCCCCGCCGTCCCCTGTCCCGGCCCCGCAGCTGCACCCTGACGGCCCCGCCGAGCCGCCCAGCAGCAGCCGAGCCGCCCAGCCGCAGCCGAGCCGCCCAGCGGCAGCCGAGCCGCCCAGCAGCAGCCGAGCCGCCCAGCAGCAGCCGAACCGCCGAGCAGCAGCCGAGCCGCCCGGTACCCGAGACGCCCGAGCCGCCCGAGCCGCCCGAGCCGCCCGAGCAGCCCGAGCCGCCTGCTGCTGACCTACCCGACTCTCCCATCCTGGTGAGACTTTCAGCTGCTGCCATGGCCACCCCCAATGTTCTCACTTTTGACGCTGAGGGGAGGGCCATTGACTTTGCCGTCTGGATCGAGGACCTGCAGCTGTACTCACTGTGTGATGCGGTAGATGAGGTCTCTCTCTTTGACTTTGTCTCTGGCGCTGTCCCTGCCCCGCCTGCTGATGCTGACTCTGCCGTTCGCTCCAAGTGGGCGACCCGCGATGCTGCTGCACGTCTTGCTGTGCGTCGCCACCTCCCTTCCTCTGAGCGTGCCCACTTTAGTCAGTGCAAGACCGCTCAGGCCTTGTACGACGCTGTAGTTGCGCGCTACTCCTCCCCTTCCTCCGCTACCCTTAGCCGCCTCATGCTACCGTTTCTCTTCCCTGACCTCGCTTCCTTTCCCACTGTCGCTGACCTCGTTACCCACCTCCGCGCTAGTGACACCCGCTACCGCGCTGCCCTTCCTGCTGAGTTCCGCGCTGCGAACCCTCCTCCCATGTACATCACTCTCTACTTTCTCGTCACCCGTCTCCCTGAGTCCCTTCGTGTCGTTAGGGACCAGTTTCTCTCTGTCTGTCCCACCACTCTCACTGTCGACCTACTTGAGGAGTCCCTGCTAGCGGCTGAGAAGAGTATTGTCGCTGTAGGGGCCTCTCGGGGTGACCCTCGCACCCCCATCTTTGAGGGGTGTGGTCCCTCCCCCCTGCTGCCCTCTGTCGCCTCTGCCGCTGCGGCCGACCTCGTTGGTTTTGAGTCGGTCGGCGCGGCGTCTGCCCCCAGTGGCAGACGCCGCACTGGCAAGGGCAAGGGGGGCAAGGGAGCGGGTGGAGCCAGAGGGGGCGGTGGAGGAGGCGGTGGGGGTGGAGGGGGGAGTGGGGGTGGCGGGGGGGGTGGTGGCGGGAGTGGAGGTAGTAGTGGCGGCGGTGGAGGCGGAGGTGGCGGCGGAGGTGGTAGCGGAGGAGGCGGTGGGAGCGGTGGGAGCGACGGTCCTGGTGGGGGAGGTGGCGGTGGCGACGGGGGTGGCGGTGGAGGCGGGGGTGGCGGTGGAGGAGGGGGTCGGAGTGGCTCGTCCCAGCGGAGCAGCTCTGGGGGTGGTCAGCGCCAGCAGCAGCAGCAGCAGCAGCCACAGCAGCAGCCGCAGCAGCAGCAGCGCTCTCGCACCGTCCCCGGCCCTCAGCAGCTCCGTGAGTGGTACTTGCAGCGTCAGCGCGGTGGTGCGCTTGGTCCCTGCCCCTACGTTCTTCGCACTGGTGACCGTGCAGGGGAGAGGTGTGGAGGCGCCCACACAGCCCGTCGCTGCTTTGGCCGCCTGACCGACGCCTGGCGTCAGCAGTTTCCGGAGGCCGCTGAGATCCCCCGCTGGGGAGAGCTATCTAGGGCTGGTGTAGCTATTTATGATCTTGATTTTGATGCTATTCTCTCTGCTATGTATGCTGTGACTGGTAGTGATGAGGATGACTGTTACCGGTGTTTCCCGCCCGACCCGGGCATTGGTACTGCCGCGTCAGGTACTAGTGAGGCTGCTGCTCTAGGTGCCAGTGCGTCTGTGCTTTCAGGTACTGGTGAGTCCGCCCTCTCAGGTACTGTGTCGGCTTCGGCCTCTCACACCTTCACCCTTGACTCTGGAGCGTCTCGCTCCTTCTTTAGGGACCGCACCACTCTCACGCCGCTGAGTCGGCCTGTTGCGGTGTCCCTGGCGGACCCCTCTGGGGGGCCTGTCCTGTCTCGCTTCTCCACTGTCCTCCCGTGTCCGGCGGCCCCCTCTGGCACCCTGACTGGTCTCTACCTCCCCTCGTTCTCGACGAACTTGGTGAGTGGTGCTGACCTCCAGGATGCAGGTGTCCACCAGTTCACCCCTGCTCGTCAGCGGGTGACCCACTGTACGGAGGCGGATACAGGTCGCCACCTGGCTACGTTTACACGTCGGCCGGGGTCGAGCCTGTACACACTGACCACTGCTTCTCCTCCAGGTACTGCGTCTGGTAGGGCCCCTTCGTCTGGTCAGGTGTTTGCTGCAGCGTCCAGGTCTGGTCCTGAGTCTGCCCCTTGTTCGTGTCGTCGTCTGTCTCACGAGACCCTCCTCTGGCACCACCGCCTTGGCCACCCCTCTCTGCTTCGGCTCAGAGGCATGGCCTCGCGGGTCCTTGTGTCTGGTCTTCCCCGGTCCCTCCCTCCCCTTCCTCCGGGCCCTGGCCCTGCCTGTGTCCCCTGTGTCGAGGGGCGCCAGCGTGCTGCCCCTCACTCCTCCCAGTTTCCTCCGACAGAGGCCCCGTTGCAGACGCTTCACATGGACGTGTGGGGCCCAGCCCGCGTCCGTGGACAGGGTCAGGAGCGCTACTTCCTGCTAGTGGTTGACGACTACTCGCGTTACACCACAGTCTTCCCCTTGCGCAGCAAGGGTGAGGTCACTCAGGTGTTGATCGACTGGATCCGCGCAGCTCGTCTTCAGCTTCGGAGAAGCTTTGGCTCTGACTTCCCTGTCTTGCGTCTGCACTCGGACAGAGGCGGAGAGTTCTCCTCGGCCCTCCTGAGTGCCTACTGTCGTGTGCGAGGCATCCGTCAGACCTTCACGCTTCCGGACTCACCACAGCAGAATGGGATCGCTGAGCGCCGCATTGGCATGGTCATGGACGTCGCTCGTACGTCCATGATGCATGCGGCTGCTCCCCATTTTCTGTGGCCGTTTGCGGTCAGGTACGCTGCGCACCAGATCAACCTCCACCCCAGGGTCTCTCGACCGGAGACCTCCCCAGCTCTGTTGTGGACGGGGAAGGTTGGCGATGCGTCGGCGTTCCGGGTCTGGGGATCTCGGGCGTTTGTTCGCGACCTGTCTGCGGACAAGCTGTCCCCTCGTGCTTCTCCCTGCGTCTTCCTCGGGTTCCCCCCCGACGCCCCTGGGTGGCAGTTTTACCACCCCACCTCTCGACGTGTTCTGTCCTCCCAGGACGTCACGTTCGACGAGTCGGTACCCTACTACCGCCTCTTCCCCTACCGCACTCCGTCCCTCCCCCCACCCCCGCTCTTCTTGGTACCAGGTCCCCCCCCAGTAGTCCCCCTCCCCCCTCAGGGTCCTGCCCCTTCAGGTGTGTCTCAGGTAGACGCGGTCGAGCCTGTCGAGGTCACTGGTGACTCCGGTGCTGCTGCGGGAGCTGAGCCTGGGGGTGCGGAGTCTAGGGGTGCTGAGCCTGGGGGTGCTGAGCCTGGGGGTGCGGAGTCTGGGGGTGCTGGGCCTGGGGGTGCTGAGCCTGGGGGTGCTGTGCCTGGGGGTGCTGAGCCTGGGGGTGCTGTGCCTGGGGGTGCTGTGTCTGGGGGTACTGAGCCTGGGGGTGCTGAGCCTGGAGGTGCCGAGCCTGGAGGTGCTGTGCCTGGGGGTGCTTCGTCTTGCCGGGAGCCGCTCTCTCCACAGGAGCTGCGTGAGTGGTTTGCCCGGCGCTGGAGGCGTGCCGCTGGTGCTGGTGGTTCTTCGGCTGCGGAGGGCGCTGCTGCCACGCGACCTGGCGGTGCTCGTCCTGTGGGTGCTGGAGCTGCTGGGTCTGAGGGTTCTCCTGGAGCTGGTCCTGCTGAGGACGTTGGCGCTGAGCCTGCGGTTGGTGGTCCGACTGACGGTGCTCCTGGTGCTGCTGCTAGAGGTTCTGGAGCTTCTGGTGGTTCTGCTGGAGGTGCTGCTGGAGTGGGTGCTCCTGCCGGGGGTGCTGGTGCTGTTCCTGCTGTTTCTGGCGTCGCCGCGCGGACCCGACCGTACTTCGTTCCGCTCCTGCAGCAGGTTCTTGGTCTTACACCTCCTCCTCCTCCCTTAGAGGGTCCGCAGCCTGTCCGGTCACAGCCACAGCTACAGCCTGCCTCCCCTTTGCCTGCTCCTTCTCCCTACGCTGGTCCGACTGGAGGTCTTACTGAGCGTCGTGAGCCTGCGTCTCGTCCTGCGTCGCCTGTTCGTACTGAGCGCGCTAGTGGTCGCGGGTCGCGTCAGCGTCCTCCTCCTGTCCCTGGCACGCACCGGATGTCACTGCGTCCGTCCACTGCTCCTCTGCGTGCCCCTTTGCCTTCTCCTCCTGCTTCCTCTCTTCCTGCTCTTGCCGACCCGGAGTCGGACTCTCTTCGTGCTGCCAGTCCTACTGTCACGCGTCTCCTTGCTACTGCTGTCACTGACCCTTCCTTCGAGTCGTCTGCTGCGTCTGCCCTTGTCACTGAGCTTGTCGACTTTGCTGCGCGCTGTCGTCTAGACTACGCTGCTCGTCTTGTCGCTGAGTCTGAGTCCGCCTGTCCTCCGTCCGTCGGGGGTGAGTGTGCCCTTGGCACGGACGTCCTAGAGGACAGGCAGGAGGAGTTCCAGTGTCTAGCCGCTGCTTCACCTCGTCTCGCGTCTGTACTGCTAGCCCCTGAGGGAGACCCGGATGCACTAGACATCCCGACTCCGCGTTCTTACGCGGAGGCCGTAGAGGGTCCCTACTCCTCTCAGTGGCAGGCAGCTATGGATGCAGAGATGGCTTCCTGGAAGTCCACAGGCACCTACGTTGACGCGGTTCCCCCTCCTGGGGCGAACATCGTCAGCGGCATGTGGATCTTCAGGGTGAAGCGGCCGCCGGGCTCGCCGCCTGTCTTCAAGGCGCGTTACGTGGCTCGTGGCTTCAGTCAGCGGCAGGGAGTTGACTACTTTCAGACCTTCTCTCCCACCCCGAAGATGACCACTCTTCGGGTGCTGCTGCACATTGCCGCTCAGCGCGACTACGAGCTTCACTCTCTCGACTTCAGCACTGCGTTCCTGCAGGGTAGCCTGCACGAGGAGATCTGGCTGCGCCGTCCGCCTGGCTTCACTGGGACTTTCCCTCCTGGCACCCAGTGGAGCCTCCGACGGCCAGTCTACGGTCTCCGCCAGGCACCGCGTGAGTGGCACGACACACTGAGGACTACGCTTGCGGCTCTTGGGTTTGCTCCTTCTACTGCTGACCCGTCGCTGTTTCTTCGCACCGACACTTCCCTGCCGCCGTTCTACATCCTCGTGTACGTCGACGACTTGGTCTTTGCCACAGCGGACACTGCTGGACTCGCCTACGTGAAGTCCGAGCTGCTGAAGAGACACACGTGCACAGACCTGGGTGAACTGCGCAGCTACCTTGGCTTGCAGATCACTCGGGACAGAGCACGCCGCACCATTACCCTGACTCAGTCACACATGGTGCAGCAGGTCCTTCAGCGCTTCGGCTTCACGTACTCCTCGCCTCAGGCCACTCCTCTGCCTACTCGCCACTCACTCTCAGCTCTGCCTTCGGATGAGTCCGTAGAGTCGAGTGGTCCGTATGCAGAGCTTGTTGGCTGCCTCATGTACCTGATGACCTGCACACGACCTGACCTTGCATACCCTCTGAGCATCCTTGCACGCTATGTTGCTCCTGGGAGACACCGACCAGAGCACATGGCTGCAGCGAAGAGGGTATTGCGCTACCTGTGCAGTACGTCGGGCATGGGGCTAGTGCTTGGAGGGCGGAGTCCAGTGGTCCTTACTGGGCACGCAGACGCTTCTTGGGCTGACGACCAGGCTACGCAGCGGTCGTCACAGGGTTACACCTTCAGCCTTGGTTCCGGCTCTGTCTCGTGGCGGTCTACTCGCTCGTCTTCGGTTCTCGGCTCCAGTTGTGAGGCTGAGATCTACGCCGGGGCCATGGCTGCACAGGAGCTTCGCTGGCTCACCTACCTGCCGACTGACCTTGGAGAGCTGCCTCGTTCTCCTCCAGTGCTGTACGTAGACAAAAAGGCCATGTTGGCCTTGTGTCGAGAGCAGCGCCTGGAGCACAGAACGAAGCACATTGCTCTCCGCTACTTCCTTGCTCGTGAGCTGCAGCAGCGTGGTCAGTTGCGACTTGCTTACGTGGCCTCTGAGGCCAACACTGCTGATGTGTTCACCAAGGCACTTGCGCCTTGCGACCATCAGCGCTTTTGTACCCAGCTGGGTCTTGTACCTGTCTTGCCTCACTTGCTCTCTTCTTGACTTTACTTGTACTTTGACATATATATACCTGCTCTTGCTTGTCTAGTTTTTATATATATTTCTGTACTCCTGCATGTGAACTGGCCACTGGCCTTGCTCTTGTGCTCGGACTGTGTGGTGACTTTGTGATCCACCCTGAGCTTGTTTTGCTTTGCTTGACTGGTCTTGTGACCCCTTGTTCTCCCCCACTTTGCCTATGGGGGTGTCTCAGATCATTATAGCTGATGCATGTTTGTAGGCTATAGTGGGGTAGCACATATGGGGTACAGTTTGCTAGGGTTGTATTTGTACCCAACTCTGACTTAGTCAATTCATTTCCTGTTCAGTTAGTTTCTCAATAGATTCCTTTCAAAGCTTATTAGCTTAATAGATTTATATATTTCCCACCTTCCGATCGAGTGAGACCGCTAGATTCCCTCTACTTTTTGAGAAACGAGCGTTTCCGTTCTCCCTGGCCCCACTTGCACTATAAGTGCGAAATGCCGGCCAGACTGGCCGATGCACCATTTTCTCTACACATGTGCGTTAGTTACCTTTCAAATCCTTACGTTCGCTCGATTAATATATTTCCTACCTTATATTTGAGTGAGACCACTAGATTCCGTGTACTATGCGAGATCTGAGCGGTTCCGTTCTCCCAGGCATTTGCACTCTAGGTTCCCATACTGACCGACCTGGCCAATGCACCATTTTCCATACACATATGCAATAGATTCCTTTCAAACCTTATAAGCTTACTAGATTTATATATTTTCCACCTTTTGATTCAGTGAGACCGCTAGATTCCCTCTACTTTTTGAGAAACGAGCGTTTCCGTTCTCCCTGGCCCCACTTGCACTATATGTGCGAAATGCCGGCCAGACTGGCCGATGCACCATTTTCTCTACACATGTGCGTTAGTTACCTTTCAAACCCTTACGTTCACTCGATTAATATATTTCCTACCTTATATTCGAGTGAGACCACTAGATTCCGTGTACTATGCGAAATCTGAGCGGTTCCGTTCTCCCAGGCATTTGCACTCTAAGTTCCCATACTGGCCGACCTGGCCAATGCACCATTTTTCATATACATATGCATTAGATTCCTTTCGAACCTTATTTGCTCACTAGATTTATATATTTCCCACCTTCTGATCGAGTGAGACCGCTAGATTCCCTCTTCTTTTTGAGAAACGAGCGTTTCCGTTCTCCCTGGCCCCACTTGCACTATAAGTGCGAAATGCCGGCCAAACTGGCCGATGCACCATTTTCTCTACACATGTGCATTAGCTACCTTTCAAAACCTTACATTCACTCGATTAATATATTTCCTACCTTATATTTGAGTGAGACCACTAGATTCCGTGTACTATGCGAGATCTGAGCGGTTCCGTTCTCCCAGGCATTTGCACTCTAGGTTCCCATACTGACCGACCTGGCCAATGCACCATTTTCCATACACATATGCAATAGATTCCTTTCAAACCTTATAAGCTTACTAGATTTATATATTTTCCACCTTTTGATTGAGTGAGACCGCTAGATTCCCTCTACTTTTTGAGAAACGAGCGTTTCCGTTCTCTCTGGCCCCACTTGCACTATATGTGCGAAATGCCGGCCAGACTGGCCAATGCACCATTTTGTCTACACATGTGCGTTAGTTACCTTTCAAACCCTTATGTTCACTTGATTAATATATTTTCTACCTTATGTTTGAGTGAGACCACTAGATTCCGTGTACTATGCGAGATCTGAGCGGTTCCGTTCTCCCAGGCATTTGCACTCTAAGTTCCCATACTGACCGACCTGGCCAATGCACCAGTTTCCATATACATATGCATTAGATTCCTTTTGAACCTTATTAGCTCACTAGATTTATATATTTCCCACCTTCTGATCGAGTGAGACCGCTAGATTCCCTCTACTTTTTGAGAAACGAGCGTTTCCGTTCTCCCTGGCCCCACTTGCACTATAAGTGCGAAATGCCGACCAGACTGGCCAATGCACCATTTTCTCTACACATGTTCGTTAGTTACCTTTCAAACCCTTACGTTCACTCGATTAATATATTTCCTACCTTATATTTGGGTGAGACCGCTAGATTCCGTGTACTATGCGAGATCTGAGCGGTTCCGTTCTCCCAGGCATTTGCACTCCAAGTTACCATACTGACCGACCTGGCCAATACACCATTTTCCATATACATATGCATTAGATTCCTTTCGAACCTTATTAGCTCACTAGATTTATATATTTCCCACCTTCTGATCGAGTGAGACCGCTAGTTTCCCTCTTCGTTTTGAGAAACGAGCGTTTCCGTTCTCCCTGGCCCCACTTGCACTATAAGTGCGAAATGCCGGCCAGTCTGGCCGATGCACCATTTTCTCTACACATGTGCGTTAGTTACCTTTCAAACCCTTACGTTCACTCGATTAATATATTTCCTACCTTATATTTGAGTGAGACCACTAGATTCCGTGTACTATGCGAGATCTGAGTGGTTCCGTTCTCCCAGGCATTTGCACTCTAAGTTCCCATACTGACCGACCTGGCCAATGCACCATTTTCCATATACATATGCATTAGATTCCTTTCGAACCTTATTAGCTCACTAGATTTATATATTTCCCATCTTGTGATCGAGTGAGACCGCTAGATTCCCTCTACTTTTTGAGAAACGAGCGTTTCCGTTCTCCCTGGCCCCACTTGCACTATAAGTGCGAAATGCCGGCCAAACTGGCCGATGCACCATTTTCTCTACACATGTGCATTAGCTACCTTTCAAAACCTTACATTCACTCGATTAATATATTTCCTACCTTATATTTGAGTGAGACCACTAGATTCCGTGTACTATGCGAGATCTGAGCGGTTCCGTTCTCCCAGGCATTTGCACTCTAAGTTCCCATACTGACCGACCTGGCCAATGCACCATTTTCCATATACATATGCATTAGATTCCTTTCGAACCTTATTATCTCATTAGATTTTTATATTTCCCACCTTCTGATCGAGTGAGACCGCTAGATTCCCTCTACTTTTTGAGAAACGAGCGTTTTCGTTTTCCCTGGCCCCACCTGCACTATAATTGCGAAATGCCGGCCAGACTGGCCGATGCACCATTTTCTCTACACGTGTGCGTTAGTTACCTTTCAAACCCTTACGTTCACTCGATTAATATAGTTCCTACCTTATTTTTGAGTGAGACTACTAGATTCCGTGTACTATGCGAGATCTGAGCGGTTCCGTTCTCCCACACATTTGCACTCTAAGTTCCCATACTGACCGACCTGGCCAATGCACCGTTTTCCATATACATATGCATTAGATACCTTTTGAACCTTATTAGCTCACTAGATTTATATATTTCCCACCTTCTGATCGAGTGAGACCGCTAGATTCCCTCTACTTTTTGAGAAACGAGCGTTTCCGTTCTCCCTGGCCCCACTTGCACTATAAGTGCGAAATGCCGGCCAGACTGGCCGATGCACCATTTTCTCTACACATGTGCGTTAGTTACCTTTCAAACCGTTAGGTTCACTCGATTAATATATTTCCTACCTTATATTTGAGTGAGACCACTAGATTCCGTGTACTATGCGAGATCTGAGCGGTTCCGTTCTCCCAGACATTTGCACTCTAAGTTCCCATACTGACCGACCTGGCCAATGCACCATTTTCCATATACATATGCATTAGATTCCTTTCAAACCTTATTAGCTCACTAGATTTATATATTTCCCACCTTCTGATCGAGTGAGACCGCTAGATTCCCTTTACTTCTTGAGAAACGAGCGTTTCCGTTCTCCCTGGCCCCACTTGCACTATAAGTGCGAAATGCCGGCCAGACTGGCCGATGCACCATTTTCTCTACACATGTGCGTTATTTACCTTTCAAACCCTTACGTTCACTCGATTAATATATTTCCTACCTTATATTTGAGTGAGACCACTAGATTCCGTGTACTATGCGAGATCTGAGCGGTTCCGTTCTCCCAGGCATTTGTACTCTAAGTTCCCATACTGACCGACCTGGCCAATGCACCATTTTCCATATACATATGCATTAGATTCCTTTCGAACCTTATTAGCTCACTAGATTTATATATTTCCCACCTTCTGATCGAGTGAGACCGCTAGATTCCCTCTACTTTTTGAGAAACGAGCGTTTTGGTTCTCCCTGGCCCCACTTGCACTATAAGTGCGAAATGCCGGCCAGTTTGGCCGATGCACCATATTCTCTACACATGTGCGTTAGTTACCTTTCAAACCCTTACGTTCACTCGATTAATATATTTTCTACCGCTGACCCATCGCTGTTTTTGCGCACCGACACTTCTCTGCCGCCGTTCTACATCCTCGTGTATGTCGACGACTTGGTCTTTGCCACTGCTGACACTGCTGGACTTGCCTACGTGAAGTCCAAGCTGCAGAAGAGACACACGTGCACTGACCTGGGTGAGCTGCGCAGCTACCTTGGCTTGCAGATCACGCGGGACAGAGCACGCCGCACCATCACCCTGACTCAGTCACACATGGTGCAGCAGGTCCTTCAGCGCTTCGGCTTCACGTACTCCTCGCCTCAGGCCACTCCTCTGCCTACTCGCCACTTGCTCTCAGCTCTGCCTTCGGATGAGTCCGTAGAGTCGAGTGGCCCGTATCCAGAGCTTGTCGGCTGCCTCATGTACCTGATGACCTGCACACGACCTGACCTTGCATACCCTCTTAGCATTCTTGCACGCTATGTTGCTCCTGGGAGACACCGACCAGAGCACATGGCTGCAGCGAAGAGGGTGTTGCGCTACTTGTGCAGTACGTCGGGCATGGGGCTAGTGCTTGGAGGGCGCAGTCCAGTGGTCCTCACTGGGCACGCAGACACTTCTTGGGCTGACGACCAGGCTACG
The DNA here is from genome assembly GCA_948144175.1 of Closterium sp. NIES-65. Taxonomy (NCBI): domain Eukaryota; kingdom Viridiplantae; phylum Streptophyta; class Zygnematophyceae; order Desmidiales; family Closteriaceae; genus Closterium; species Closterium sp. NIES-65. Next base: position 180,558 of record CANXME010002308.1, on the reverse strand, counting down.
CAGCGGTCGTCACAGGGTTACACTTTCAGTCTTGGTTCCGGCTCTGTTTCGTGGCGGGCTACCCGCTCGTCTTCTGTTCTCGGCTCCAGTTGTGAGGCTGAGATCTACGCCGGGGCTATGGCTGCCCAGGAGCTTCGCTGGCTCACCTACCTGCTTACCGACCTTGGAGAGCCGCCTCGTTCTACTCCAGTCCTGTACGTAGACAACAAGGCCATGCTGGCCTTGTGTCGAGAGCAGCAACTGGAGCAAAGGACAAAGCACATTGCTCTCCGTTACTTTCTTGCTCGTGAGCTACAGCAGCGTGGACAGTTGCGGCTTGCGTACGTGACCTCTGAGGCCAACACTGCTGATGTCTTCACCAAGGCACTTGCGCCTTGTGATCATCAGCGCTTCTGCACTCAGCTGGGTCTTCTGCCTGTCTTGCCTCACTTGCTCTCTTCTTGACCTTGCTTGTACTGTCACATATCTATACTCTTGCTCTTGCTTGCTTAGCCTCTTGTCTATATATATATATATGTGATCTTGCATGTGAACTGGCCTTTTTGGCCTTTGAACTTGTGCTCGGAATGTGTGGTGACTTTGTGATACACCCTGAGCTTTACTTTGCTTTGCTTGACTGGTCTTGTGACCCCTTGTTCTCCCCCACTTTGCCTATGGGGGTGTGTCGGAACATTATAGCTTATAAATATTTGTGTAGGCTATAGTGGGGTATTCCATAGGGAGTACAACCCAATCTGGGTTTCCTATATGTACTCACTTCATTCATAGTTCATTCATTCTCTCGTTCACTTCTTCTCAACATGTGCGTTAGTTACCTTTCAAACCCTTATGTTCACTCGATTATTATATTTCCTACCTTATATTTGAGTGAGACCACTAGATTCCGTGTACTATGCGAGATCTGAGCGCTTCCGTTCTCCCAGGCATTTGCATTTTAAGTTCCGATACTGACCGGCCTGGCCAATGCACCATTTTCTCTATACATGTGCGATAGATACCTTTCAAACCTTTTTAGCTGACTAGATTTATATATTTCCCACCTTTTGATCGAGTGAGACCGCTAGTTTCCCTCTACTTTTTTAGAAACGAGCGTTTCCGTTCTCCCTGGCCCCACTTGCGCTATAAGTGCGAAATGCCGGCCAGACTGGCCGATGCACCATTTTCTCTACACATGTGCGTTAGTTACCTTTCAAACCCTTACGTTCACTTGATTAATATATTTCCTACCTTATATTTGAGTGAGACCACTAGATTCCGTGTACTATGCGAGATCTGAGCGTTTCCGTTCTCCCTGGCATTTGCATTTTAAGTTCCGATACTGACCGACCTGGCCAATGCACCATTTTCTCTATACATGTGCGATAGATACCTTTCAAACCTTTTTAGCTGACTAGACTTATATATTCCCCACCTTCTGATCGAGTGAGACCGCTAGTTTCCCTCTACTTTTTGAGAAACGAGCGTTTCCGTTCTCCCTGGCCCCACTTGCACTATAAGTGCGAAATGCCGGCCAGACTGGCCGATGCACCATTTTCTCTACACATGTGCGTTAGTTACCTTTCAAACCCTTACGTTCTCTCGATTAATACATTTCCTACCTTATAGTTGAGTGAGACCACTAGATTCCGTGTACTATGCGAGATCTAAGCGGTTCCGTTCTCCCAGGCATTTGCACTCTAAGTTCCCATACTAATAGACCTGGCCAATGCACCATTTTCCATATACATATGCATTAGATTCCTTTCGAACCTTATTAGCTCACTAGATTTATATACTTCCCACCTTCTTATCGAGTGAGACCGCTAGATTCTCTCTACCTTTTGAGAAACGAGCGTTTCCGTTCTCCCTGGCCCCACTTGCACTATAAGTGCGAAATGCCGGCCAGACTGGCCGATGCACCATTTTCTCTACACATGTGCGTTAGTTACCTTTCAAACCCTTACGTTCACTCGATTAATATATTTCCTACCTTATATTTGAGTGAGACCACTAGATTCCGTGTACTATGCGAGATCTGAGCGCTTCCGTTCTCCCAGGCATTTGCACTCTAAGTTCCCATACTGAACGACCTTGCCAATGCACCATTTTCCATATACATATGCATTAGATTCTTTTCGAACCTTTTTAGCTGACTAGATTTATATATTTCCCACCTTCTGATCGAGTGAGACCGCTAGATTCCTGTCAGATTGATATGACATAGTTGCTGTAGGCTATAGTGGGGTAGCACATATGGGGTACAGGGTTTCTAGGGTTGTATTTGTACCCAATCTTTCCTTAGTCATTTCATTCCTGTTTTCTTATCTTTCACATGGTATAGAGCGGGTCCTTCCTAAGGACCGTTTTTTTAGGGCCCACCGAAGCGCGCCCCGAGGCGCGCATTTTTTTTCGCGACCCTTCGGGTCGCCTTACTCTCGCGGCCCCGCTGTCCCTCTGACGCGGCCCCGCCACCCCTGCTTGACGCGGCCCCGCCGCCTCCTCTGCAGCGGCTCCGCCGCCTCCTCTGACGCGGCCCCGCCGCCCGCTGATCGCGGCCCCGCCGCCCGCTCTGACGCGGCCCCGCCGCCGGCTCTGACGCGGCCCCGCCGCCCGCTGATCGCGGCCCGCCGCTGGCCCTGACGCGGCCCCGCTGCCGGCTCTTAGCCGGCCTCGCCGCCGGCTCCAACGCGGCCCCGCCGCCCGCCTCGACGAGGCCCCGCCGCCGGCTCTGACGCGGCCCCGCCGCCGCCTCCTGATCGCGGCCCCGCCTCGGCTCTCTCGCGGCCTCGCCGCCGGCCCTGACGCGGCCCCGCCCCGGCTCTCACGCGGCCCCGCCGCCGGCTCTCTTGCGGCCCCGCCCCGGCTCTCTTACGGCCCCGCCGCTGGCCCTGACGCGGCCCCTGCCTCGGCTCTCCGGCGGCCCCGCCGCCGGCTCTCTTGCGGCCCTGCCGCCAGCTCTGAAGCAGCCCCGCCCCTGCTCTCACGCGGCCCTGCCGCCGGCTCTGACGCGGCCCCGCCCCGGTTCTTTCACGCGGCCTTGCCGCCCCACCTGCAGCAGCCGAGCCGCCCTGTCGCCGAGCCCCCCCGGGAGCCGAGCCGCCCTGCCCCCGAGCCGCCCTGCCGCCGAGCCGCCCGGGAGCCGAGCCGCCCTGCACCCGAGCCGCCCAGCCGCCGAGCAGCCCGGGAACCGAGCCGCTGTGCACCCGAGCCGCCCGGTCGCCGAGCCGCCTTTCTGCAGAGCTGCACGACCTGCCCTGCCTGGTGAGCACAGTCCCACTGTCACTGCGAGCTCTTTCCCTACTGCTTGCACTGCGTCGCTGTCGTCGCCATGGCTACCCCTAGTGTCCTAGCTTTTGACGCTGAGGGTCGCGCCATTGATTTTGAGGTCTGGTTAGACGACCTGCAGCTGTTCTTACAGTGCGACAGGGCTGACAGTCTTTCTCTCTTTGACCTCACCTCTGGCGCCTCTCCTGCTCCTGCTGCTGATGCTGATCCCACTGTCCGCTCTCAGTGGGCCACCCGCGATGCTGCTGCACGTCTTGCTGTGCGTCGCCACCTCCCTACCTCTGAGCGTGCGCACTTTAGTCAGTACAAGAGTGCTCAGACCTTGTACGACGCTGTAGTTGCGCGCTACTCCTCCCCTGCCACTGCTGCACTGAGCCGTCTCATGCTTCCCTACCTCTTTCCTGACCTCTCTGCCTTTCCCACTGTCGCTGACCTCATTACGCACCTCCGCACTAGTGACACTCGCTACCGCGCCGCCCTTCCTGCTGAGTTCTGCGCTAAGAACCCCCCCCCCCCCATGTACATCGCTCTCTACTACGTAGTCGCGCGCCTCCCTGACTCCCTTCGCGTCGTCAGGGACCACTTTCTCGCAGTCTGTCCCACCACCCTCACCGTCGACCTCCTCGAGAAGGCCCTCCTCGCAGCGGAGAAGAGCATAGTCGCTGTAGGTGCTTCTCGTGGTGACCCTCGCACCCCCATCTTTGAGGGGTGCTCTCCTTCCCCCTTGCTGCCCTCTGTTGCCTCAGCTGCTGCTGCCGACCTGCTTGGTCTTGAGTCGGTCGGCGCGGCGTCTGCCCCTAGTGGGAGACGTCGCTCCAGCAAGGGCAAGGGGGGCAAGGGCGCGGGTGGAGCTGGAGGGGGCGGTGGCGGTGGCGGCGGTGGCGGCGGAGGGAGTGGGGGTGGCGGCGGGACTAGTGGCGGGGGTGGTGGTGGTGGTGGCAGCAGCGGCGGAGACGGTGGTGGTGGTGCCAGCGGTGGTGGTGGAGGCAGCGGCGGAGGTGGAGGCGGCGGAGGTGGAGGCGGTGGAGGCGGCAGCGGAGGAGGCGGTGGTGGTGGAGGAGGTGGAGCTGGTTGGGGTGGTACCCAGCAGCGTAGCGGCGGTGGTGGTGGCCAGCGCTCGCAGCGGCAGCAGCAGCAGCGCTCGCGGGACATCCCTCCGCCTCAGCAGCTTCGTGAGTGGTACGCTGGGCGTCAGAGGGGTGGGGGTGGTCCCTGCACCTACGTTCTTCGTTCCGGCGACCGCGCGGGTGAGCAGTGTGGGGGTGCCCACGCCACCCAGCGCTGCTTTGGCCGCCTGACGGACGCTTGGCGTCAGCAGTTCCCTGGGGCTACTGAGATCCCTCGCTGGGATGAGCTTCTTAGGGATGGTGTAGCGATCTTTGATCTTGAGTTTGATGCTATCCTTGCTGCTATGTATGCTGTGACTTATAGTGAGGAGAATGAGGGTTACCGGTGTTTCCAGCCCAACCCGGGTATTGGTACTGCTGCGCTAGGTGCTTGTGAGGCTGCTGCTCTAGGTGCCAGTGCGTCTGCGCTCTCAGGTACTGGTGAGACTGCGCTCTCAGGTACTGCGTCGTCCTCGTCCTCCCTCACTTTCACACTTGACTCCGGGGCTTCTCGCTCCTTCTTTCGAGACCGCACTACCCTTACGCCGCTCGGCCGGCCGGTTGCAGTCTCCCTTGCTGACCCCTCTGGGGGTCCTGTCCTGTCTCACTTCTCCACTGTCCTCCCGTGTCCGGCTGCCCCTTCGGGCACCCTGTCTGGTCTGTACCTTCCCTCGTTCTCTACGAACTTGGTGAGTGGTGCGGACCTGCAGGATGTGGGGGTTCACCAGTTCACTCCTGCGAGTCAGCGGGTGACCCACTGCACGGAGGCACGCATTGGCCGACACCTGGCCACGTTCTCGCGTCGGCCGGGGTCGAGTCTCTACACCCTGACCGTTGAGTCTCCTCCTGTCCCTGCGTCTGGTCAGGTGGCTGCGTCAGGTCAGGTGTTTGCTGCTGCGTCCCGGTCAGGTCCTGAGTCTGCCCCCTGTTCTTGTCGCCTCCTGTCTCACGAGACTCTCCTGTGGCACCACCGTCTTGGCCACCCCTCCTTGCCCCGTCTTCGGAGCATGGCTTCCCGTGTTCTTGTCTCTGGTCTTCCCCAGTCTCTCCCTCCTCTCCCCTCCGGGCCAGGACCTTCCTGTGTCCCCTGTGTCGAGGGTCGCCTCCGGGCTACTCCTCACTCCTCCCACTTCCCCCCGACAGAGGCTCCCCTGCAGACGCTTCACATGGATGTGTGGGGCCCAGCCCCCGTCCGTGGGCAGGGTCACGAGCGCTACTTCCTGTTGGTGGTTGACGACTACTCGCGTTACACCACAGTCCTCCCCTTGCGCAGCAAGGGTGCGGTCACTGAGGTGCTGATCGACTGGATCCGCGAGGCTCGTCTCCAGCTCAGGAAGAGTTTCGGCTCGGACTTTCCTGTTCTGCGTCTGCACTCGGACAGAGGCGGAGAGTTCTCTTCTCGCCTTCTGCGAGACTACTGTCGTGCACGGGGGATCCGCCAGACCTTCACGCTTCCGGACTCACCACAGCAAAATGGGATTGCTGAGCGCCGCATTGGCATGGTCATGGATGTCGCTCGTACGTCCATGATGCATGCGGCTGCCCCCCATTTTCTGTGGCCGTTTGCGGTGAGGTACGCGGCGCATCAGCTCAACCTTCACCCCCGGGTCTCTCGGCCTGCGATGTCCCCAGCTTTGCTGTGGACTGGGAAGGTTGGCGATGCGTCTGTGTTCCGTGTCTGGGGATCTCGGGCGTTTGTCCGCGACTTGTCTGCGGACAAGCTGTCCCCTCGTGCTGCTCCCTGTGTCTTCCTTGGCTTCCCCACTGACGCCCCAGGGTGGCAGTTTTACCACCCCTCCTCTCGTCGTGTTCTGTCCTCCCAGGACGTCACGTTCGACGAGTCAGCACCCTTCTACCGTCTCTTCCCCTACCGCACTCCTTCCCTCCCCCCTCCCCCGGACTTCCTTGTGCCGGTTCCCCCCCCGGTAGACCCCCTCCCCCCTCAGGTTCCTGCCCCCTCAGGTGTGTCCCAGGTAGACGCCGTTGACCCGGTCGAGGTTACTGGTGACTCTGGTGCTGCTGCGGGTGCTGAGCCTGGGGGTGCTGACTCTGGGGGTGCTGAGCCTGGGGGTGCTACTGCTGGGGGTGCTGGGCCTGAGGGTGCTGCTGCGGAGGGTGCGGAGCCTGGGGGTGCTGAGCCGGGGGGTGCTGTGCCTGGAGGTGCTGGGTTTGGGGGTGCTGAGTCGGGAGCTGCTGAGCCTGGGGGTGCTGAGCTGGGAGCTGCTGAGCCTGGGGGTGCTGCGTCTGGAGCTGCTGAGCCTGGGGTTTCTCCTGCTGCTGCGTCTCGCCGGGAGCCCCTCTCTCCGCAGGAGCTGCGCGAGTGGCTCGCTCGCCGCTGGAGGCGTGCTGCTGAGTCTGGAGGTGCTGCTGGAGCTGGAGCTGGAGCTTCTTCAACCGTCGAGGGTGCGGGTGCTGCCGGTCCCGGAGCTGCTGGATCTTCTGGTCCTCCTGGAGCTGGAGCTGCTGAGGGCGTTGGTGCTGAGCCTACTGCTGTTGGTCCTGCCGCTGGAGGTGTGGGTGGCGCTGGTGCTGTCGCTGAGGGTACTGGTGCTGTTCCTGCTGAGTCTGGAGCTGCCGCGCGGCCTCGGCCGTACTTCGTCCCGCTCCTGCAGCAGGTTCTTGGTCTTTCTCCTCCAGTAGAGGGTCCACCGCCTGTCCAGTCGCAGTCCCTGCTGGAGCCTTCCTCTCCACTGCCTGCTCCCTCTCCTTACACTGGTCCTACTGGAGGTCTTGCTGAGCGTCGTGAGCCTGCGTCTCGTCCCGCGTCGCCTGTTCGTGCTGCTCGCGCTAGTGGTCGCAGTTCGCGTCAGCGTCCTCCTCCTGTCCCTGGCACGCACCGGATGTCTTTGCGTCCGTCCACTGCTCCTCTGCGTGCCCCTTTGCCTTCTCCTCCTGCGTCCTCTCTTCCTGCGCTTGCCGGCCCTGAGTCGGACTCTCTTCGTGCTGCCAGTCCTACTGTCACGCGTCTGCTTGCTACTGTCGTCACTGACCCCTCTTTTGAGTCCACTGCTGCGTCTGCTCTAGTCGCTGAGCTCGTCGACTTTGCTGCTCGCTGTCGTCTCAACTACGCTGCTAGTCTTGTTGCTGAGTCTGCGTCTGTCTGTCCTCCGTCCGTCGGGGGTGAGAGTGCTCTTGGCACGGACGTCCTCGAGGACAGGCAGGAGGAGTTACAGTGTCTAGCGGCTGCTTCACCTCATCTCGCGTCTGTACTGCTTGCCCCTGAGGGAGACCCGGATGCACTAGACATCCCGACTCCGCGTTCTTACGCGGAGGCCGTAGAGGGTCCCTACTCCTCTCAGTGGCAGGCAGCTATGGATGCAGAGATGGCTTCCTGGAAGTCCACAGGCACCTACGTTGACGCGGTTCCCCCTCCTGGGGCGAACATCGTCAGTGGCATGTGGATCTTCAGGGTGAAGCGGCCGCCGGGCTCTCCACCTGTCTTCAAGGCACGGTACGTTGCTCGTGGCTTCAGTCAGCGGCAGGGAGTTGACTACTTTCAGACCTTCTCTCCCACCCCGAAGATGACTACTCTTCGGGTGCTGCTGCACATAGCCGCTCAGCGCGACTACGAGCTTCACTCTCTAGACTTCAGCACTGCGTTCTTGCAGGGTAGCCTGCACGAGGAGATCTGGCTTCGCCGTCCACCTGGCTTCACTGGGACTTTCCCTCCTGGCACCCAGTGGAGCCTCCGACGGCCAGTCTACGGTCTCCGCCAGGCACCGCGTGAGTGGCACGACACACTGAGGACTACGCTTGCGGCTCTTGGGTTTGCTCCTTCTACTGCTGACCCGTCGCTGTTTCTTCGCACCGACACTTCCCTGCCGCCGTTCTACATCCTCGTGTACGTCGACGACTTGGTCTTTGCCACAGCGGACACTGCTGGACTCGCCTACGTGAATTCCGAGCTGCTGAAGAGACACACGTGCACAGACCTGGGTGAACTGCGCAGCTACCTTGGCTTGCAGATCACTCGGGACAGAGCACGCCGCACCATTACCTTGACTCAGTCACACATGGTGCAGCAGGTCCTTCAGCGCTTCGGCTTCACGTACTCCTCGCCTCAGGCCACTCCTCTGCCTACTCGCCACTCACTCTCAGCTCTGCCTTCGGATGAGTCCGTAGAGTCGAGTGGTCCGTATGCAGAGCTTGTTGGCTGCCTCATGTACCTGATGACCTGCACATGACCTGACCTTGCATACCCTCTGAGCATTCTTGCACGCTATGTTGCTCCTGGGAGACACAGACCAGAGCACATGGCTGCAGCGAAGAGGGTATTGCTCTACCTGTGCAGTACGTCGGGCATGGGGCTAGTGCTTGGAGGGCGGAGTCCAGTGGTCCTTACCGGCCACGCGGACGCTTCTTGGGCTGACGACCAGGCTACGCAGCGGTCGTCACAGGGTTACACCTTCAGCCTTGGTTCCGGCTCTGTCTCGTGGCGGTCTACTCGCTCGTCTTCGGTTCTCGGCTCTTGTTGTGAGGCCGAGATCTATGCCGGGGCCATGGCTGCACAGGAGCTTCGCTGGCTCACCTACCTGCTGACTGACCTTGGAGAGCCGCCTCATTCTCCTCCAGTGCTGTACGTAGACAACAAGGCCATGCTGGCCTTGTGTCGAGAGCAGCGCTTGGAGCACAGAACGAAGCACATTGCTCTCCGCTACTTCCTTGCTCGTGAGCTGCAGCAGCGTGGTCAGTTGCGACTTGCGTACGTGGCCTCTGAGGCCAACACTGCTGATGTGTTCACCAAGGCACTCGCGCCTTGTGACCATCGGCGCTTTTGCACCCAGCTGGGTCTTGTGCCTGTCTTGCCTCACTTGCTCTCCTCTTGACTTCACTTGTGCTCGGACTGTGTGGTGACTTTGTGATCCACCCTGAGCTTGCTTTGCTTTGCTTGACTGGTCTTGTGACCCCTTGTTCTCCCCCACTTTGCCTATGGGGGTGTGTCAGATTTATATGACATAGTTGCTGTAGGCTATAGTGGGGTAGCACATATGGGGTACAGGGTTTCTAGGGTTGTATTTGTACCCAATCTTTCCTTAGTCATTTCATTCCTGTTTTCTTATCTTTCACAATTCCCTCTACTTTTTGAGAAACGAGCGTTTCCGTTCTCCCTAGCCCCACTTGCGCTATAAGTGCGAAATGCTGGCCAGACTGGCGGATGCACCATTTTCTCTACACATGTGCATTAGTTACCTTTCAAACCCTTACGTTCAGTCGATTAATATATTTCCTACCTTATATTTGAGTGAGACCACTAGATTCCGTTTACTATGCGAGATCTGAGCGCTTCCGTTCTCCCAGGCATTTGCAGTCTAAGTTCCCATACTGACCGACCTGGCCAATGCACCATTTTCTCTATACATGTGCGATAGATACCTTTCAAACCTTTTTAGCTGACTAGATTTATATATTTCCCACCTTCTGATCGAGTGAGATCGCTAGATTCCCTCTACTTTTTGAGAAACGAGTGTTTCCGTTCTCCCTGGCCCCACTTGCACTATAAGTGCGAAATGCCGGCCAGACTGGCCGATGCACCATTTTCTCTACACATGTGCGTTAGTTACCTTTCAAACCCTTACGTTCATTCGATTAATATATTTCCTACCATATATTTGAGTGAGACCACTAGATTCCGTGTACTATGCGAGATCTGAGCGCTTACGTTCTCCCTGGCATTTGCATTTTAAGTTCCGATACTGACCGACCTGGCCAATGCACCATTTTCTCTATACATGTGCCATAGATACCTTTAAAACCTTTTTAGCTGACTAGATTTATATATTTCCCATCTTCTGATCGAGTGAGACCGCTAGTTTCTCTCTACTTTTTGAGAAACGAGCGTTTCCGTTCTCCCTGGCCCCACTTGCACTATAAGTGCGAAATGTCGAGAGTAATAGGAATAACTAGTTAGAAGGTGGGGCCTAGGCTTAGTAGCCTAGGCCCGAACTTAGGTATCGAGCGGGATTTTCCCTAGGAGCGATGTATTGAGTGAGTTGAGAGAAATTGGTGAAAAGGTTGGTTTCACTATAGGTTCAGGGGTACATATAGCATAGAAACACAATAAGGTGCACCACCAACAAAAGTTTACATAACTACACTAACTACAACTACAAGCAATTATAAAACATGACAAAATATTTCGACACGCCCCCATAATGCTTGTAGGTAGGTATGTAGTTACAGCAACAGCAGGTACCCCTTCCATCTCCTCACCCTCCTCCTTCCCCTCCCCCACACTGCTGCAGAAGCAGCAGAGAAGGGGGGAAGAGAGGAGAGGTGGAGGGACGGCTGCTTGTTGCCTCACACCCGCCACCCCGGTACCACTCCCCCTCCTCACCCACATCCTCACACCCTCCCCCCCCAGCGGCAGCTGCAGCGGTGGGACTGAAAGAAGGAGGAGGGAAAGGGAGAGAGTTGACCCCACGCTCCAACACCCTCCACCCCCATACCCTCCTCCCCACGGCTGCAGGGAGAGAAGAGAAAGGGGGGGGGTGGGAAGGAAGAAAGCCGCAGAGCGGCGAAGAGGCGTCGGTTTAGATGGGTCAGGGGCGGCAGCAGGGAGTGCAGGGGCGGAAAGGCCCGTCGCGGGCCAGTGCCACGGGGCGCACGACGGGTAGAATAAAAGGGCCCGATCGTGTGCCTCGGGGCACACGACGAGCAGGGCACCATCGTGTGCCACGGGGCGCACGATGGGCAGTAGAAGGGCACCGTCGCGTGCCACGGGGCGCGCGACGGGCAGGGAAGGAGTCACACGCCCGTGGGCGGGACAAGGTAAAAAATAAAACCGTCACGCGCCCTAGGCGCGCGACCGTAAAATCTTAGCAGCGGAAGTAAAGCGGGCCCACAGGCCAGGACGAACACTAAGCTCCGATAACATGTCGAGAGTAATAGGAATAACCAATTAGAAGGTGGGGCCTAGGCTTAGTAGCCTAGGCCCGAACTTAGGTATCGAGCGGGATTTTCCCTAGGAGCGATGTATCGAGTGAGTTGAGAGAAATTGGTGAAAAGGTTGGTTTCACTATAGGTTCAGGGGTACATATAGCATAGAAACACAATCAGGTGCACCACCAACAAAAGTTTACATAACTACACTAACTACAACTACAAGCAATTATAAAACATGACAAAATATTTCGACACGAAATGCCGGCCAGTAGGCTATAGTGGGGTAGCACATATGGGGTACAGCTTTCTAGGGTTGTATTTGTACCCAACTCTGACTTAGTCATTCCCATTCCTGTTCATTCTTTTCACATGGTATAGAGCGGGTCCCTCCTAAGGACCGTTTTTTAAGGGCCCACCCACGATTTTTTTTCCTGCCCGGAGCGCGCCCTATTCTCCCCGAGGCGCGCTCCCCCCTAGTGCTTGTCGCGCTGCCCTTGTGGCGCCCCGAGAGTCGCGCGCGCGACTCCTTTTTTTTTCGCGCGCGCGGCCCGGGCTCCACGTCGCGCTGGCCTTACGGCCGCGCCGCGCCGCCCTCTCGGCTCTGCCGCGCCGCGCCGCCCTCACGCCGGCCGCGCGGCCTCTTCGTCGCTGCAGCGGGCCCCGTCCCCTGACGGCCCCGCCGTCCTACTCCCGGCCCCGCCGCTGCACCTTGCCGGCCCCGCCGCTGCACCTCTGTCGGCCCCGCCGCTGCACCCTAACGGCCCCGCCGTCCCCTGTCACGGCCCCGCCGTCCCCTGCCACAGCCCCGCCGCTGCACCAGTCGGCCCCGCCGCTGCACCCTGACGGCCCCGCCGTCCCCTGTCCCGGCCCCGCCGCTGCACCCCGCCGGCCCCGCCGCTGCACCCTGACGGCCCCGCCGTCCCCTGTCACGGCCCCGCCGCTGCACTCTGCCGGCCCCGCCGCTGCACCCTGACGGCCCCGCCGTCCCCTGTCCCGGCCCCGCCCTGCACCCGAGCCGCCCTGCCGCCGAGCCGCCCGGGAGCCGAGCCGCCCTGCACCCGAGCCGCCCTGCCGCCGAGCAGCCCGGGAGCCGAGCCGCCCTGCACCCGAGCCGCCCTGCCGCCGAGCAGCCCGGGAGCCGAGCCGCCCTGCACCCGAGCCGCCCTGCCGCCGAGCCGCCCGGGCGCCGAGCCGCCCTGCACCCGAGCCGCCCTGCCGCCGAGCCGCCCGGGAGCCGAGCCGCCCAGCAGCCGAGTCACTGAGTCGCCGAGCCGCCCTTCTGCAGAGTTTCCCGGCCTGCCCCGCCTGGTGAGCACAGTCGCACTGTCACTGCGTGCTCTTCCCCTACTGCTTGCACTGCTTCGCTGTCGTCGTCATAACTACCCCTAGTGTCCTAGCTTTTGACGCTGAGGGTCGCGCCATTGATTTTGAGGTCTGGTTAGACGACCTGCAGCTGTTCTTACCGTGCGACAGGGCTGACGGCCTTTCTCTCTTTGACCTCACCTCTGGCGCCTCTCCTGCTCCTGGTGCTGATGCTGATCCCACTGTCCGCTCTCAGTGGGCCACTCGCGATGCTGCTGCACGTCTTGCTGTGCGTCGCCACCTCCCTACCTCTGAGCGTGCGCACTTTAGTCAGTACAAGAGTGCTCAGACCTTGTACGACGCTGTAGTTGCGCGCTACTCCTCCCCTGCCACTGCTGCACTGAGCCGTCTCATGCTTCCCTACCTCTTTCCTGACCTCTCTGCCTTTCCCACTGTCGCTGATCTCATTACGCACCTCCGCACTAGTGACACTCGCTACCGCGCCGCCCTTCCTGCTGAGTTCTGCGCTAAGAACCCACCCCCCATGTACATCGCTCTCTACTACGTAGTCGCGCGCCTCCCTGACTCCCTTCGCGTCGTCAGGGACCACTTTCTCGCAGTCTGTCCCACCACCCTCACCGTCGACCTCCTCGAGAAGGCCCTCCTCGCAGCGGAGAAGAGCATAGTCGCTGTAGGTGCTTCTCGTGGTGACCCTCGCACCCCCATCTTTGAGGGGTGCTCTCCTTCCCCCTTGCTGCCCTCTGTTGCCTCTGCTGCTGCTGCCGACCTGCTTGGTCTTGAGTCGGTCGGCGCGGCGTCTGCCCCTAGTGGGAGACGTCGCTCCAGCAAGGGCAAGGGGGGCAAGGGCGCGGGTGGAGCTGGAGGGGGCGGTGGCGGTGGCGGCGGTGGCGGCGGAGGGAGTGGGGGTGGCGGCGGGACTAGTGGCGGGGGTGGTGGTGGTGGTGGTGGCAGCAGCGGCGGAGACGGTGGTAGTGGTGCCAGCGGTGGTGGTGGAGGCAGCGGCGGAGGTGGAGGCAGCGGAGGTGGAGGCGGTGGAGGCGGCAGCGGAGGAGGCAGTGGTGGTGGAGGAGGTGGAGCTGGTCGGGGTGGTACCCAGCAGCGTAGCGGCGGTGGTGGTGGCCAGCGCTCGCAGCGGCAGCAGCAGCAGCGCTCGCGGGACATCCCTTCGCCTCAGCAGCTTCGTGAGTGGTACGCTGGGCATCAGAGGGGTGGGGGTACTGGTCCCTGCACCTACGTTCTTCGTTCCGGCGACCGCGCGGGTGAGCAGTGTGGGGGTGCCCACGCTGCCCAGCGCTGCTTTGGCCGCCTGACGGACGCTTGGCGTCAGCAGTTCCCTGGGGCTAGTGAGATCCCTCGCTGGGATGAGCTTCTTAGGGCTGGTATAGCGATCTTTGATCTTGATTTTGATGCTATCCTTGCTGCTATGTATGCTGTGACTTATAGTGAGGAGAATGAGGGTTACCGGTGTTTCCAGCCCGACCCGGGCATTGGTACTGCTGCGCTAGGTGCTTGTGAGGCTGCTGCTCTAGGTGCCAGTGCGTCTGCGCTCTCAGGTACTGGTGAGACTGCGCTCTCAGGTACTGCGTCGTCCTCGTCCTCCCTCACTTTCACACTTGACTCCGGGGCTTCTCGCTCCTTCTTTCGAGACCGCACTACCCTTACGCCGCTCGACCGGCCGGTTGCAGTCTCCCTTGCTGACCCCTCTGGGGGTCCTGTCCTGTCTCACTTCTCCACTGTCCTCCCGTGTCCGGCTGCCCCTTCGGGCACCCTGTCTGGTCTGTACCTTCCCTCGTTCTCTACGAACTTGGTGAGTGGCGCGGACCTGCAGGATGTGGGGGTTCACCAGTTCACTCCTGCGAGTCAGCGGGTGACCCACTGCACGGAGGCACGCACAAGCCGGCACCTGGCCACGTTCTCGCGTCGGCTGGGGTCGAGTCTCTACACCCTGACCGTTGAGTCTCCTCCTGTCCCTGCGTCTGGTCAGGTGGCTGCGTCAGGTCAGGTGCTTGCTGCTGCGTCCCGGTCAGGTCCTGAGTCTGCCCCCTGTTCTTGTCGCCTCCTGTCTCACGAGACTCTCCTGTGGCACCACCGTCTTGGCCACCCCTCCTTGCCCCGTCTTCGGAGCATGGCTTCCCGTGTTCTTGTCTCTGGTCTTCCCCAGTCTCTCCCTCCTCTCCCCTCCGGGCCAGGACCTTCCTGTGTCCCCTGTGTCGAGGGTCGCCTCCGGGCTACTCCTCACTCCTCCCACTTCCCCCCGACAGAGGCTCCCCTGCAGACGCTTCACATGGATGTGTGGGGCCCAGCCCCCGTCCGTGGGCAGGGTCACGAGCGCTACTTCCTGTTGGTGGTTGACGACTACTCGCGTTACACCACAGTCCTCCCCTTGCGCAGCAAGGGTGCGGTCACTGAGGTGCTGATCGACTGGATCCGCGAGGCTCGTCTCCAGCTCAGGAAGAGTTTCGGCTCGGACTTTCCTGTTCTGCGTCTGCACTCGGACAGAGGCGGAGAGTTCTCTTCTCGCCTTCTGCGAGACTACTGTCGTGCACGGGGGATCCGCCAGACCTTCACGCTTCCGGACTCACCACAGCAAAATGGGATTGCTGAGCGCCGCATTGGCATGGTCATGGATGTCGCTCGTACGTCCATGATGCATGCGGCTGCCCCCCATTTTCTGTGGCCATTTGCGGTGAGGTACGCGGCGCATCAGCTCAACCTTCACCCCCGGGTCTCTCGGCCTGCGATGTCCCCAGCTTTGCTGTGGACGAGGAAGGTTGGCGATGCGTCTGTGTTCCGTGTCTGGGGATCTCGGGCGTTTGTCCGCGACTTGTCTGCGGACAAGCTGTCCCCTCGTGCTGCTCCCTGTGTCTTCCTTGGCTTCCCCACTGACGCCCCAGGGTGGCAGTTTTACCACCCCTCCTCTCGTCGTGTTCTGTCCTCCCAGGACGTCACGTTCGACGAGTCAGTCCCCTTCTACCGTCTCTTCCCCTACCGCACTCCTTCCCTCCCCCCTCCCCCGGACTTCCTTGTGCCGGTTCCCCCCCCGGTAGACCCCCTCCCCCCTCAGGTTCCTGCCCCCTCAGGTGTGTCCCAGGTAGACGCCGTTGACCCGGTCGAGGTTACTGGTGAATCTGGTGCTGCTGCGGGTGCTAAGCCTGGGGGTGCTGACTCTGGGGGTGCTGTGCGCGGGGGTGCTGAGCCTGGGGGTGCTACTGCTGGGGGTGCTGGGCCTGAGGGTGCTGCTGCGGAGGGTGCGGAGCCTGGGGGTGCTGAGCCGGGGGGTGCTGTGCCTGGAGGTGCTGGGTCTGGGGGTGCTGAGTCGGGAGCTGCTGAGCCTGGGGGTGCTGAGCTGGGAGCTGCTGAGCCTGGGGGTGCTGCGTCTGGAGCTGCTGAGCCTGGGGTTTCTCCTGCTGCTGCGTCTCGCCGGGAGCCCCTCTCTCCGCAGGAGCTGCGCGAGTGGTTCGCTCACCGCTGGAGGTGTGCTGCTGAGTCTGGAGGTGGTGCTGGAGCTGGAGCTGGAGCTTCTTCGACCGTCGAGGGTGCGGGTGCTGCCGGTCCCGGAGCTGCTGGACCTGCGGGTCCTCCTGGAGCCGGACCTGCTGAGGGCGTTGGTGCTGAGCCTACTGCTGTTGGTCCTGCCGCTGGAGGTGTGGGTGGCGCTGGTGCTGTCGCTGTGGGTGCTGGTGCTGTCCCTGCTGAGTCTGGAGCTGCCGCGCGGCCTCGGCCGTACTTCGTTCCGCTCCTGCAGCAGGTTATTGGTCTTTCTCCTCCGGTAGAGGGTCCACCGCCTGTCCAGTCGCAGTCCCTACTGGAGCCTTCCTCTCCACTGCCTGCTCCCTCTCCTTACACTGGTCCTACTGGAGGTCTTGCTGAGCGCCGTGAGCCTGCGTCTCGTCCCGCGTCGCCTGTTCGTGCTGCTCGCGCTAGTGGTCGCAGTTCGCGTCAGCGTCCTCCTCCTGTCCCTGGCACGCACCGGATGTCTCTGCGTCCGTCCACTGCTCCTCTGCGTGCCCCTTTGCCTTCTCCTCCTGCGTCCTCTCTTCCTGCGCTTGCCGACCCTGAGTCGGACTCTCTTCGTGCTGCCAGTCCTACTGTCACGCGTCTGCTTGCTACTGTCGTCACTGACCCCTCTTTTGAGTCCACTGCTGCGTCGGCTCTAGTCGCTGAGCTCGTCGACTTTGCTGCTCGCTGTCGTCTCGACTACGCTGCTAGTCTTGTTGCTGAGTCTGCGTCTGTCTGTCCTCCGTCCGTCGGGGGTGAGTGTGCTCTTGGCACGGACGTCCTTGAGGACAGGCAGGAGGAGTTACAGTGTCTAGCGGCTGCTTCACCTCATCTCGCGTCTGTACTGCTTGCCCCTGAGGGAGACCCGGATGCACTAGACATCCTGACTCCGCGTTCTTACGCGGAGGCCGTAGAGGGTCCCTACTCCTCTCAGTGGCAGGCAGCTATGGATGCAGAGATGGCTTCCTGGAAGTCCACAGGCACCTACGTTGACGCGGTTCCCCCTCCCGGGGCGAACATCGTCAGTGGCATGTGGATCTTCAGGGTGAAGCGGCCGCCGGGCTCTCCACCTGTCTTCAAGGCACGGTACGTCGCTCGTGGCTTCACTCAGCGGCAGGGAGTTGACTACTTTCAGACCTTCTCTCCCACCCCGAAGATGACTACTCTTCGGGTGCTGCTGCACATAGCCGCTCAGCGCGACTACGAGCTTCACTCTCTCGACTTCAGCACTGCGTTCTTGCAGGGTAGCCTGCACGAGGAGATCTGGCTTCGCCGTCCACCTGGCTTCACTGGGACTTTCCCTCCTGGCACCCAGTGGAGCCTCCGACGGCCAGTCTACGGTCTCCGCCAGGCACCGCGTGAGTGGCACGACACACTGAGGACTACGCTTGCGGCCCTTGGGTTTGCTCCTTCTACTGCTGACCCGTCGCTGTTTCTTCGCACCGACACTTCCCTGCCGCCGTTCTACATCCTCGTGTACGTTGACGACTTGGTCTTTGCCACAGCGGACACTGCTGGACTCGCCTACGTGAAGTCCGAGCTGCTGAAGAGACACACGTGCACAGACCTGGGTGAACTGCGCAGCTACCTTGGCTTGCAGATCACTCGGGACAGAGCACGCCGCACCATTACCTTGACTCAGTCACACATGGTGCAGCAGGTCCTTCAGCGCTTCGGCTTCACGTACTCCTCGCCTCAGGCCACTCCTCTGCCTACTCGCCACTCACTCTCAGCTCTGCCTTCGGATGAGTCCGTAGAGTCGAGTGGTCCGTATGCAGAGCTTGTTGGCTGCCTCATGTACCTGATGACCTGCACAAGACCTGACCTTGCATACCCTCTGAGCATTCTTGCACGCTATGTTGCTCCTGGGAGACACAGACCAGAGCACATGGCTGCAGCGAAGAGGGTATTGCGCTACCTGTGCAGTACGTCAAGCATGGGGCTAGTGCTTGGAGGGCGGAGTCCAGTGGTCCTTACCGGCCACGCGGACGCTTCTTGGGCTGACGACCAGGCTACGCAGCGGTCGTCACAGGGTTACACCTTCAGCCTTGGTTCCGGCTCTGTCTCGTGGCGGTCTACTCGCTCGTCTTCGGTTCTCGGCTCCAGTTGTGAGGCTGAGATCTACGCCGGGGCCATGGCTGCACAGGAGCTTCGCTGGCTCACCTACCTGCTGACTGACCTTGGAGAGCCGCCTCGTTCTCCTCCAGTGCTGTACGTAGACAACAAGGCCATGCTGGCCTTGTGTCGAGAGCAGCGCTTGGAGCACAGAACGAAGCACATTGCTCTCCGCTACTTCCTTGCTCGTGAGCTGCAGCAGCGTGGTCAGTTGCGACTTGCGTACGTGGCCTCTGAGGCCAACACTGCTGATGTGTTCACCAAGGCACTCGCGCCTTGTGACCATCAGCGCTTTTGCACCCAGCTGGGTCTTGTGCCTGTCTTGCCTCACTTGCTCTCCTCTTGACTTCACTTGTACTGTGACATATATATATACCTGCTCTTGCTTGTCTAGTTTTATATATATGTCTGTACTCCTGCATGTGAACTGGCCTCTGGCCCTGCTCTTGTGCTCGGACTGTGTGGTGACTTTGTGATCCACCCTGAGCTTGCTTTGCTTTGCTTTGCTTGACTGGTCTTGTGACCCCTTGTTCTCCCCCACTTTGCCTATGGGGGTGTGTCAGATTATCATAGCTGATGCATGTTTGTAGGCTATAGTGGGGTAGCACATATGGCGTACAGCTTTCTAGGGTTGTATTTGTACCCAACTCTGACTTAGTCATTCTCATTCGGACAATTACGCAGCACGTGGTGCTTGTTTGTGCGTTTGCTGGCCTGAATCTGTGCAAGGATAGGCCTGTGCGCAACATGTCACTGCGCCGACGTCTGGATGCCTTTTTAACCACTATTTCTTCACACTGTTCTCTAGTAAATTCTATTCCATAGCCATAGGAACTTGTTTGACCTCGTTCGGACAATTTCGCAGCACGTGGTGCTTGTTTGTGCGTTTGCTGGCTTGAATCTGTGCAAGGATAGGCCTGTGCGCAACATGTCACTGCGCCGACATCTGGATGTCCTTTTAACCACTATTTATTAACACTGTTCTTTAGTACATCCTATTCCCTAGTCATAGGAACTGGTTTGACCTCGTTCGGACAATTACGCAGCACGTGGTGCTTGTCTGTGCGTTTGCTGGCCTGAATCTGTGCAAGGATAGGCCTGTGCGCAACATGTCACTGCGCCGACTTCTGGATGCCTTTTTTACCACTATTTCTTCACACTGTTCTCTAGTACATCCTATTCCCTAGCCATAGGAACTGGTTTGACCTCGTTAGCACAACTACGCAGCACGTGGCGCATGTTTGTGCGTTTGCTGGTCTGAATCTGTGCAAGGATAGGCCAGTGCGCAACATGTCACCTCGCCAACGTATGGATGCCTTTTTTACCACTATTTCTTTACACATTTCCCAACCACATCCTATTAACTAGCTATAGGAACTGGTTTGACCACGTTCGCACAAGTACGCTGCACGTGGCGCATGTTTGTGCGAATGCTGGCATGAATCTGTGCAAGGATAGGCCTGTAGGCAACATGTCACCGTTTCAACGCATCGGTGTTTATTTTACATCTATTTCTTCACACGGTTCCCTAGTACATCCTATTCCCTAGCCATAGGAACCGGTTTGACCTCGTTCGCACAACAACGCAGCACGTGGCGCATGTTGGTGCGTTTGCTGGCCTGAAACTGTGCAAGGATAGGCAGGTGCGCAACATGTCACTTCGCCAACGTCTGGATGCCTGTTTTACCATTAGTTATTCACACCTTAATGTTGTACACCCTATTGCCTTACCAAAGGAACTAATTGGAGCTCATTAGCACAGCTACGCAAGGATGTGCCGCATCTCACAATGTCCCCTTATCAAGGTTGCAGCATCTCTACGTGTTATGGTATATATCAATTTAGAAACATAGTTATGCATAATCTGATACACCCTATACTAAAGCATTGTTGTTAGACACGTTATTTCGTCGTACATACATAGAACCAATATACTCAAGCACCTATTTCAATGTCCCTGGTGCTACCAAATATAGCCGTCACATGTAAAAATTATCGGTGGCAAGTTGATGGAATGGTATTAAAACTGACAGTCTAGTTGTAAGAACAAGGGAAATTGAACATATAATAAGAGACCATAACAGAACGGCGTACGGAAAAAGACTGTAAATAACGCATTGTAGGTGTTTTGTGCTGGCAGTCCCACTCTTCCACGTTTTTCCGCTGTTCCGATTATTTTGTTCCCCGTGCACATATGGTGCTGGCATTCCCAGGCCGTTTCATTGGTCGAGCGTGTCGATCGTGACGAGGCAGAGTGACGAGCGTGACGAGGCATGGTGACGAGCGTGACGTGCGTCTATCTGCTGTCGTCTCTGTCTGTTGCTGCGCTGGATTTCATGGTCAGTCCCATTGGACGCCCAATAACAAGCACACCACAAGGCACAGCTCGGCCTGTCCTATTGGTTGCTTCAGAATTGCAAGCAGCACAGCACAGCACAGCATCTTTTCTGTGCTGAACGAAACGGTCAGAAGGAAACATGGGAAACTTTGGATTGGCGCGACGTTAGAGGAACTTACACATGATGCCCGACCAGTGCACGCGAATTTGCCATGCACCGGATGGACACGCTGCCCCCGAACTCGAAACCCCTGCTTGCTGCACCCCATGTATAGGCACCTGGATGGCCTTCTACAGTGCACGCGGCTCGGCCTCTCCCCCACGTGCAGACCACAACAAGCAGTGCCGACCCATGTTTTCCCTTGTTTCTAGGCCATGCGCCAACCTGACGAAACGAATGGACGAAATGACAGTGGTTTCGTAAGTGCATTCGCCCACCTGCCCCGCCACCTAGGCGAGTATCATGGTGCGTGTAACAGACATCTGGGCTGGTGCACGCTGCCACGTGTATTCCGCACTTGTGGGGTACAAGCCCATTTACAACCAGGCGTTGTTCGACAACCCCACGTCAGCTTTGCACTAAGGAGGTAACCCATCCACATGTTCGACATTGTAAGCAACGAGCATGCAATGAACACCCACCACACAAATTCAACCCAGTCAATCCGAACAGGCCCCAGCAACGATCATCCTCGTCCGCCAAATGAAGATTAAAACCGATTAGCAAATTCACTGAAGCATCGCCTTCACCTTATCCCCCACAGCACGCCCACCATGCCGCGACTTAATCGCCGTGAGCAGCTTCCGCTGCACATGAAGCGCGCATTATGCGCGCATCACGTCGAGCACCCCCTTCTGCGTCACGTAGACTTAGCCCGCTGGGTTTACGCCCAGTATGGCCTGCGGCCTGACCGCTCCACGGTCGGACGCATTTTGAAGAATGCCGATCGTTGGGCAATCACCGACCCCGCCGACGCCAATCAAGTGCGCCGTCGTGGTGGCGCATGGCCCGAGCTTGAGCAGGCGATGGCTCGCTGGATCGCTAACGCTGGCCCCGCAGGCGTACCACTCACTCTGCAAACGATCCGCGACCACGTGGCGATTATGGCGCGCAACATGGGCATTCCGCCCGTGTTTCGATGCTCCATTGGCTGGGTGCGCCGTGCGTTGCGGCGCCAGGGAGTGCGGTGCCGTGCCGCCACCGGCGAGGCGGCGAGCGGCGACATGGCTGCTGTGCGTGAAGCGCGTGAGAAGGTGCCGGCGCTTCTTACTCACCTCGGCTACCAGCCGCGCGACACCTACAATCTTGACGAGACACCTCTGTGGCTCTCTGTGCTGCCCCGAAAAACATGCAACAACACCCGCATTCCGGGGCGCAAGGTCTCAAATGAGCGGCTGACCGTCGCGTTTCTCGTCAACGCCGACGGCAGCCATGTTTTCCGGCCGCTCGTCATCAGCAAGGCGCGCCGTCCTCATGACTTCCGGCCGGACTACGACCCCGAAGCCGTCTGCTACTGGCGGCATAACGCCAAGGGCTGGATGACCAGTGCGGTAAGTGTGCACCCGGCCGTGTAATTCTATTTGTGCATGTGTTCTTATGTTACTTATGTTAATTTATAGTTTTCTCAACCCGACCCCCCCCCCCCCCCCCCCCCCACCCTCCATCCCAATCCCCCCCAACAATTGTTCACCAACTTCATATCGCAGCTCAATGCCGCGATGTATGCCGAAGGGAGGGAAATCGCGGTGCTGCTCGACAATGCCAGCTCCCATATGCTGCGGGACGAGTGCGCGTGGAGCGAAATCGTCTGCGGCATGCGGACCACCCGCCTCAGCAACGTGCGCCTCATCTTCCTGCCGCCGAACACAACCGCCTTCACGCAGCCGCTCGACCAGGGGATAATCGCGACCGCGAAGGCCCGCTATCGCCAGCACTGGCTGCGTGCCTTCACGGCGCTGTGGAACGACGACGGCGCAACAAGCGCCGTGGCCCGCTATCGCCCCAATCTGCGCGATGTGCTGGGGTGGCTCTCAGACGCCTGGATGAGTGTCGGTGCGCGCACCATCCAGAGGTGCTTTGCCTATGGGGGTGTGTCAGATCATTATAGCTGATGCATGTTTGTAGGCTATAGTGGGGTAGCACATATGGGGTACAGCTTTCTAGGGTTGTATTTGTACCCAACTCTGACTTAGTCATTCCCATTCCTGTTCATTCTTTTCACATTCTCTACACATGTGCGTTAGTTACCTTTCAAACCCTTATGTTCACTCGATTAATATATTTCCTACCTTATATTTGAGTGAGACCACTAGATTCCGTGTACTATGCGAGATCTAAGCGGTTCCGTTCTCCCAAGCATTTGCACTCTAAGTTCTCATACTGACCGACCTGGCCAATGCACCATTTTCCATATACATATGCATTAGATTTCTTTCGAACCTTATTAGCTCACTAGATTTATATATTTTGACAAATGAGCGTTTCCGTTCTCCCTGGCCCCACTTGAACTATAAGTGCGAAATGCCGGGCAGACTGGCCGATGCACCATTTTCTCTACACATGTGCGTTAGTTACCTTTCAAACCCTTACGTTCACTCGATTAATATATTTCCTACCTTATATTTGAGTGAGACCACTAGATTCCGTGTACTATGCGAGATCTGAGCGGTTCCATTCTCCCAGGCAATTGCACTCTAAGTTCCCATATTGACCGACCTGGCCAATGCACCATTTTCCATATACATATACATTAGATTCCTTTTGAACCTTATTAGCTCACTAGATTTATATATTTCCCACCTTCTGATCGAGTGAGACCGCTAGATTCCCTTTACTTTTTGAGGAACGAGCGTTTCCGTTCTCCCTGGCCCTACTTGCACTATAAGTGCGAAATGCCGGCCAGACTGGCCGATGCACCATTTTCTCTACACATGTGCGTTAGTTACCTTTCAAACCCTTACGTTCACTCGATTAATAAATTTCCTACCTTATATTTGAGTGAGACCACTAGATTCCGTGTACTATGCGAGATCTGAGCGATTCCATTCTCCCAGACAATTGCACTCTAAGTTCCCATATTGACCGACCTGGCCAATGCACCATTTTCCATATACATATAGATTAGATTCCTTTTGAACCTTATTGCTCACTAGATTTATATATTTCCCATCTTCTGATCGAGTGAGACCGCTAGATTCCCTTTACTTTTTGAGGAATGAGCGTTTCCGTTCTCCCTGGCCCTACTTGCACTATAAGTGCGAAATGCCGGCCAGACTGGCCGATGCACCATTTTCTCTACACATGTGCGTTAGTTACCTTTCAAACCCTTACGTTCACTTGATTAATATATTTCCTACCCTATATTTGAGTGAGATCACTAGATTCCGTGTACTATGCGAGATCTGAGCGCTTCCGTTCTCCCTGGCATTTGCATTTTAAGTTCCGATACTGACCGACCTGGCCAATGCACCATTTTCTCTATACATGTGCGATAGATACCTTTCAAACCTTTTTAGATGACTAGATTTTTATATTTCCCACCTTCTGATCGAGTGAGACCGCTAGATTCCCTCTACTTTTTGAGAAACGAGTGTTTCCGTTCTCCCTGGCCCCACTTGCACTATAAGTGCGAAATGCCGGCCAGACTGGCCGATGCACCATTTTCTCTACACATGTGCGTTAGTTACCTTTCAAACCCTTACGTTCACTCGATTAATAAATTTCCTACCTTATATTTGAGTGAGACCACTAGATTCCGTGTACTATGCGAGATCTGAGCGATTCCATTCTCCTAGACAATTGCACTCTAAGTTCCCATATTGACCGACCTGGCCAATGCACCATTTTCCATATACATATAGATTAGATTCCTTTTGAACCTTATTGCTCACTAGATTTATATATTTCCCATCTTCTGATCGAGTGAGACCGCTAGATTCCCTTTACTTTTTGAGGAATGAGCGTTTCCGTTCTCCCTGGCCCTACTTGCACTATAAGTGCGAAATGCCGGCCAGACTGGCCGATGCACCATTCTCTCTACACGTGTGCGTTAGTTACCTTTCAAACCCTTACGTTCACTCGATTAATATATTTCCTACCTTATATTTGAGTGAGACCACTAGATTCCGTGTACTATGCGAGATCTGAGCGGTTCCGTTCTCCCAGGCATTTGCGCTCTAAGTTCCCATACTGACCGACCTGGCCAATGCACCATTTTCCATATACATATGCATTAGATTCCTTTTGAACCTTATAAGCTCACTATATTTATATATTTCCCACCTTCTGATCGAGTGAGACTGCTAGATTCCCTCTACTTTTTGAGAAACGAGCGTTTCCGTTCTCCCTGGCCCCACTTGCGCTTTGAGTGCGAAATGCTGGCCAGACTGGCCGATGCACCATTTTCTCTGCACATGTGCGTTAGTTACCTTTCAAACCCTTACGTTCACTCGATTAATATATTTCCTACCTTATATTTGAGTGAGACCACTAGATTCCGTGTACTATGCGAGATCTGAGCGCTTCCGTTCTCCCTAGCATTTGCATTTTAAGTTCCGATACTGACCGACCTGGCCAATGCACCATTTTCTCTATACATGTGCGATAGATACCTTTCAAACCTTTTTAGCTGACTAGATTTATATATTTCCCACCTTCTGATTGAGTGAGACCGCTAGTTTCCCTCTACTTTTTGAGAAACGAGCGTTTCCGTTCTCCTTGGCCCCACTTGCACTATAAGTGCGAAATGCCGGCCAGACTGGCCGATGCACCAATTTCTCTACACATGTGCGTTAGTTACCTTTCAAACCATTACGTTCACTCGATTAATATATTTCCTACCTTATATTTGAGTGAGACCATTAGATTCCGTGTACTATGCGAGATCTAAGCGGTTCCGTTCTCCCAGGCATTTGCACTCTAAGTTCTCATATGGACCGACCTGGCCAATGCACCATTTTCCATATACATATGCATTAGATTCCTTTCGAACCTTATTAGCTCACTAGATTTATATATTTTGACAAATGAGCGTTTCCGTTCTCCCTGGCCCTACTTGCACTATAAGTGCGAAATGCCGGCCAGATTGGCCGATGCACCATTTTCTCTACACATGTGCGTTAGTTACCTTTCAAACTCTTACGTTCACTCGATTAATATATTTCCTACCTTATATTTGAGTGAGACCACTAGAATCTGTGTACTATGCGAGATCTAAGCGGTTCCGTTCTCCCAGGCATTTGCACTCTAAGTTCTCATACTGACCGACCTGGCCAATGCACCATTTTCCATATACATATGCATTAGATTCCTTTCGAACCTTATTAGCTCACTAGATTTATATATTTACCACCTTTTGATCAAATGAGACCGCTAGATTCCCTCTACTTTTTGAGAAACGAGCGTTTCCGTTCTCCCTGGCCCCACCTGCACTATAAGTGCGAAATGCCGGCCAGACTGGCCGATGCACCATTTTATCTACACATGTGCGTTAGTTACCTTTCAAACCCTTTCGTTCACTCGATTAATATATTTCCTACCTTATATTTGAGTGAGACCACTAGATTCCGTGTACTATGCGAGATTTGAGCGGTTCCGTTCTCCCAGGCATTTGCACTCTAAGTTCCCATACTGACCCACCCGGCCAATGCACCATTTTCCATACACATATGCATTAGATTCCTTTCAAACCTTATTAGCTCACTAGATTTATATATTTCCCACCTTATGATCGAGTGAGACCGCTAGATTCCCTCTACTTTTTGAGAAACGAGCGTTTCCGTTCTCCCTGGCCCCACTTGCACTACAAGTGCGAAATGCCGGCGAGACTGGCCGATGCACCATTTTCTCTACACATATGCGTTAGTTACCTTTCACACCCTTACGTTCACTCGATTAATATATTTCCTACCTTATATTTGAGTGAGACCACTAGATTCTGTGTACTATGCGAGATCTGAGCGGTTCCGTTCTCCCAGGCATTTGCACTCTAAGTTCCCATACTGGCCGACCTGGCCAATGCACCATTTTCCATACACATATGCATTAGATTCCTTTCAAACCTTATTAGCTCACTATATTTATATATTTCCCACCTTATGATCGAGTGAGACCGCTAGATTCCCTCTACTTTTTGAGAAACGAGCGTTTCCGTTCTCCCTGGCCCCACTTGCACTACAAGTGCGAAATGCCGGCGAGACTGGCCGATGCACCATTTTCTCTACACATATGCGTTAGTTACCTTTCACACCCTTACGTTCACTCGATTAATATATTTCCTACCTTATATTTGAGTGAGACCACTAGATTCTGTGTACTATGCGAGATCTGAGCGGTTCCGTTCTCCCAGGCATTTGCACTCTAAGTTCCCATACTGGCCGACCTGGCCAATGCACCATTTTCCATATACATATGCATTAGATTCCTTTCCAACCTTATTAGCTCACTAGATTTATATATTTCCCACATTCTGATCGAGTGAGACCGCTAGATTCCGTTTACTTTTAGAGAAACGAGTGTTTCCGTTCTCCCTGGCCCCACTTGCACTATAAGTGCGAAATGCCGGCCAGACTGGCCGATGCACCATTTTCTCTACACATGTGCGTTAGTTACCTTTCAAACCCTTACGTTCACTCGATTAATATATTTCCTACCTTATATTTGAGTGAGACCACTAGAACCGTGTACTATGCGAGATCTGAGCGGTTCCGTTCTCCCAGGCATTTGCACTCTAAGTTCCCATACTGACCGACCTGGCCAATGCACCATTTTCCATATACATATGCATTAGATTCCTTTCGAACCTTATTAGCTCGCTAGATTTATATATTTCCCACCTTCTCATCGAGTGAGACCGCTAGATTCCCTTTACTTTTTGATAAATGAGCGTTTCCGTTCTCCCTGGCCCCACTTGCACTAAAAGTGCGAAATGCCGGCCAGACTGGCCGATGCACCATTTTCTCTACACATGTGCGTTAGTTACCTTTCAAACCCTTACGTTCACTCGATTAATATATTTCCTACCTTATATTTGAGTGAGACCACTAGATTCTGTGTACTACGCGAGATCTGAGCGGTTCCGTTCTCCCAGGCATTTGCACTCTAAGTTCCCATACTGACCGACCTGGCCAATGCACCATTTTCCATACACATATGCATTAGATTCCTTTCAAACCTTATTAGCTCACTAGATTTATATATTTCCCACCTTCTGATCGAGTGAGACCGCTAGATTCCATCTACTTTTTGAGAAACGAGCGTTTCCGTTCTCCCTGGCCCCACTTGCACTATAAGTGCGAAATGCCGGCCAGACTGGCCGATGCACCATTTTCTCTACACATGTGCGTTAGTTACCTTTCACACCCTTACGTTCACTCGATTAATATATTTCCTACCTTATATTTGAGTGAGACCACTAGATTCTGTGTACTACGCGAGATCTGAGCGGTTCCGTTCTCCCAGGCATTTGCACTCTAAGTTCCCATACTGACTGACCTAAACAATGCACCATTTTCCATATACATATGCATTAGATTCCTTTCGAACGTTATTAGCTCACTAGATTTATATCTTTCCCACCTTCTGATCGAGTGAGACCGCTAGATTCCCTCTACTTTTTGAGAAACGAGCGTTTCCGTTTTCCCTGGCCCCACTTGCACTATAAGTGCGAAATGCCGGCCAGACTGGCCGATGCACCATTTTCTCTACACATGTACGTTAGTTACCTTTCAAACCCTTACGTTCACTCGATTAATATATTTCATACCTTTTATTTGAGTGAGACCACTAGATTCCGTGTACTATGCGAGATTTGAGCGGTTCCGTTCTCCCAGGCATTTGCACTCTAAGTTCCCATACTGACCGACCTGGCCAATGCACCATTTTCCATACACATATGCATTAGATTCCTTTCAAACCTTATTAGCTCACTAGATTTATATATTTCCCACCTTCTGATCGAGTGAGACCGCTAGATTCCATCTACTTTTTGAGAAACGAGCGTTTCCGTTCTCCCTGGCCCCACTTGCACTATAAGTGCGAAATGCCGGCCAGACTGGCCGATGCACCATTTTCTCTACACATGTGCGTTAGTTACCTTTCACACCCTTACGTTCACTCGATTAATATATTTCCTACCTTATATTTGAGTGAGACCACTAGAACCGTGTACTATGCGAGATCTGAGCGGTTCCGTTCTCCCAGGCATTTGCACTCTAAGTTCCCATACTGACCGACCTGGCCAATGCACCATTTTCCATATACATATGCATTAGATTCCTTTCGAACCTTATTAGCTCGCTAGATTTATATATTTCCCACCTTCTCATCGAGTGAGACCGCTAGATTCCCTTTACTTTTTGATAAATGAGCGTTTCCGTTCTCCCTGGCCCCACTTGCACTAAAAGTGCGAAATGCCGGCCAGACTGGCCGATGCACCATTTTCTCTACACATGTGCGTTAGTTACCTTTCAAACCCTTACGTTCACTCGATTAATATATTTCCTACCTTATATTTGAGTGAGACCACTAGATTCTGTGTACTACGCGAGATCTGAGCGGTTCCGTTCTCCCAGGCATTTGCACTCTAAGTTCCCATACTGACTGACCTAAACAATGCACCATTTTCCATATACATATGCATTAGATTCCTTTCGAACGTTATTAGCTCACTAGATTTATATCTTTCCCACCTTCTGATCGAGTGAGACCGCTAGATTCCCTCTACTTTTTGAGAAACGAGCGTTTCCGTTTTCCCTGGCCCCACTTGCACTATAAGTGCGAAATGCCGGCCAGACTGGCCGATGCACCATTTTCTCTACACATGTACGTTAGTTACCTTTCAAACCCTTACGTTCACTCGATTAATATATTTCATACCTTTTATTTGAGTGAGACCACTAGATTCCGTGTACTATGCGAGATTTGAGCGGTTCCGTTCTCCCAGGCATTTGCACTCTAAGTTCCCATACTGACCGACCTGGCCAATGCACCATTTTCCATACAGATATGCATTAGATTCCTTTCAAACCTTATTAGCTCACTAGATTTATATATTTCCCACCTTCTGATCGAGTGAGACCGCTAGATTCCATCTACTTTTTGAGAAACGAGCGTTTCCGTTCTCCCTGGCCCCACTTGCACTATAAGTGCGAAATGCCGGCGAGACTGGCCGATGCACCATTTTCTCTACACATATGCGTTAGTTACCTTTCACACCCTTACGTTCACTCGATTAATATATTTCCTACCTTATATTTGAGTGAGACCACTAGATTCTGTGTACTATGCGAGATCTGAGCGGTTCCGTTCTCCCAGGCATTTGCACTCTAAGTCCCCATACTGGCCGACCTGGCCAATGCACCATTTTCCATATACATATGCATTAGATTCCTTTCCAACCTTATTAGCTCACTAGATTTATATATTTCCCACATTCTGATCGAGTGAGACCGCTAGATTCCGTTTACTTTTAGAGAAACGAGTGTTTCCGTTCTCCCTGGCCCCACTTGCATTATAAGTGCGAAATGCCGGCCAGACTGGCCGATGCACCATTTTCTCTACACATGTGCGTTAGTTACCTTTCAAACCCTTACGTTCACTCGATTAATATATTTCCTACCTTATATTTGAGTGAGACCACTAGAACCGTGTACTATGCGAGATCTGAGCGGTTCCGTTCTCCCAGGCATTTGCACTCTAAGTTCCCATACTGACCGACCTGGCCAATGCACCATTTTCCATATACATATGCATTAGATTCCTTTCGAACCTTATTAGCTCGCTAGATTTATATATTTCCCACCTTCTCATCGAGTGAGACCGCTAGATTCCCTTTACTTTTTGATAAATGAGCGTTTCCGTTCTCCCTGGCCCCACTTGCACTAAAAGTGCGAAATGCCGGCCAGACTGGCCGATGCACCATTTTCTCTACACATGTGCGTTAGTTACCTTTCAAACCCTTACGTTCACTCGATTAATATATTTCCTACCTTATATTTGAGTGAGACCACTAGATTCTGTGTACTACGCGAGATCTGAGCGGTTCCGTTCTCCCAGGCATTTGCACTCTAAGTTCCCATACTGACCGACCTGGCCAATGCACCATTTTCCATACACATATGCATTAGATTCCTTTCAAACCTTATTAGCTCACTAGATTTATATATTTCCCACCTTCTGATCGAGTGAGACCGCTAGATTCCATCTACTTTTTGAGAAACGAGCGTTTCCGTTCTCCCTGGCCCCACTTGCACTATAAGTGCGAAATGCCGGCCAGACTGGCCGATGCACCATTTTCTCTACACATGTGCGTTAGTTACCTTTCACACCCTTACGTTCACTCGATTAATATATTTCATACCTTTTATTTGAGTGAGACCACTAGATTCCGTGTACTATGCGAGATTTGAGCGGTTCCGTTCTCCCAGGCATTTGCACTCTAAGTTCCCATACTGACCGACCTGGCCAATGCACCATTTTCCATACAGATATGCATTAGATTCCTTTCAAACCTTATTAGCTCACTAGATTTATATATTTCCCACCTTCTGATCGAGTGAGACCGCTAGATTCCATCTACTTTTTGAGAAACGAGCGTTTCCGTTCTCCCTGGCCCCACTTGCACTATAAGTGCGAAATGCCGGCGAGACTGGCCGATGCACCATTTTCTCTACACATGTGTGCTAGTTACCTTTCAAACCCTTACGTTCACTCGATTAATATATTTCCTACCTTATATTTGAGTGAGACCACTAGATTCCGTGTACTATGCGAGATCTGAGCGGTTCCGTTCTCCCAGGCATTTGCACTCTAAGTTCCCATACTGACCGACCTGGCCAATGCACCATTTTCCATATACATATGCATTAGATTCCTTTCCAACCTTATTAGCTCACTAGATTTATATGTTTCCCACATTCTGATCGAGTGAGACCGCTAGATTCCCTCTACTTTTTGAGAAACGAGCGTTTCCGTTCTCCCCGGCCCCACTTGCACTATAAGTGCGAAATGCCGGCCAGACTGGCCGATGCACCATTTTCTCTACACATGAGCGTTAGTTACCTTTCAAACCCTTACGTTCACTCGATTAATATATTTCCTACCTTATATTTGAGTGAGACCACTATATTCCGTGTACTATGCGAGATCTGAGCGGTTCCGTTCTCCCAGGCATTTGCACTCTAAGTTCCCATACTGACCGACCTGGCCAATGCACCATTTTCCATATACATATGCATTAGATTCCTTTCGAACCTTATTAGCTCACTATATTTATATATTTCCCACCTTCTGATTGAGTGAGACTGCTAGATTCCCTCTACTTTTTGAGAAACGAGCGTTTCCGTTCTCCCTGGCCCCACTTGCACTATAAGCGCGAAATGCCGGCCAGACTGGCCGATGCACCATTTTCTCTACACATGTGTGTTAGTTACCTTTCAAACCCTTCAGCGTGGGCGGGCCAGCGTGGGCGTTTTACACTTCAAGCTACTACTGCTCTTGCTTGTTTCTGTTTCTTCCATTGCACCTTGTACCCCTGCAGACTTTGTGCTACACACGGGTTTCCACTGTAGGCATTTAGGGGGTGTGTTGAAATGTATTTGTATACTTTCATATAAATGCCTACAGTAGCCTAGTGTAGTTATCTTAGTTTCCTGCTAGGTGGTGTACCATTTGCCTTTCTTCATTCTTGCCTATTTGTACCCTTGAACCTATAGTGAAACCCCTCTTTCCTCTCGATATTTTTCACTTCAACTCAACCTGCTCGATACTCAAACTCTAGTTCTAACTAGCTATGGCTCCTTAGCCTAGCTTAAGTTTTGACACGCCCCACCTGCGGCCGTTCGCCGCCCTACCTGCGGCCTGCCCGCCGCCCTACTTCGCGGCCAAGCTGCCGCCCTACTTGCGGCCCCAACCGCCGCCCTACCTTCGCGGCCCACCCGCCGCCCTTGCTAGCGGCCCCGCCGCCCAGTCGCGGCCCCGCCACCTAGTCGCGGCCCCGCTACCTCTTCGCGCGGCCCCGCCACTCCGTCGCGGCCCACCCGCCGCCCTACCTGCGGCCGTCCCGCCGCCCTACCTGCGGCCTACCCGCCGCCCTACCTGCGGCCGTCCGCCGCCCTACCTGCGGCCGTCCCGCTGCCCTACCTGCGGCCCACTCGCCACCCTATCTGCGGCCCACCCGCCGCACTACCTGCGGCCGTCCGCCGCCCTACCTGCGGCCCACCCGCCGCCCTACTTTCGCGGCCCGGCCGCCCTACCTACGCGGCCCAGCGGCAGCCGAGCCGCCCAGCAGCAGCCGAGCCGCCTCGCCGCCCAGGAGCAGCCGAGCCGCCCTGGAGCCGCCGAGCCGCCCAGCAGCAGCCGAGCCGCCCAGGAGCGGCCGAGCCGCCCAGCAGCAGCCGAGCCGCCTGGGAGCCGAGCCGCCCAGCAGCAGCCGAGCCGCCTGGGAGCCGAGCCGCCCAGGAGCCGAGTCGCTTAGTAGCCGAGCCGCCTTTCTACCGAGCCGCCCGACCTGCCCTGCCCGGTGAGCACTGTACCGCTATCACTGCGTGCCCTTCCCCTACTGCTTGCACTGCTTCATTGTCGTCGTCATGGCTACCCCTAGTGTCCTTGCTTTTGACGCTGAGGGTCGAGCCATAGACTTTGAGGTCTGGCTCGACGACCTGCAGCTGTTTTTACAGTGCGATAGGGCGGATGGTCTGTCTCTCTTTGACCTCACCTCTGGCGCCGTCCCTTCCCCTGCTGCTGATGCTGACGCCACTGTTTGCTCACAGTGGGCCACGCGCGATGCTTTTGCACGTCTTGCTGTGCGTCGCCACTTGCCTACCGCTGAGCGCGCGCACTTTAGCCAGTACAAGAGTGCCCAGACCTTGTACGACGCTGTAGTTGCGCGCTACTCCTCCCCTGCCACTGCTGCACTGAGCCGCCTCATGCTCCCCTTCCTCTTCCCTGACCTTGCCGCCTTTCCCACTGTCGCTGATCTCATCATGCACCTCCGCACTAGTGACACTCACTACCGCGCTGCGCTTCCTGCTGACTTCTGCGCCAAGAACCCCCCCCCCCCCATGTACATCACTCTCTACTTCTTAGTCACTCGCCTCCCTGACTCCCTTCGTGTAGTCCGGGACCACTTCCTCGCGGTCTGTCCCACCACCCTCACAGTCGACAGCCTAGAGAAGGCCCTCCTTGCAGCAGAGAAGAGCATAGTCGCTGTAGGAGCCTCTCGAGGTGACCCCCGCGCCCCCATCTTTGAGGGGTGTTCTCCTTCCCCTCTCCTGCCCTCTGTCGCCTCTGCCGCTGCGGCCGACCTCGTTGGTCTTGAGTCGGTCGGTGCAGCGTCTGCCCCTAGCGGGAGACGCCGCTCTGGCAAGGGCAAGGGGGGCAAGGGAGCGGGTGGGGCCAGTGGGGGCGGTGGAGGTGGAGGTGGAGGCGGCGGAGGGAGTGGGGGTGGCGGTGGAGGTGGTAGCGGGGGTGGCGGAGGTGGCAGCGGTGGAGGCGGAGGCGGGGGCGGTGGAGGCGGAGGCGGGGGTGGCGGAGGTGGAGGTGGTCGGAGTGGAGCTTCGCAGCGGAGCAGCACTAGGGGAGGTCAGCGCTAGCAGCAGCAGCAGCGTTCTCGCGACGTCCCCACCCCTCAGCAGCTCCTTGAGTGGTACACGCAGCGTGAGCGGGGTGGGGGTTTTGGTCCCTGCACCTACGTTCTCCGCACTGGCGACCGCGCTGGAGAGCAGTGTGGGGGCACCCACACCGCCCAGCGCTGCTTTGGCCGCCTGACAGACGCTTGGCGCCAGCAGTTCCCGGAGGCCGCGGAGATCCCCCACTGGGGAGAGCTGTCTAGGGCTGGTGTAGCTATCTTTGATCTTGATTTTGATGCTATCCTTGCTGCCATGTATGCTGTGACCATTAGTGATGAGGGTGACTGTTACCGGTGTTTCCCGCCCGACCCGGGCATTGGTACTACTGCTCCAGGTGCTGGTGAGGCTGCTCTCTCAGGTACTAGTGCGTCTGCGCTCTCAGGTACTGCGTCGGCTTCGGCCTCCCACACCTTCACTCTTGACTCTGGAGCGTCTCGCTCTTTCTTTCGGGACCGCACCACACTCACGCCGCTTAGTCGGCCGGTTGCGGTTTCCCTGGCTGACCCCTCTGTGGGTCCTGTCCTGTCTCGCTTCTCCACAGTCCTCCCGTGTCCGGCGGCTCCCTCTGGCACCCTGTCTGGTCTCTACCACCCCTCGTTCTCTACGAACTTGGTGAGTGGTGCTGACCTACAGGATGCGGGAGTCCACCAGTTCACCCCTGCTCGTCAGCGAGTGACGCACTGCACAGAGGCTAGCACGGGTCGTCACCTGGCTACGTTTACACGTGAGCCAGGGTCGAGCCTGTACACACTGACCACTGCTTCTCCTCCAGGTGCTGAGTCTGGTAGAGTCCCTTCGTCTGGTCAGGTGTTTGCTGCAGCGTCCAGGTCTGGTCCTGAGTCTGCACCCTGTTCGTGTCGCCGTCTGTCTCACGAGACCCTCCTCTGGCACCACCGCCTTGGCCACCCCTCACTGCTTCGGCTCAGAGGCATGGCCTCCCGTCTTCTTGTGTCTGGTCTCCCCCGGTCCCTCCCTCCCCTTCCTCAGGGCCCTGGCCCTGCCTGTGTCCCCTGTGTCGAGGGGCGCCAGCGTGCTGCCCCTCACTCCTCCCAGTTTCCTCCGACAGAGGCTCCGTTGCAGACGCTTCACATGGATGTGTGGGGCCCTGCCCGCGTCCGTGGACTCGGTCACGAGCGCTACTTCCTGTTGGTGGTTGACGACTACTCGCGTTACACCACAGTCTTCCCCTTGCGCAGCAAGGGTGCTGTCACTGAGGTGCTGATCGACTGGATCCGCGCAGCTCGTCTCCAGCTCAGGCAGAGCTTTGGCTCGGACTTTGGCTCGTCTGCACTCGGACAGAGGCGGAGAGTTCTCCTCTGGCCTTCTGCGTGCCTACTGTCGTGCGCGAGGCATCCGCCAGACCATCACGCTTCCGGACTCCCCGAAGCAAAATGGGATTGCAGAGCGCCGCATTGGCATGGTCATGGACGTCCCTCGTACGTCTATGATGCATGCGGCGGCCCCCCATTTTCTGTGGCCGTTTGCGGTCAGGTACGCGGCGCATCAGATCAACCTCCACCCCAGGGTCTCCAGGCCGGAGACCTCCCCAGCCCTGCTGTGGACGGGGAAGGTTGGCGATGCGTCGGCGTTCCGGGTCTGGGGATCTCGGGCGTTTGTCCGCGACTTCTCTGCGGACAAGCTGTCCCCTCGCGCTGCTCCCTGCGTCTTCTTGGGGTTCCCCCCCGACGCCCCTGGGTGGCAGTTCTACCACCCCACCTCTCGACGTGTTCTGTCCTCCCAGGACGTCACGTTCGACGAGTCGGTACCCTACTACCGCCTCTTCCCCTACCGCACTCCGTCCCTCCCCCCGCCCCCGCTCTTCTTGGTACCAGGTCCCCCCCCGGTAGACCCCCTCCCCCCTCAAGGTCCTGCCCCTTCAGGTGTGTCCCAGGTAGACGCGGTCGAGCCAGTCGAGGTCACTGGTGACTCTGGTGCTGCTGCGGGAGCTGAGCCTAGGGGTGCTGAGCCTGGGGGTGCTGAGTCTGGGGGTGCTGAGCCTGGGGGTGCTGAGCCTGGGGGTGCTGAGTCTGGAGGTGCTGAGCCTAGGGGTACTGAGTCTGGGGGTGCTGAGCCTGGGGGTGCTGGGCCTGGGGGTGCTGAGCCTGGGGGTGCTGAGACTGGGGGTGCTCCGCCTGGAGGTGCTTCGTCTCGCCGAGAGCCACTTTCCCCACAGGAGCTGCGTGAGTGGTTTGCCCGGCGCTGGAGGCGTGCTGCTGGTGCTGGAGGTTCTTCGGCTGCCGAGGGTGCTGCTGCCGAGCGTCCCGGAGGTGCTCGTACTGTGGGTGCTGGAGCTGCTGGGTCTGAGGGTTCTCGTGGAGCTGGTAGTGCTGAGGGAGTTGGTGCTGAGAGTACCGCTGGCGGTCCGGCTGGCAGCGCTCCTGGGGGTGCTGCTGGAGGTTCTGGAGCTCTTGGAGGTGCTGCTGGAGGTGCTGCTGGAGCGGGTACTCCTGCTGGGGGTACTGGTGCTGTCCTTGCTGTTTCTGGTGTCGCCACGCGGCCCCGACCGTACTTCGTTCCGCTCCTGCAGCAGGTTCTTGGTCTTACACCTTCTCCTGGTCCTCCTCCTCCTCCCTTAGAGGGTCCACAGCCTGTCTCGTCACAGTCACAGCTACAGCCTGCCTCCCCTTTTCCTGCTCCTTCTCCCTACACTGGTCCGACTGGAGGTCTTACTGAGCGTCGTGAGCCTGCGTCTCGTCCTGCGTCGCCTGTTCGTCCTGCGCGCACTAGTGGTCGCGGTTCGCGTCAGCGTCCTCCTCCTGTCCCTGGCACGCACCGGATGTCTCTGCGTCCGTCCACTGCTCCTCTGCGTGCCCCTTTGCCTTCTCCTCCTGCTTCCTCTCTTCCTGCTCTTGCCGACCCGGAGTCGGACTCTCTTCGTGCTGCCAGTCCTACTGTCACGCGTCTCCTTGCTACTGCTGTCACTGACCCTTCTTTCGAGTCTTCTGCTGCGTCTGCCCTTGTCACTGAGCTCGTCGACTTTGCTGCGCGCTGTCGTCTAGACTACGCCGCTAGTCTTGTCGCTGAGTCTGAGTCTGCCTTTCCTCCGTCCGTCGGGGGTGAGTGTGCCCTTGGCACGGACGTCCTTGAGGATAGGCAGGAGGAGTTCCAGTGCTTGGCCGCCGCTTCACCTCATCTCGCGTCTGTACTGCTAGCCCCTGAGGGAGACCCGGATGCACTTGAAATCCCGACTCCGCGCTCTTACGCGGAGGCGATAGAGGGTCCCTACTCCTCTCAGTGGCACGCAGCTATGGATGCAGAGATGGCTTCCTGGAATTCCACAGGCACCTACGTTGACGTTGTTCCCCCTCCTAGGGCGAACATAGTCAGTGGCATGTGGATCTTCAGGGTGAAGCGGCCACCGGGTTCTCCGCCTGTCTTCAAGGCGCGTTACGTGGCTCGTGGCTTCAGTCAGCGGCAGGGGGTTGACTACTTTCAGACCTTCTCCCCCACCCCGAAAATGACCACTCTTCGGGTACTGCTGCACGTTGCTGCTCACCGTGACTACGAGCTGCACTCTCTCGACTTCAGCACAGCTTTCTTGCAGGGTAGCCTACACGAGGAGATCTGGCTGCGTCGCCCACCTGGCTTCACTGGGTCTTTCCCTCCTGGTACCCAGTGGAGTCTCCGGCGTCCAGTCTACGGTCTCCGCCAGGCGCCACGTGAGTGGCGCGACACACTGAGGACTACGCTGGCGGCACTTGGGTTTGCTCCTTCTACTGCCGACCCGTCGCTGTTTCTGCGCACCGACACCTCTCTGCCGCCGTTCTACATCCTCGTGTACGTCGACGAATTGGTCTTTGCCACAGCTGACACTGCTGGACTCGCCTACGTGAAGTCCGAGCTGCTGAAGAGACACACGTGCACTGACCTGGGTGAACTGCGCAGCTACCTTGGCTTGCAGATCACCCGGGACAGAGCACGCCGCACCATCACCCTGACTCAGTCACACATGGTGCAGCAGGTCCTTCAGCGCTTCGGCTTCACGTACTCCTCGCCTCAGGCCACTCCTCTTCCTACTCGCCACTCGCTCTCAGCTCTGCCTTCGGATGAGTCCGTAGAGTCGAGTGGCCCGTATGCAGAGCTTGTTGGCTGCCTCATGTACCTGATGACCTGCACACGACCTGACCTTGCATACCCTCTTAGCATTCTCGCACGCTATGTTGCTCCTGGGAGACACCGACCAGAGCACATGGCTGCAGCGAAGAGGGTGTTGCGCTACTTGTGCAGTACGTCGGGCATGGGGCTAGTGCTTGGAGGGCGCAGTCCAGTGGTCCTCACTGGGCACGCGGACACTTCTTGGGCTGACGACCAGGCTACGCAGCGGTCGTCACAGGGTTACACCTTCAGCCTTGGTTCCGGCTCTGTTTCGTGGCGGGCTACCCGCTCGTCTTCTGTTCTCGGCTCCAGTTGTGAGGAGCTATGGCTGCACAGGAGTTACGCTGGCTCACCTACTTGCTGACCGACCTTGGAGAGCCGCCTCGTTCTCCTCCAGTCCTGTACGTAGACAACAAGGCCATGCTGGCCTTGTGTCGAGAGCAGCGACTGGAGCACAGGACAAAGCACATTGCTCTCCGCTACTTTCTTGCTCGTGATCTACAGCAGCGTGGATAGTTGCGACTTGCGTACGTGGCCTCTGAGGACAACTCTGCTGATGTCTTCACCAAGGCACTTGCGCCTTGTGATCATCAGCGTTGTTGCACGCAGCTGGGACTTGTGCCTGTCTTGCCTCACTTGCTTACTTCTTGACTTTGCTTGTACCTTCACCTATATATACTCTTCCTCTTGCTTGCTTGACTCTTGTATATCTTTATATAGGATCTTGCATGTGAACTGGTCTTCTGGCCCTTGAACTTGTGCTCGGAATGTGTGGTGACTTTGTGATCCACCCTGAGCTTTGCTTTGCTTTGCTTGAGTGGTCTTGTGACCCCTTGTTCTCCCCCACATTGCCTATAGGGGTGTGTCAGAACATTATAGCTTACTCATTTCTGTAGGCTATAGTGGGGTATCCCATAGGGTGTACAACCCAATTAGGGTTTCATATTTGTACTCACTTCATTTCATAGTTCACTCATTCACGTTCCTTTCTTCACAGTTCCGTTCTCCCAGGCATTTGGACTTTAAGTTCCCATACTGACCGACCTTGCCAATGCACCATATTCCATATACATATGCATTAGATTCCTTTCAAACCTTATTAGCTCACTAGATTTATATATTTCCCACCTTCTGATCGAGTGAGATCGCTAGATTCCCTCTACTTTTTGAGAAACGAGTGTTTCCGTTCTCCCTGGCCCCACTTGCACTATAAGTGCGAAATGCCGGCCAGACTGGCCGATGCACCATTTTCTCTACACATGTGCGTTAGTTACCTTTCACACCCTTACGTTCACTCGATTAATATATTTCCTACCTTATATTTGAGTGAGACCACTAGATTCCGTGTACTATGCGAGATCTG
Organism: Closterium sp. NIES-65; assembly: GCA_948144175.1. Lineage (NCBI taxonomy): Eukaryota > Viridiplantae > Streptophyta > Zygnematophyceae > Desmidiales > Closteriaceae > Closterium > Closterium sp. NIES-65. The sequence continues at coordinate 140,948 of CANXME010002308.1, read as the reverse complement.
AGCAGTTCCGTTCTCCCAGGCATTTGCACTCTAAGTTCCCATACTGACCGACCTGGCCAATGCACCATTTTCCATATACATATGCATTAGATTCCTTTCAAACCTTATTAGCTCACTAGATTTATATATTTCCCACCTTCTGATCGAGTGAGACCGCTAGATTCCCTCTACTTTTTGAGAAACGAGCGTTTCCGTTCTCCCTGGCCCCACTTGCACTATAAGTGCGAAATGCCGGCCAGACTGGCCGATGCACCATTTTCTCTACACATGTGCGTTAGTTACCTTTCAAACCCTTACGTTCACTCAATTAATATATTTCCTACCTTATATTTGAGTGAGACCACTATATTCCGTGTACTATGCGAGATCTGAGCGGTTCCGTTCTCCCAGGCATTTGCACTCTAAGTTCCCATACTGACCGACCTGGCCAATGCACCATTTTCCATATACATATGCATTAGATTCCTTTCCAACCTTATTAGCTCACTAGATTTATATATTTCCCACCTTCTGATCGAGTGAGACCGCTAGATTTTCCTCTACGTTTTGAGAAACGAGCGTTTCCGTTCTCCCTGGCCCCACTTGCACTATAAGTGCGAAATGCCGGCCAGACTGGCCGATGCACCATTTTCTTTACACATGTGCGTTAGTTACCTTTCAAACCCTTACGTTCACTCAATTAATATATTTCCTACCTTATATTTGAGTGAGACCACTATATTCCGTGTACTATGCGAGATCTAAGCGGTTCCGTTCTCCCAGGCATTTGCACTCTAAGTTCCCATACTGACCGACCAGGCCAATGCACCATTTTCCATATACATATGCATTAGATTCCTTTCGAACCTTATTAGCTCACTAGATTTGTATATTTCCCACCTTCTAATCGAGTCAGACCGCTAGATTCCCTCTACTTTTTGAGAAACGAGCGTTTCCGTTCTCCTTGGCCCCACTTGCACTATAAGTGCGAAATGCCGGCCAGACTGGCCGATGCACCATTTTCTCTACACATGTGCGTTAGTTACCTTTCAAACCCTTACGTTCACTCGATTAATATATTCCCTACCTTATATTTGAGTGAGACCACTAGATTCAGTGTACTATGCGAGATCAGAGCGGTTCCGTTCTCCCAGGCATTTGCACTCTAAGTTCCCATACTGACCGACCTGGCCAATGCACCATTTTCCATATACATGTGCATTAGATTCCTTTGCACCATTTTCCATATACATGTGCATTAGATTCCTTTCAAACCTTATTGGCTCACTAGATTTATATATTTCCCACCTTCTGATCAAGTGAGACCGCTAGATTCCCTCTACTTTTTAAGAAACGAGCGTTTCCGTTCTCCAGGGCCCCACTTGCACTGTAAGTGCGAAATGCCGGCTAGACTGGCCGATGCACCATTTTCTCTACACATGTGCGTAAGTTACCTTTCAAACCCTTACGTTCACTCGGTTAATATATTTCCTACCTTATATTTGAGTGAGACCACTAGATTCCGTGTACTATGCGAGATCTGAGCGGTTCCGTTTGTTGGGTGCAAAATACTATTTTTGCACTGCAACGAGCCGCATGCGTGATGTTATGCATTTTGTGTCTGTTCTGTGTGCATTCGTTTTTGCATTTCGTTTCATGTGTTGTTGCTGTGGGATCATGTTCGGTCATGACGGATCATGACGAGTCATGTTCGTTCATGTCGGCTCATGTTCGCTCATGTCGGCTCATGTACGCTCATGTTTGTTTTCATCAACAAACATATGCGCTTATGAAAGTTCTGTGTTTCATGAGTGTTCTGTGTTTCATGAATGGGGAGTTATTTTCATGAGAGCTGTTGTGAATGTCGAGTGTGTTTGGTTTTGGGGCTCGATTGTTTGACCAGCCCCGTTGACCATTTCGCGCTGGTCAATGAAAAAGTGCGCGAAGTCAGGACCCGCGCGTGGGGTCCTGACACGCGCGTGTGGTCGTGCAGGGCCCAGGCGTGTGTCGCCACTGTTTCGATCGTTCACAGTGCGCACGTTCTATACAAGACGGAGCGACATGATCGCTCCGTCACGCGCAGGACAACGCACGATCGCGTCAGCGATCGTCTTGTCCTACACTACCGAGAAATATCTCGGTCGTGATGAGGGGCACGTGGGGCACGTGGGGCACGCGAGATTTTACGGTTGACTAACGGGATTTCGCGCTGACCAGGCAAGCAGAAAAATTCGCCAGAAAGTCGCGCTGCTTTGCGTCATCATTTCGACAGTGGTACGAAACGGTAAATCCAGTTTTGTAACTGAAAACGGGAAACCCACGCGAGTGTTCATGATAAATACACGAGCGATCATGGATGTTCATGAGGCGAGTCAGCAGAAGAATTTGGCAGCAGTGCAGGTTGAAGACAGTTATTCTACAGAGGCAAATCAAGCCAAATTCTGAAGCAGTTTTACAACCGTTTTCATGACAGCAAAGCGAAGACCTGGACGACAGTTAGACAACTGTTTTGTGTGTTTTCCTTTGTGTACCTAGGACCTCTCCTATATGTGTGTCTGTATTTGCTTTTATCAACAATGCTTCTATGACTTTCAAGCTGACAATCTACTACTACGTATTGATGACAGTAGATACACAATGAACTTCTGCCAAAACTCTGCTCTACCAGAACGCTCATTCTGCAAACTAAGTGTGGCATAACTACTCGCTTGGTTCACAAGTGATGTTAAGTGTTGCCTAGCTTATGTTTGTGGTTCTGAGTTAATCGCTTCCGCATAGTACTTAGACTTAACATGTGGTATCAGAGCTGGTCATTAGTCGTTCCTGACGTACCCGACGATGGGAGAGACTGGTGAAGAAGGGAACTCAGCCCCCGCGAGCAGTGGTAGCCAGGAATCTGGAGTATCCGCGCATAGGGGAGCACGGACGAACCAGGGCCCGCTGCTAAGGGAAGTGTTGAAGAACTTCACAGTTGAAAAATTCAGTGGTGAAGGGTACGACGACTGGTCCTGGAAGATGCAGCTGTACTTTCAGCAGATTGGCCTTCTCAAGCTGATGATAGGCACCGAGAAAGGACCAAGCACCCCGGAGCTGCAGAACGAGTGGGACGAGCGCTCATCCGCCGGGTACTACATTCTGTCCCAGAGTTTGGATCTCGCCCAACGCCAACACATCATGCACCTCCTCCCGGAGGAAGAGTGTGGACCCAAGGCATGGAGGGTGCTCAAGGATCTGCATGCCTCTACATCCGTTGTAGCTACCCTCATGCTGGAGAGGGAGCTCTCCTCACTTCGCCTCAGTGAAGGAGAACCCGTTCAACCCGTCCTTGACAAGTTGAGAGACCTCTACGCCAAGCTCGCCATCGCTGGAATTGTCTACCCCGAACAAACCAAATGCATGAAGATGTTGTCGCTGCTGCCGGAGTCATGGATGATCTTCACAAGCGGCCTGAGCCTCCCTCAAAACCAGAGCTCTTGGACCTTGGAGTGGATCCGCACCAAAATCCTCGAGGAGGACTTCAGGAGGCGCCAACTGAGGGGAGGTGAAGAGGGGAGCAGCAGCTACGCCATGCAAGGAGGAAAACGGGGCAGAGGCAAGAAATGGCAAGGGGCTGGGAGAGGAGCGTCCAAGGAGGAGGAGCCTTCCACCCAGCAAGGCGGTAGAGGAGCAGGACGTGGTGGCGGCCGAGGCGGCAGAGGGGGAGGAAGGGGACCGGGGAGAATGGAGGGCAAGTGCTGGTACTGTGAGAAAGTGGGCCACCCGTGGTTCAAGTGCAGGACTAAACCCACCTGGTGGACCCCCTCCAACAGGACTCAAGATGGGAGCAGCGCCGGAGCGGTTGCCGATGATGAACCGACCGAGCAGGAGGAGAGGGAAGCCGGTCAGTTCTTCCACGTTGGAGAGCCGGATGAGGACGCAGTGGTCGCCCATGCTGGAGCTGCACTGCACCCGCTCAACACGTGGATTCTAGACATAGGAGCGGCATGGACCATGACTCCAAGGGCCGATCTCCTTGACAAAGTGGGGACTGCATCGATTGCGAAGGTGAAGTCGGCATCCGGGCACGCTCTCAAGGTGACGGGGGTGGGACGTGCTGCATTCAAAGGAGCCGATGGGAAACCAGTGGTGCTGAGTGATGTGCTTCTTGTCCCTGACCTTAAAGCTAACCTGATCTCCCTCAGGAAACTAGGCAAGTGCGGGGTCAGCACCTCTACCGAAGGAGCCAAGACATTCACGGGGCAGCTGGGAAAGCGGGTGTTGTGGGACCTTCACGAAAGCCGTGACATCTGCAACTCCATGTGGCAGCTTCCTGTGATGGCATGGGGCAAAGAGGGTGGACCTGAGGGGGAGTGCAACGCTGTAGCTGCAGAGGAGCTGAAGGTCTCAGCAAGGAGCGGTGAAACCGACTGGATGACAGCTCACCGTCGCCTCGGGCACATTGCAATTCCCGCACTGCAGCAACTGCAAAAGGAGGAAGGGGTTAAGGGACTGAAGCTGACAGGTGCAGCAACAACCCACAAGTGTGAAACTTGCTTGCTAAGCAAGTTTACTCGGTTCCCGTTCCATGCAACCGAAGGTGGCGGCAAGAAACTGCTGGAGCTGGTGCACATGGATGTGGTGGGGCCGCTACTGGTTGTGGGGGAGCGTGGGGAGACATACTTTCTCACCATCGTGGATGATTGGAGCCGAGTCACCTGGGCATACCCCATCAAGAAGAAGGACCACGTGCCGTCCATCATACGCGATGAATGGCTGCCGTTTGTGGAGAAACAATCCGGGGAAAAGGTGAAGCGGATCAGGACTGATAGGGGTGGGGAGTTCCTTGGGGAAGAATTGACTGCATGGCTGAAGAAGCAGGGCATCATACGAGAGCTCACAACCTCTTATACTCCACAGTCCAACGGCATAGCGGAACGGGCGAATCGCACGGTGTTAGAGACGGCACGGGCACTTCTCATCGAGTCGGGGTTAGGGAACCCAAAGTGGCCACATGCTGTGCGCCACGCCACGGTGGTTAAGAATAGGGTGTTCACCAACGTCAGTGGTGAGTCATGGGTCCCCATGGAGAGGTGGCTTGGGAGGAAGCCGCCCATCGACATGCTGGGTGTGTTTGGCTGCATGGCTGTGGCCCACATCCCAAAGGCTCTGTCAACGGGAGTTGGGTATTGGCCCCGTCCTCGCTTGGGCGGAGCCGACTTCGTGGTCGGGTGTGAGGGGAGCAGCCGACCTGCAGCAGTGGGTGAGCTGGTCGACGAGGAGGTCGACCTGCACGGGGGACCACTGCACGGGCGCCGACTTTAGGGTGGCGCCGACTTCAGGGAGGTCGACTTGGGAGTCGACCTGCAGAGGACGTCAACTTGGTGACGTCGACTTCGGGTGGCCGACGTGGGTGGTCGGCCGACGACTATGTTGGTCGACGAGGAGCAGGTCGACCAGGAGTACTGGTCGACGTGGAGTTGGTCGACCAGAGGGGACATCGACCTGGAGGGGGTCGACGTGGAGGTGGTCGTCGACTTGGGAGGTCGACGGGCACGTACGGGAGCTGCTGGTCGACATGGTTGCCCGGTCGACTAGGTTACCTGGGAGTGCGACGGTCTCCCAGGTGAAGTTGGCGAGACCGACCTCGGTAGTGGTATCCCGAGGTCGTCGTGGCAGATCAGAGGTGACAGGACTCTGCACGCCAATCATTTGCGCGCACCTGTGAAGCGGGTGCACTGCTGTCCTGCAACGTTGGCATGCCATCGACCTTGCCTTGCTGGAGTGCAGCCAACCAAGTCGTGCTGGAACGCGGTCGACCAAGCTGCGCTGGCAGTTGGCCGACCTGAATGCTTGCGCTGATGTAGTCTTGCTATGCCAACTTCATTGTACCAATTGTTCTGAACTTTTCCTAGTGGAACTCTTGCCAATTTTTCCCGTGAACTAGCAAGTAGTGTGCGCACAAGGAAAACGACTAAGGAACAGCAAACGCAGAGATCACACGAGCACACGTGCCTAGCCCGTAGCCTAGCTCCCGTTGCTGTAGTTATCTCCGCATGGTGCGGTGAGCGTGGAAGACACCGCGACGTAGTTCAGTCTAGCCGACTTAGCACATACCGATCGTGTTCGTAGACCGGCAGCCGTGCAGTCACTAGCGTGCGCGTAGGCGACGCCGAGGTGATGGACACCCTGGAGGGACGGCTGGAGGATGCGAGGAGACGCCATGAGGCCCACGAATATGGGGCGATACCCTGGGCAGTCGTCGAGGACGGACTCCGCTCCGTGTGGGCGGCGGAGCATCCCCCTTCTCGACCTGCCTCTCCTCGACCGGTGAACAACGACGGCGGCGTCGACGTGGGTGTCAACGACGGTGGAGGTCAGGTCGGCAGCAGTGGGGGAGGCACGTCGAGGCACCGAGGTGTGATACACGCCGGTGAAGTTGGCGGCGTTCAGGCGCGAGGGATGCAGTCGTCGGCGGCTGCAGGCTCCTCGCATGGCGACGCCGGTGGGCGTCGAAGAGGGCTGTCGCCGATGACGGCGTCTCAGGTGACGGCAGGGGGGATTGCGCCGAGCTAGGGCTACTTCAAGTTTACGCCGGACAGGATCTCGGTCACCCCTCCGCTGGTCGGACGACCCGACATTCTCACCTGGAAGGAAGCCATCGAGCCCCAGGTGGAGATGGCCGGGCTGATCGGCTTCGCCCGAGGGACCGTGGCGACGCCGGGGGAGCACCACCCCGACCTGCGTGCGGAGTTTCGCGCCGTGCTGCTGTTGACCTTCACGGTCATCTCGCGGTGCTGCTCGCCGGGCGTGCAGATCGCCTTGAAGTGGTGCCGGGAGTACCTCGACGCCGGCCACTGGGCGTGGCACTTCATTGAGTCGACGTACCAGGTCACCGACGACCTGTTCATTGCCCAGCTCGAGGGACAACTGACAAACCTGCGAATGGGCGACGACGAGAGTGCGACCGACTACTGCAACCGGGCCAGGCGAATTCTCGCCACCATCGGGATGGCCGGCGCGCAGTACTCCACGGCGTCGTACATCACCCATGTCATGCAGGGTCTCTCTAGCAGCTACAACCTGCTGAAGCGGCTGTCTATGGCGCCGAGCACAAGGGCGACGCTCAACGAGGACAACCTGACATCGTATATCCTGCAGGACGAGGCGATGCAGGAGGCTGAGCGGTCGCAGGAGCTCTTGGCGCAGGCGAACTTGGTCACCTCAGCGAAGCAAGGAGGCCGACCGGGACAGCGCGGGCAGTCTGGCGGTAGTGGTAGCAGTGGCTGGAAGCCGGCCAAGGAGGTCGACGAGAAGAAGTCGACCAAGGACGGCGGTCGAGGAGGAGGGGGACGACGTCGGGAGTGCTGGATCTGCCACAGCCCCGATCATCTCTCCTTCGAGTGTCCCAACCGCAGCGACTCCGACGACAACGACAAGGGCGGTCGCGGGAGGTCTGGCAGCCGTCGTCCTCGTCGTGGAGGAAACCAGCCGCGCAAGGAGAAGCAGTCGACCAAGACATCGACTTCGGCGAAGGATGCCGACTCCTCTGCTGGCGGCAAGGGGCGAGACGACAAGACGGCGTCGTGCTCGCTGGTCGGCGTCGTGGAGCCGACCATCTCTCTGGCGCCGGAGGCCGGAGAGGACTTCCAGGCGGTGGCGGCAGCTGTGCAGGCGAACCCGGCGGTGGTCCTGCTCGACAGTGGTTGCTCCCACCATCTGATAGGGACGAAGGAGGTCTTCGTCGACCTGCAGCCGAGCGGCGCCATCAGGCATGTGCGCGGCTTCAATGGGGCGCTGCAGGATGTCCAGGGCTGCGGCACCGTCGCCGTGCAAGGAGAGGCCGGGAAGCAGGTGCTCATCCCCGACGAGCTGTACGTCCCGGGTGTACGAGCCAACCTGCTGTCGGCCGGCCAGCTGAAGGAGCACGGCGTGAAGCTGAAGGAGGACGGAGACGGAATTGCTGCTCGTCTCGGCAGCGGGAGAGGTGCTCGGGCGGGCAACGTACTCTGGGCGAGTCCTCTGCACCGACCTGCGTCCCTGCGCGACGAGGTCGACGCCGCCCACGACGGAGGTGGTGGCTCTGCGGGCGATCGTCTCGAAGACGAAGTCGACGCCGGACCGGATGCATGCGAGGCTTGCACATGTCGGCATGGACACCATACGAAGCTCGGCGAAGAACGAGGTCGCCATTGGGCTGGACCTCAAGTCGGCGACGGACGCCGACTCCCCGTGTATTTCGTGCGTCGGCGGAAAACTGGTGCGGCACACCTACCCCGACCAAGGCTCCGACGCCGACGACTTGCTGGCCGTCGTGCACATCGACCTGTGCGGGCCGTTCCGCGTGACCGCCAAGGATGGCAGTGTGTACTTCTTGCTGCTGAAGGACCGCAAGACCCGCTAAGTCGGTCGCCAAGAAGTCCGATGCGTTACAGGCGTTCGTACAGTGGCTGGCGGTGGCTGAGCGGCAGACGAAGAAGTCGGTGCTGATGCTGCGCTCTGATCGGGGAGGGGAGTTCCTCGGGAAGCAGTTCACCGACTTCGTGAACGGCAAGGGGATCGTCCACGACCTGACCTGCCCATACACCCCGCAGCAGAACGGCATGGCGGAGCGGGAGATGAGGACGGTGGTGGAGTCGGTGCGGACAATGCTGCTGCACATGGGTGTGCAGCACCACTGGTGGCACCTCGCTCTGCGGCAGGCCGTCTGGGACCGCAACTGCCTTGAGCGGTCCACGCTGCCGCCGGGGACGACGCCGTACCAGCTGCTGACCGGGAAGAAGCCCGACTTGTCGCTGGCGCGGGTGTGGGGCTGCATGGCGCAGTTCCTTGTTCCTGAGCAGCAGCGCGGTGGGAAGCTGCAGCCAAAAACCAAGTGGGGCCTGCACCTTGGCGTGTCACAGGCAAGCAAGGGCTGGGAGCTCCTTGACGTCGCCACTGACCGGGTGGTCACCACGTCGGACGTGGTGTTCTACGAGGAGCTGTCGCTGGCCGAGTGGAAGACGGAGCATGGGCCGGTGTCCGGCCGCTTGTCGTCCACCCCGCCCTCTGACACCTCGTCGGCAACGCAGCCGTTGCTTGCCGAGGTCGGTGAGCTTGCTCCTGTGGACGTCGAGGCCGTCCGCCCCTCTACCCCTCTCCCTCTGACCCCTGCCCCTCCCCTCGTGGCCGACCTGCGTGGGCTGGCCTCGGTGTCGGCCTCCGGCGTTGAGGGGAGTAGTGGGACGCCGCCTTCGGCGCCGGCCAAGGGCATTGCCGGTGGCCGACGTGACGAGCGGCGAATCGACGAGGGATTGCAGTCGACAGGGGAGGAGCAGGTCGAGGAGCAGCAGCCGACAAGGGAGCAGGCTGCCGTGAAGCCGACCATGAAGCCGACCACGGAGCAGTCGGCAACTCAGAAGTCGGCAGGGGAGCCGACCACAGAGGAGAAGTCGGCTGGGAAGCCGACCACAGTGGATCAGTCGGTTGGAACGCCGGCTGAGGAGCAGCAGGACGCCGAGAGCAGCGACGACAGTGACGATGGAGGGGACGCTGCGGAGGTCCAGCAAGGACCACGGCGTTCAGGCCGACTTCGGAGGCCGCCTGACTTCTTCGTCCCCGCTGCCTTCACCACGGTATATGACGTGGACGATGACGACGACCTGCTGTACGACGACGCCGAGGAGGATGAGGAGTTTTCGGAGCTCGACCCCGACATGCTAGCCGACCCTGAGCACCGTTGGGACATCTCGACGATGACGGTGAAGGAGGCGTTGGCGAGCTGGAAGGGCCCGGCGGTGAAGGCCGCCATGGAGGAGGAGATTCGCAGCCTCATCAACATGGGCACGTGGGAGCTGGTCGAATGCCCGCCGGGGGTGAACGTCATGAAGAACCGGTGGGTGTTGACGACGAAGTACCACATCGACGACACCGTCGAGCGAGAGAAGGCGAGGCTGGTCATGAAGGGCTTCACACAGGTGTATGGCGCCGACTACGACGAGACGTTGGCGCCGGTGAGCAGCTACGTCACGCTGAGGATCTTCCTCAGCATCGTCGCTGTCCTCAACCTCAACCTGATGCAGCTCGACATGAAGAACGCCTTCCTGCAGAGCAAGCTCGATCGGGTGCTGTACATGTCCCAGCCGGACTACTTCAACGACGGAACTGGCCGGGTGTGTAAGCTGTTGAAGAGCCTGTACGGGCTGAAGCAGTCGCCGCTGTTATGGTACTTGGCGCTCAACGATGTGCTGGTCGGCGCCGGGTGGAAGAAGAGCCAGGTCGACGAGGCTCTCTACTTCAAGGTCGACGAGGGTGGAGTGGCCTGCTGGGTGCTGGTCTACGTCGACGACCTGCTCGCCGCCAGCAGCAGCGCCGCGATGCTGAGGGAGCTGAAGGAGCTGCTGGAAGCCGCCTTCGAGTTGCGCGAGATCTCGCCGGTGCAGAAGTACCTCGGGCTGGAGATCGTGCGCGACAGGTCGGCGGGGAAGCTGTGGTTGCACCAGCAGGGCTACGCCGACAAGCTGCGTAGGCGCTTCCTCGATGAGGAGCAGACCGGGCGCACCCCGAAGACACCGGTCTCGGTCGGTGCCTACGCCGAGCTCACCTTCGATGACGAGGAGGCGCAGGAACGGCAGGAGGAGGAGTACCGGTAGAAGGTCGACTCGCTGCAGTTCGCGGCGACGACGACGAGGCCGGACGTCGCCTTCGCCTGCAGCAAGCTGGGAAGCAGCCTCACGGTGAGGAGCGACCAGCACTCGCGCGAGGTCGACCGCTGCCTCGCCTACCTCGCCAACACACGTGACACCGCCCTGCAGTTCGGCGGTGGACCTGAGTCGCTGGAGCTGGTCGGCTACGTGGACGCCGACGACGCCGGTGACAAGCAGAACCGGACGAGCACGAGCGGCTACGTGTTCGTCTACGGAGGGGCTGCAGTCTCCTGGTCGAGCCAGCGCATCAAGTGCGCGACACTGTCGTCAACCGAGTCGGAGTACGTGGCGGCCACTAAAGCTGGCAAGGAGGGACGCCGTCTTCGCTTCCTCCTCGCAGAGTTCCGGCAGCTTGATGCCGGGAAGCCGACTGTCCTGCGCGTGGACAACAAGTCGGCCATCACGGTCACCGAGGGCATGGGGTTGACGGGCAACCTCAAGCACATGGAACGGCGACAGGCCTGGCTGCAGCACATGGTGAGGCGCGGGAAGTTCTCGCTGCAGTACATCCCGACCGCTGAGCAGCCGGCCGACTTCCTGACGAAGGCGCTGCACTATCCGGCCTTCAACCGGTGTTCCGTCGCAATCGGCCAAGTGCGCTTGGCCGACGTGGGCGACGGCGACAACGACGTGCAGCAGTAGGTGCCATGCCTTTTTGCATGGCTGGTGCGGTGGACGACGTGCTATGTGTTGGGTGCACGTCGACGAGCTAGTCTCCGAGCTGTACTGCCGTGTGGGCTGGGTGCCCAAGCGTGAACGCGGCAGGGGAGTGTCAACGGGAGTTGGGTATTGGCCCCGTCCTCGCTTGGGCGGAGCCGACTTCGTGGTCGGGTGTGAGGGGAGCAGCTGACCTGCAGCAGTGGGTGAGCTGGTCGACGAGGAGGTCGACCTGCACGGGGGACCACTGCACGGGCGCCGACTTTAGGGTGGCGCCGACTTCAGGGGGGTGCGGAAGGAGGTGCAGAGGGGATCAATCCAGCCCCTCTATGTGAAAACGCAGCAGCAGCCGGCAGATTTCCTCACGAAGCGGCTTGCTGAAGAACCCCACTGGCACTGTGCTAAGTTGTGAGGTATGAGCCTTAACTAGGCTCACGCAAAGGGAGTGCAAGCAGGCGACTGCTTGAGGGGGAGTTTGTTGGGTGCAAAATACTATTTTTGCACTGCAACCAGCCGCCTGCGTGATGTTATGCATTTTGTGTCTGTTCTGTGTGCATTCGTTTTCGCATTTCGTTTCATGTGTTGTTGCTGTGGGATCATGTTCGGTCATGACGGATCATGACGAGTCATGTTCGTTCATGTCGGCTCATGTTCGCTCATGTCGGCTCATGTACGCTCATGTTTGTTTTCATCAACGAACATGTGCGCTCATGAAAGTTCTGTGTTTCATGAGTGTTCTGTGTTTCATGAATGGGGAGTTATTTTCATGAGAGCTGTTGTGAATGTCGAGTGTGTTTGGTTTTGGGGCTCGATTGTTTGACCAGCCCCGTTGACCATTTCGCGCTGGTCAATGAAAAAGTGCGCGAAGTCAGGACCCGCGCGTGAGGTCCTGACACGCGCGTGTGGTCGTGCAGGGCCCAGGCGTGTGTCGCCACTGTTTCGATCGTTCACAGTGCGCACGATCGATACAAGACGGAGCGACATGATCGCTCCGTCACGCGCAGGACAACGCACGATCGCATCAGCGATCGTCTTGTCCTGCACGACCGAGAAATATCTCGGTCGTGATGAGGGGCACGTGGGGCACGCGAGATTTTACGGTTGACTAACGGGATTTCGCGCTGACCAGGCGAGCAGAAAAATTCGCCAGAAAGTCGCGCTGCTTTGCGTCATCATTTCGACAGTGGTACAAAACGGTAACTCCAGTTTTGTAACTGAAAACGGGAAACCCACGCGAGTATTCATGATTAATACACGAGCGATCATGGATGTTCATGAGGCGAGTCAGCAGAAGAATTTGGCAGCAGTGCAGGTTGAAGACAGTTATTCTACAGAGGCAAATCAAGCCAAATTCTGAAGAAGTTTTACAACCGTTTTCATGACAGCAAAGCGAAGACCTGGACGACAGTTAGACAACTGTTTTGTGTGTTTTCCTTTGTGTACCTAGGACCTCTCCTATATGTGTGTCTCTATTTGCTTTTATCAACAATGCTTCTATGACTTTCAAGCTGACAATCTACTACTACGTATTGACGAGAGTAGATACAGAATGAACTTCTGCCGAAACTCTGCTCTACCAGAACGCTCATTCTGCAAACTAAGTGTGGCATAACTACTCGCTTGGTTCACAAGTGATGTTAAGTGTTGCCTAGCTTATGTTTGTGGTTCTGAGTTAATCGCATCCGCATAGTACTTAGACTTAACACCGTTCTCCCAGGCATTTGCACTCTAAGTTCCCATACTGACCGACATGGCCAATGCACCATTTTCCATATACATATGCATTAGATTCCTTTCAAACCTTATTAGCTCACTAGATTTATATATTTCCCACCTTCTGATCGAGTGAGACCACTAGATTCCCTCTACGTTTTGAGAAACGAGCGTTTCCGTTCTCCCTGGCCCCACTTGCACTATAAGTGCGAAATGCCGGCCAGACTGGCCGATGCACCATTTTCTCTACACATGTGTGTTAGTTACCTTTCAAACCCTTACGTTCACTCGATTAATATATTTCCTACCTTATATTTGAGTGAGACCACTAGATTCCGTGTACTATGCGAGATCTGAGCGGTTCTGTTCTCCCAGGCATTTGCACTCTAAGTTCCCATACTGAACGACCTGGCCAATGCACCATTTTCCATATACATATGCATTAGATTCCTTTCCAACCTTATAAGCTCACTAGATTTATATATTTCCCACCTTCTGATCGAGTGAGACCGCTAGATTCCCTCTATGTTTTGAGAAACGAGCGTTTCTGTTCTCCCTGGCCCCACTTGCACTATAACTGCGAAATGCCGGCCAGACTGGCCGATGCACCATTTTCTCTACACATGTGCGTTAGTTACCTTTCAAACCCTTACGTTCACTCGATTAATATATTTCCTACCTTATATTTGAGTGAGACCACTAGATTCCGTGTACTATGCGAGATCTGAGCGGTTCCGTTCTCCCAGGCATTTGCACTCTAAGTTCCCATACTGACCGACCTGGCCAATGCACCATTTTCCATATACATATGCATTAGATTCCTTTCGAACCTTATTAACTCACTAGGTTTATACATTTCCCACCTTCTGATCGAGTGAGACCGCTAGATTTCCTCTTTTTTATGAGAAACGAGCGTTTCCGTTCTCCCTGGCCCCCCCCTTGCACTATAAGTGCGAAATGCCGGCCAGACTGGCCGATGCACCATTTTCTCTACACATGTGCGTTAGTTACCTTGCAAACCCTTACGTTCACTCGATTAATATATTTCCTGCCTTATATTTGAATGAGACCACTAGATTCCGTGTACTATGCGAGATCTGAGTGGTTCCGTTCTCCCAGGCATTTGCACTCTAAGTTCCCATACTGACCGACCTGGCCAATGCACCATTTTCCATATACATGTGCATTAGATTCCTTTCGAACCTTATTAGCTCACTAGATTTATATATTTCCCACCTTCTGATCGAGTGAGACCGCTAGATTCCCTCTACTTTTTTGAGAAACGAGCGTTTCCGTTCTCCGTGGCCGCACTTGCACTATAACTGCGAAATGCCGGCCAGACTGGCCGATGCACCATTTTCACTACACATGTGCGTTAGTTACCTTTCAAACCCTTACGTTCACTCGATTAATATATTTCCTACCATATATTTGAGTGAGACCACTAGATTCTGTGTACTATGCGAGATCTGAGCGGTTCCGTTCTCCCAGGCATTTGCACTCTAAGTTCCCATACTGACTGACCTGGCCAATGCACCATTTTCCATATACATATGCATTCGATTCCTTTTGAACCTTATTAGCTCACTAGATTTATATATTGCCCACCTTCTGATCGAGTGAGACCACTAGATTCCCTCTACGTTTTGAGAAACGAGCGTTTCCGTTCTCCCTGGCCCCACTTGCACTATAAGTGCGAAATGCCGGCCAGACTGGCCGATGCACCATTTTCTCTACACATGTGCGTTAGTTACCTTGCAAACCCTTACGTTCACTCGATTAATATATTTCCTACCTTATATTTGAGTGAGACCACTAGATTCCGTGTACTATGCGAGATCTGAGCGGTTCCGTTCTCCCAGGCATTTGCACTCTAAGTTCCCATACTGACCGACCTGGCCAATGCACCATTTTCCATATACATGTGCATTAGATTCCTTTTGAACCTTATTAGCTCACTAGATTTATACATTTCCCACCTTCTGATCGAGTGAGACCGCTAGATTCCCTCTACTTTTTTGAGAAACGAGCGTTTCCGTTCTCCCTGGCCCCACTTGCACTATAAGTGCGAAATGCCGGCCAGACTGGCCGATGCACCATTTTCTCTACACATGTGCATTAGTTACCTTTTAGACCCTTACGTTCAATCGATTAATATATTTCCTACCTCATATTTGAGTGAGACCACTAGATTCCGTGTACTATGCGAGATCTGAGCGGTTCTGTTCTCCTAGGCATTTGCACTCTAAGTTCCCATACTGACGGACCTGGCCAATGCACCATTTTCCATATACATATGCATTAGATTCCTTTCAAACCTTATTAGCTCACTAGATTTATGTATTTCCCACATTCTGTTCGAGTGAGACCGCTAGATTCCGTTTACTTTTTGAGAAACGAGCCTTTTCTGTTCTCCCTGGCCCTACTTGCACTATAGGTGCGAAATGCCGGCCAAACTGGCCGATGCACGATTTTCTCTACACATGTGCGTTAGTTACCTTTCAAACCCTTACGTTCACTCGATTAATATATTTCCTACCTTATATTTGAGTGAGACCACTAGATTCCGTGTACTATGCGAGATCTGAGCGGTTCCGTTCTCCCACACATTTGCACTCTAAGTTCCCATACTGACCGACCTGGCCAATGCACCATTTTCCATATACATATGCATTAGATTCCTTTCGAACCTTATTAGCTCACTAGATTTATATATTTCCCACCTTCTGATCGAGTGAGACCGCTAGATTCGCTCTACTTTTTTAGAAACGAGCGTTTCCGTTCTCCCTGGCCCCACTTGCACTATAAGTGCGAAATGCCGGCCAGACTGGCCGATGCACCATTTTCTCTACACATGTGCGTTAGTTACCTTTCAAACCATTACGTTCACTCGATTAATATATTTCCTACCTTATATTTGAGTGAGACCACTAGATTTCGTGTACTATGCGAGATCTGAGCGGTTCCGTTCTCCGATGCATTTGCACTCTAAGTTCCCATACTGACTGACCTGGCCAATGCACCATTTTCCATATACATATGCATTAGATTCCTTTCGAACAATATTAACTCACTAGGTTTATATATTTCCCACCTTCTGATCGAGTGAGACCGCTAGATTCCCTCTACTTTTTGAGAAACGAGCGTTTCCGTTCTCCCTGGCCCCACTTGCACTATAAGTGCGAAATGCTGGCCAGACTGACCGATGCACCATTTTCTCTACACATGTGCGTTGGTTACCTTTCAAACCCTTAATTTCAATCAATTAATATATTTCCTACCTTATATTTGAGTGAGACCACTAGATTTCGTGTACTATGCGAGATCTGAGCGGTTCCGTTCTCCCATGCATTTGCACTCTAAGTTCCCATACTGACCGACCTGGCCAATGCACCATTTTCCATATACATATGCTTTAGATTCCTTTCAAACCTTATTAGCTCACTAGATTTATATATTTCCCACCTTCTGATCGAGTGAGACCGCTAGATTCCCTCTACTTTTTGAGAAACGAGCATTTCCGTTCTCCCTGGCCCCACTTGCACTATAAGTGCGAAATGCCGGCAAGACTGGCCGATGCACCATTTTCTCTACACATGTGCGTTAGTTACCTTTCAAACCCTTACGTTCACTCGATTAATATATTTCCTACCTTATATTTGAGTGAGACCACTAGATTCCGTGTACTATGCGAGATCTGAGCGGTTCTGTTCTCCCAGGCATTTGCACTCTAAGTTCCCATACTGACCGACCTGGCCAATGCACCATTTTCCATATACATATGCATTAGATTCCGTTCGAACCTTATTAGCTCACTAGATTCATATATTTCCCACCTTCTGATCGAGTGAGACCGCTAGATTCCCTCTACTTTTTGAGAAACGAGCGTTTCCGTTCTCCCTAGCCCCACTTGCACTATAAGTGCGAAATGCCGGCCAGACTGGCCGATGCACCATTTTCTCTACACATGTGCGTTAGTTACCTTTCAAACCCTTACGTTCACTCGATTAATATATTTCCTACCTTATATTTGAGTGAGACCACTAGATTCCGTGTACTATGCGAGATCTGAGCGGTTCTGTTCTCCCAGGCATTTGCACTCTAAGTTCCCATACTGACCGACCTGGCCAATGCACCATTTTCCATATACATATGCATTAGATTCCTTTTGAACCTTATTAGCTCACTAGATTTATATATTTCCCACATTCGGATCGAGTGAGACTGCTACATTCCCTTTACTTTTTGAGAAACGAGCGTTTCCGTTCTCCCTGGCCCTACTTGCACTATAGGTGCGAAATGCCGGCCAGACTGGCCGATGCACCATTTTCTCTACACATGTGCGTTAGTTACCTTTCAAACCCTTACGTTCACTCGATAATATATTTTCTACCTTATATTTGAGTGAGACCACTAGATTCCGTGTACTCTTCGAGATCTGAGCAGTTCCGTTCTCCCAGGCATTTGCACTCTAAGTTCCCATACTGACCGACCTGGCCAATGCACCATTTTCCATATACATATGCAATAGATTCCTTTCGAACCTTATTAGCTCACTAGATTTATATATTTTCCACCTTCTGATCGAGTGAGGCCGCTAGATTCCCTCTACTTTTGAGAAACGAGCGTTTTCGTTCTCCCTGGCCCCACTTGCACTATAAGTGCGAAATGCCGGCTAGACTGGCCGGTGCACCATTTTCTCTACACATGTGCGTTAGTTACCTTTCAAACCCTTACGTTCACTCGATTAATATATTTCCTACCTTATATTTGAGTGAGACCACTAGATTCCGTGTACTATGCGAGATCTGAGCGGTTCCGTTCTCCCAGGCATTTGCACTCTAAGTTCCCATACTGACTGACCTGGCCAATGCACCATTTTCCATATACATATGCATTAGATTCCTTTCGAACCTTATTAGCTTACTAGATTTATATATTTCCCACCTTCTAATCAAGTGATACCGCTAGATTCTCTCTACTTTTTGAGAAACGAGCGTTTCCGTTCTCCCTGGCCCCACTTGCACTATAAGTGCGAAATGCCGGCCAGACTGGCCGATGCACCATTTTCTCTACACATGTGCGTTAGTTACCTTTCAAACCCTTACATTCACTCGATTTATATATTTCCTACCTTCTATTTGAGTGACACCACTAGATTCCGTGTACTATGCGAGATCTGAGTGGTTCCGTTCTCCCAGGCATTTGCACTCTAAGTTCCCATACTGACCGACCTGGCCAATGCACCATTTTCCATATACCTATGCATTAGATTCCTTTCGAACCTTATTAGCTCACTAGATTTATATATTTCCCACATTCTGATCGAGTGAGACCGCTAGGTTCCCTCTACTTTTTGAGAAACGAGCGTTTCGGTTCTCCCTGGCCCCACTTGCACTATAAGTGCGAAATGCCGACCAGACTGGCCGATGCACCATTTTCTCTACACATGTGCGTTAGTTACGTTTCAAACCCTTACGTTCACTCGATTAATATATTTCCTACCTTATATTTGAGTGAGACCACTAGCTTCCGTGTACTATGCGAGATCTGAGCGGTTCCGTTCTCCCAGGCATTTGCACTCTAAGTTCCCATACTGACCGACCTGACCAATGCACCATTTTCCATATACATATGCATTAGATTCCTTTCGAACCTTATTAGCTCACTAGATTTATATATTTCCCACCATCTGATCGAGTGAGACCGCTAGATTCCCTCTACTTTTTGAGAAACGAGTGTTTCCGTTCTCCCTGGCCCCACTTGCACTATAAGTGCGAAATGCCGGCCAGACTGGCCGATGCACCATTTTCTCTACACATGTGCGTTATTTACCTTTCAAACCCTTAAGTTCACTGGATGAATATATTTCCTACCTTATATTTGAGTGAGACCACTAGATTCCGTGTACTATGCGAGATCTGAGCGGTTCCGTTCTCCCAGGCATTTGCACTCTAAGTTCCCATATTGACCGACCTGGCCAATGCACCATTTTCCATATACATATGCATTAGATTCCTTTCGGACCTTATTAGCTCACTAGATTTATACATTTCCCACCTTCTGATCGAGTGAGACCACTAGATTCCTTCTACTTTTGAGAAACGAGCGTTTCCGTTCTCCCTGGCCCCACTTGCACTATAAGTGCGAAATGCCGGCCAGACTGGCCGATGCACCATTTTCTCTACACATGTGCGTTAGTTACCTTTCAAACCCTTACGTTCACTCGATTAATATATTTCCTACCTTATATTTGAGTGAGACCACTAGCTTCCGTGTACTATGCGAGATCTGAGCGGTTCCGTTCTCCCAGGCATTTGCACTCTAAGTTCCCATACTGACCGACCTTGCCAATGCACCATTTTCCCTATACATGTGCGATAGATACCTTTCAAACCTTTTTAGCTGACTAGATTTATATATTTCCCACCTTCTGATCGAGTGAGACTGCTAGATTCCCTCTACGTTTTGAGAAACGAGCGTTTCCGTTCTCCCTGGCCCCACTTGCACTATAAGTGCGAAATGCCGGCCAGACTGGCCGATGCACCATTTTCTCTACACATGTGCGTTAGTTACCTTTCAAACCCTTACGTTCACTCGATTAATATATTTCCTACCTTATATTTGAGTGAGACCACTAGCTTCCGTGTACTATGCGAGATCTGAGCGGTTCCGTTCTCCCAGGCATTTGCACTCTAAGTTCCCATACTGACCGACCTGACCAATGCACCATTTTCCATATACATATGCATTAGATTCCTTTCGAACCTTATTAGCTCACTAGATTTATATATTTCCCACCATCTGATCGAGTGAGACCGCTAGATTCCCTCTACTTTTTGAGAAACGAGTGTTTCCGTTCTCCCTGGCCCCACTTGCACTATAAGTGCGAAATGCCGGCCAGACTGGCCGATGCACCATTTTCTCTACACATGTGCGTTATTTACCTTTCAAACCCTTAAGTTCACTGGATGATTATATTTCCTACCTTATATTTGAGTGAGACCACTAGATTCCGTGTACTATGCGAGATCTGAGCGGTTCCGTTCTCCCAGGCATTTGCACTCTAAGTTCCCATATTGACCGACCTGGCCAATGCACCATTTTCCATATACATATGCATTAGATTCCTTTCGGACCTTATTAGCTCACTAGATTTATACATTTCCCACCTTCTGATCGAGTGAGACCACTAGATTCCTTCTACTTTTGAGAAACGAGCGTTTCCGTTCTCCCTGGCCCCACTTGCACTATAAGTGCGAAATGCCGGCCAGACTGGCCGATGCACCATTTTCTCTACACATGAGCGTTAGCTACCTTTCAAACCCTTACGTTCACTTGATTAATATATTTCCTACCTTATATTTGAGTGAGACCACTAGATTCCGTGTACTATGCGAGATCTGAGCGGTTCCGTTCTCCCAGGCATTTGCACTCTAAGTTCCCATACTGACCGACCTGGCCAATGCACCATTTTCCATATACATATGCATTAGATTCCGTTCGAACCTTATTAGCTCACTAGATTTATATATTTCCCACCTTTTGATCGAGTGAGACCGCTAGATTCCCTCTACTTTTTGAGAAACGAGCGTTTCCGTTCTCCCTGGCCCCACTTGCACTATAAGTGCGAAATGCCGGCCAGACTGGCCGATGCACCATTTTCTCTACACATGTGCGTTAGTTACCTTTCAAACCCTTACGTTCACTTGATTTATATATTTCCTACCTTATATTTGAGTGAGACCACTAGATTTCGTGTACTATGCGAGATCTGAGCGGTTCCATTCTCCCAGGCATTTGCACTCTAAGTTCCCATACTGACCGACCTGGCCAATGCACCATTTTCCATATACATATGCATTAGATTCCCTTCAAACCTTATTAGCTCACTAGATTTATATATTTCCCACCTTCTGATTGAGTGAGACCGCTAGATTCCCTCTACTTTTTGAGAAACGAGCGTTTCCGTTCTCCCTGGCCCCACTTGCACTATAAGTGCGAAATGCCGGCCAGACTGGCCGATGCACCATTTTCTCTACACATGTGCGTTAGTTACCTTTCAAACCCTTACGTTCACTCGATTAATATATTTCCTACCTTATATTTGAGTGAGACCACTAGATTCCGTGTACTATGCGAGATCTGAGCGGTTCTGTTCTCCCAGGCATTTGCACTCTAAGTTCCCATACTGACCGACCTGGCCAATGCACCATTTTCCATATACATATGCATTAGATTCCTTTCGAACCTTATTAGCTCACTAGATTAATATATTTCCCACCTTCTGATCGAGTGAGACCGCTAGATTCCCTCTACTTTATGAGAAACGAGCGTTTCCGTTCTCCCTGGCCCCACTTGCACTATAAGTGCGAAATGCCGGCCAGACTGGCCGATGCACCATTTTCTCTACACATGTGCGTTAGTTACCTTTCAAACCCTTACGTTCACTCGATTAATATATTTCATACCTTATATTTGAGTGAGACCACTAGTTTCCGTGTACTATGCGAGATCTGAGCTGTTCCGTTCTCTCAGGCATTTGCACTCTAAGTTCCCATACTGACCGACCTGGCCAATGCACCATTTTCCATATACATATGCATTAGATTCCTTTCAAACCTTACTAGCTCACTAGATTTATATATTTCCCACCTTCTGATCGAGTGAGACCGCTAGATTTCCTCTACTTTTTGAGAAACGAGCGTTTCCGTTCTCCCTGGCCCTACTTGTACAAAAAGTGCGAAATGCCGGCCACACTGGCCGATGCACCATTTTCTCTACACACGTGCGTTAGTTACCTTTCAAACCCTTACGTTCACTCAATTAATATATTTCCTACCTTATATTTGAGTGAGACTACTAGATTCCGTGTACTATGCGAGATCTGAGCGGTTCCGTTCTCCCAGGCATTTGCACTCTAAGTTTCCATACTGACCGACCTGGCCAATGCACCATTTTCCATATACATATGCATTAGATTCCTTTTGAACCTTATTAGCTCACTAGATTGATATATTTCCCACCTTCTGATCGAGTGAGACCACTGGATTCCCTCTACGTTTTTAGAAACGAGCGTTTCCGTTCTCCCTGGCCCCACTTGCACTATAAGTGCGAAATGCCGGCCAGACTGGCCGATGCACCATTTTCTCTACACATGTGCGTTAGTTACCTTTCAAACCCTTACGTTCACTCGACTAATATATTTCATACCTTATATTTGAGTGAGACCACTAGATTCCGTGTACTATGCGAGATCTGAGCGGTTCCGTTCTCCCAGGCATTTGCACTCTAAGTTCCCATACAGACCGACCTGGCCAATGCACCATTTTCCATATACATATGCATTAGATTCCTTTCGAACCTTATTAGCTCACTAGATTTATATATTTCCCACCTTTTAATCGAGTGAGACCGCTAGATTCCCTCTACTTTTTGAGAGACAAGCGTTTCCGTTCTCCCAGGCCCCACTTGCACTATAAGTGCGAAATGCCGGCCAGACTAGCCGATGCACCATTTTCTCTACACATGTGCGTTAGTTACCTTTCAAACACTTACGTTCACTCGATTATTATATTTCCTACCTTATATTTGAGTGAGACCACTAGATTCCGTGTACTATGCGAGATCTGAGCGGTTCCGTTCTCCAAGGCATTTGCACTCTAAGTTCCCATACTGACCGACCTGGCCAATGCACCATTTTCCATATACATATGCATTAGATTCCTTTCGAACCTTATTAGCTCACTAGATTTATATATTTCCCACCTTCTGATCAAGTGAGACCGCTAGATTCCCTCTACTTTTTGAGAAACGAGCGTTTCCGTTCTCCCTGGCCCCACTTGCACTATAAGTGCGAAATGCCGGCCAGACTGGCCGATGCACCATTTTCTCTACACATGTGCGTTAGTTACCTTTCAAACCCTTACGTTCACTCGATTAATATATTTCCTACCTTATATTTGACTGAGACCACTAGATTCCGTGTACTATGCGAGATCTGAGCGGTTCCGTTCTCCCAGGCATTTGCACTCTAAGTTCCCATACTGACCGACCTGGCCAATGCACCATTTTCCATATACATATGCATTAGATTCCTTTCAAACCTTACTAGCTCACTAGATTTATATATTTCCCACCTTCTGATCGAGTGAGACCGCTAGATTTCCTCTACTTTTTGAGAAACGAGCGTTTCCGTTCTCCCTGGCCCCACTTGTACTATAAGTGCGAAATGCTGGCCACACTGGCCGATGCACCATTTTCTCTACACACGTGCGTTAGTTACCTTTCAAACCCTTACGTTCACTCGATTAATATATTTCCTACCTTATATTTGAGTGAGACTACTAGATTCCGTGTACTATGCGAGATCTGAGCGGTTCCGTTCTCCCAGGCATTTGCACTCTAAGTTCCCATACTGACCGACCTGGCCAATGCACCATTTTCCATATACATATGCATTAGATTCCTTTCGAACCTTATTAGCTCACTAGATTTATATATTTCCCACCTTCTGATCAAGTGAGACCGCTAGATTCCCTCTACTTTTTGAGAAACGAGCGTTTCCGTTCTCCCTGGCCCCACTTGCACTATAAGTGCGAAATGCCGGCCAGACTGGCCGATGCACCATTTTCTCTACACATGTGCGTTAGTTACCTTTCAAACCCTTACGTTCACTCGATTAATATATTTCCTACCTTATATTTGACTGAGACCACTAGATTCCGTGTACTATGCGAGATCTGAGCGGTTCCGTTCTCCCAGGCATTTGCACTCTAAGTTCCCATACAGACCGACCTGGCCAATGCACCATTTTCCATATACATATGCATTAGATTCCTTTCGAACCTTATTAGCTCACTAGATTTATATATTTCCCACCTTTTAATCGAGTGAGACCGCTAGATTCCCTCTACTTTTTGAGAGACAAGCGTTTCCGTTCTCCCAGGCCCCACTTGCACTATAAGTGCGAAATGCCGGCCAGACTAGCCGATGCACCATTTTCTCTACACATGTGCGTTAGTTACCTTTCAAACACTTACGTTCACTCGATTATTATATTTCCTACCTTATATTTGAGTGAGACCACTAGATTCCGTGTACTATGCGAGATCTGAGCGGTTCCGTTCTCCAAGGCATTTGCACTCTAAGTTCCCATACTGACCGACCTGGCCAATGCACCATTTTCCATATACATATGCATTAGAGTCCTTTCAAACCTTATTAGCTCACTAGATTTATATATTTCCCACCTTTTGATCAAGTGAGACCGCTAGATTCCCTCTACTTTTTGAGAAACGAGCGTTTCCGTTCTCCCTGGCCCCACTTGCACTATAAGTGCGAAATGCCGGCCAGACTGGCCGATGCACCATTTTCTCTACACATGTGCGTTTGTTACCTTTCAAACCCTTACGTTCACTCGATTAATATATTTCCTACCTTATATTTGACTGAGACCACTAGATTCCGTGTACTATGCGAGATCTGAGCGGTTCCGTTCTCCCAGGCATTTGCACTCTAAGTTCCCATACAGACCGACCTGGCCAATGCACCATTTTCCATATACATATGCATTAGATTCCTTTCGAACCTTATTAGCTCACTAGATTTATATATTTCCCACCTTTTAATCGAGTGAGACCGCTAGATTCCCTCTACTTTTTGAGAGACAAGCGTTTCCGTTCTCCCAGGCCCCACTTGCACTATAAGTGCGAAATGCCGGCCAGACTAGCCGATGCACCATTTTCTCTACACATGTGCGTTAGTTACCTTTCAAACACTTACGTTCACTCGATTATTATATTTCCTACCTTATATTTGAGTGAGACCACTAGATTCCGTGTACTATGCGAGATCTGAGCGGTTCCGTTCTCCCAGGCATTTGCACTCTAAGTTCCCATACTGACCGACCTGGCCAATGCACCATTTTCCATATACATATGCATTAGATTCCTTTCGAACCTTATTAGCTCACTAGATTTATATATTTCCCACCTTCTGATCGAGTGAGACCGCTAGATTCGCTCTACTTTTTGAGAAACGAGCGTTTCCGTTCTCCCTGGCCCCACTTGCACTATAAGTGCGAAATGCCGGCAAAACTAGCCGATGCACCATTTTCTCTACACATGTGCGTTAGTTACCTTTCAAACCCTTACGTTCACTCGATTAATATATTTCCTACCTTATATTTGAGTGAGACCACTAGATTCCGTGTACTATGCGAGATCTGAGCGGTTCCGTTCTTCCAGGCATTTGCACTCTAAGTTCCCATACTGACCGACCTGGCCAATGCACCATTTTTCATATACATATGCATTAGATTCCTTTTGAACCTTATTAGCTCACTAGTTTTATATATTTCCCACCTTCTGATCGAGTGAGACCGCTAGATTCCCTCTACTTTTTGAGAAACGAGCGTTTCCGTTCTCCCTGGCCCCACTTGCACTATAAGTGCGAAATGCCGGCAAGACTGGCCGATGCACCATTTTCTCTACACATGTGCGTTAGTTACCTTTCAAACCCTTACGTTCACTCGATTAATATATTTCCTACCTTATATTTGAGTGAGACCACTAGATTCCGTGTACTATGCCAGATCTGAGCGGTTCCGTTCTCCCAGGCATTTGCACTCTAAGTTCCCATACTGACCGACCTGGCCAATGCACCATTTTCCATATACATATGCATTAGATTCCTTTCGAATCTTATTGGCTCACTAGATTTATATATTTCCCACCTTCTGATCCAGTGAGACCGCTAGATTCACTCTACTTTTTGAGAAATGCGTATTTCCGTTCTCCCTGGCCCCACTTGCACTATAAGTCCGAAATGCCGGCCAGACTAGCCGATGCACCATTTTCTCTACACATGTGCGTTAGTTACCTTTCAAACCCTTACGTTCACTCGATTAATATATTTCCTACCTTATATTTGAGTGAGACCACTAGATTCCGTGTACTATGCGAGATCTGAGCGGTTCCGTTCTTCCAGGCATTTGCACTCTAAGTTCCCATACTGACCGACCTGGCCAATGCACCATTTTTCATATACATATGCATTAGATTCCTTTTGAACCTTATTAGCTCACTAGTTTTATATATTTCCCACCTTCTGATCGAGTGAGACCGCTAGATTCCCTCTACTTTTTGAGAAACGAGCGTTTCCGTTCTCCCTGGCCCCACTTGCACTATAAGTGCGAAATGCCGGCAAGACTGGCCGATGCACCATTTTCTCTACACATGTGCGTTAGTTACCTTTCAAACCCTTACGTTCACTCGATTAATATATTTCCTACCTTATATTTGAGTGAGACCACTAGATTCCGTGTACTATGCCAGATCTGAGCGGTTCCGTTCTCCCAGGCATTTGCACTCTAAGTTCCCATACTGACCGACCTGGCCAATGCACCATTTTCCATATACATATGCATTAGATTCCTTTCGAATCTTATTGGCTCACTATATTTATATATTTCCCACCTTCTGATCCAGTGAGACCGCTAGATTCACTCTACTTTTTGAGAAATGCGTATTTCCGTTCTCCCTGGCCCCACTTGCACTATAAGTCCGAAATGCCGGCCAGACTGGCCGATGCACCATTTTCTCTACACATGTGCGTTAGTTACCTTTCAAACCCTTACGTTCACTCGATTAATATATTTCCTACCTTATATTTGAGTGAGACCATTAGATTCCGTGTACAATGCGAGATCTGAGCGGTTCCGTTCTCCCAGGCATTTGCACTTTAAGTTCCCATACTGACCGACCTGGCCAATGCACCATTTTCTGTATACATATGCATTATATCCCTTTCAAACCTTATTAGCTCACTAGATTTATATATTTCCCACCTTCTGATCAACTGAGACCGCTAGATTCCCTCTACTTTTTGAGAAACGAGCGTTTCCGTTCTCCCTAGCCCCACTTGCACTATAAGTGCGAAATGCCGGCCAGACTGGCCGATGCACCATTTTCTCTACACATGTGCGTTAGTTACCTTTCAAACCCTTACGTTCACTCGATTAATATATTTCCTACCTTATATTTGAGTGAGACCACTAGATTCCGTGTACTATGCGAGATCTGAGCGGTTCCGTTCTTCCAGGCATTTGCACTCTAAGTTCCCATACTGACCGACCTGGCCAATGCACCATTTTCCATATACATATGCATTAGATTCCTTTCGAGCCTTATTAGCTCACTAGATTTATATATTTCCCACCTTCTGATCGAGTGAGACCGCTAGATTACCTTTACTTTTTGAGAAATGAGCGTTTCCGTTCTCATTGGCCCCACTTGCACTATAAGTCCGAAATGCCGGCCAGACTGGCCGATACACCATTCTCTCTACACATGTGCGTTAGTTACCTTTCAAACCCTTACGTTCAATCGATTAATATATTTCCTATTTTATATTTGAGTGAGACCACTAGATTCCGTGTACTATGCGAGATCTGAGCGGTTCCGTTCTCCCAGGCATTTGCACTATAAGTTCTCATACTGACCGACCTGGCCAATGCACCATTTTCCATATACATATCCATTAGATTCCTTTCGAACCTTATTAGCTCACTAGATTTATATATTTCCCACCTTCTGATCGAGTGAGACCGCTAGATTCCCTCTACTTTTTGAGAAACGAGCGTTTCCGTTCTCCCTGGCCCCACTTGCACTATAAGTGCGAAATGCCGGCCAGACTGGCCGATGCACCATTTTCTCTAAACATGTGCGTTAGTTACCTTTCAAACCCTTACGTTCACTCGATTAATATATTTCCTACCTTATATTTGAGTGAGACCACTAGATTCCGTCTACTATGCGAGATCTGAGCGGTTCCGTTCTCCCAGGCATTTGTACTCTAAGTTCCCATACTGACCGACCTGGCCAATGCACCATTTTCCATATACATATGCATTAGATTCCTTTTGAACCTGATTAGCTCACTAGATTTATATATTCCCCACCTTCTGATCGAGTGAGACCGCTAGATTCCCTCGACTTTTTGAGAAACGAGCGTTTCCGTTCTCCCTGGCCCCACTTGCACTATAAGTGCGAAATGCCGGCCAGACTGGCCGATGCACCATTTTCTCTACACATGTGCGTTAGTTACATTTCAAACCCTTACGTTCACTCGACTAATATAATTCCTACCTTATATTTGAGTGAGACTACTAGACTCCGTGTACTATGCGAGATCTGAGCGGTTCCGTTCTCCCAGGCATTTGCACTCTAAGTTCCCATACTGACCGACCTGGCCAATGCACCATTTTCCATATACATATGCATTAGATTCCTTTCGAACCTTATTAGCTCACTAGATTTATATATTTTCCACCTTTTGATCAAGTGAGACCGCTAGATTCCCTCTACTTTTTGAGAAACGAGCGTTTCCGTTCTCCCTGGCCCCACTTGCACTATAAGTGCGATATGCCGGCCAGACTGGCCGATGCACCATTTTCTCTACACATGTGCGTTAGTTTCCTTTCAAACCCTTACGTTCACTCGATTAATATATTTCCTACCTTATATTTGAGTGAGACCACTAGATTCCGTATACTATGCGAGATCTGAGCGGTTCCGTTCTCCCAGGCATTTGCACTCTATTTTCCCATACTGACCGACCTGGCCAATGCACCATTTTCCATATACATATGCATTAGATTCCTTTCGAACCTTATTAGCTCACTATATTTATATATTTCCCACCTTTTGATCGAGTGAGACCGCTAGATTCCCTCAACTTTTTGAGAAACGAGCGTTTCCGTTCTCCCTGGCCCCACTTGCACTATAAGTGCGAAATGCCGGCCAGACTGGCCGATGCACCATTTTCTCTACACATGTGCGTTAGTTACCTTTCAAACCCTTACGTTCACTCGAGTAATATAATTCCTACCTTATATTTGAGTGAGACTACTAGATTCCGTGTACTATGCGAGATCTGAGCGGTTCCGTTCTCCCAGGCATTTGCACTCTAAGTTCCCATACTGACCGACCTGGCCAATGCACCATTTTCCATATACATATGCATTAGATTCCTTTCAAACCTTATTAGCTCACTAGATTCATATATTTCCCACCTTCGTATCGAGTAAGACCGCTAGATTCCCTCTACGTTTTGAGAAACGAGCGTTTCCGTTCTCCCTGGCCCCACTTGCACTATAAGTGCGAAATGCCGGCCAGACTGGCCGATGCACCATTTTCTCTACACACGTGCGTTAGTTTCCTTTCAAACCCTTACGTTCACTCGATTAATATATTTCCTACCTTATATTTGAGTGAGACCACTAGATTCCGTATACTATGCGAGATCTGAGCGGTTCCGTTCTCCCAGGCATTTGCACTCTATTTTCCCATACTGACCGACCTGGCGAATGCACCATTTTCCATATACATATGCATTAGATTTCTTTCGAACCTTATTAGCTCACTAGATTCATATATTTCCCACCTTCTGATCGAGTGAGACCGCTAGATTCCCTCTACTTTTTGAGAAACGAGCGTTTCCGTTCTGCCTGGCCCCACTTGCAATATAAGTGCGAAATGCCGGCCAGACTGGCCGATGCACCATTTTCTCTACACATGTGTGTTAGTTACCTTTCAAACCCTTACGTTCACTCGATTAATATATTTCCTACCTTATATTTGAGTGAGACCACTAGATTCCGTGTACTATGCGAGATCTGAGCGGTTCCGTTCTCCCAGGCATTTGCACTCTAAGTTCCCATACTGACTGACCTGGCCAATGCACCATTTTCCATATACATATGCATTAGATTCCTTTCGAACCTTATTAGCTCACTAGATTTATATATTTCCCACCTTCTGATCGAGTGAGATCGCTAGATTCCCTCTACTTTTTGAGAAACGAACGTTTCCGTTCTCCCTGGCCCCACTTGCACTATAAGTGCGAAATGCCGGCCAGACTGGCCGATGCACCATTTTCTCTACACATGTGCGTTAGTTACCTTTCAAACCCTTACGTTCACTCGATTAATATATTTCCTACCTTATATTCGAGTGAGACCACTAGATTCCGTGTACTATGCGAGATCTGAGCGGTTCCGTTCTCCCAGGCATTTGCACTCTAAGTTCCCATACTGACCGACCTGGCCAATGCACCATTTTCCATATACATATGCATTAGATTCCTTTCGAGCCTTATTAGCTCACTAGATTTATATATTTCCCACCTTCTGATCGAGTGAGACCGCTAGATTACCTTTACTTTTTGAGAAATGAGCGTTTCCGTTCTCATTGGCCCCACTTGCACTATAAGTCCGAAATGCCGGCCAGACTGGCCGATGCACCATTTTCTCTACACATGTGCGTTAGTTACCTTTCAAACCCTTACGTTCACTCGATTAATATATTTCCTACCTTATATTTGAGTGGCCACTAGATTCCGTGTACTATGCGAGATCTAAGCGGTTCCGTTCTCCCAGGCATTTGCACTCTAAGTTCTCATACTGACCGACCTGGCCAATGCACCATTTTCCATATACATATGCATTAGATTCGTTTCAAACCTTATTAGCTCACTAGATTTATATATTTCCCACCTTCTGATCGAGTGAGACCGCTAGATTCCCTCTAATTTTTGAGAAACGAGCGTTTCCGTTCTGCCTGGCCCCACTTGCAATATAAGTGCGAAATGCCGGCCAGACTGGCCGATGCACCATTTTCTCTACACATGTGCGTTAGTTACCTTTCAAACCCTTACGTTCACTCGATTAATATATTTCCTACCTTATATTTGAGTGAGACCACTAGATTCCGTGTACTATGCGAGATCTGAGCGGTTCCGTTCTCCCAGGCATTTGCACTCTAAGTTCCCATACTGACCGACCTGGCCAACGCACCATTTTCCATATACATATGCATTAGATTCCTTTCGAACCTTATTAGCTCACTAGATTTATATATTTCCCACCTTCTGATCGAGTGAGA
Source organism: Closterium sp. NIES-65 (assembly GCA_948144175.1). Lineage (NCBI taxonomy): Eukaryota > Viridiplantae > Streptophyta > Zygnematophyceae > Desmidiales > Closteriaceae > Closterium > Closterium sp. NIES-65. The sequence continues at coordinate 109,993 of CANXME010002308.1, read as the reverse complement.
TCGCTAGATTCCCTCTACTTTTTGAGAAACGAGCGTTTCCGTTCTCCCTGGCCCCACTTGCACTATAAGTGCAAAATGCCGGCCAGACTGGCCGATGCACCATTTTCTCTACACATGTGCGTTAGTTACCTTTCAAACCCTTACTTTCACTCGATTAATATATTTCCTACCTTATATTTGAGTGAGACCACTAGATTCCGTGTACTATGCGAGATCTGCGCGGTTCCGTTCTCCCAGGCATTTGCACTCTAAGTTCCCATACTGACCGACCTGGCCAATGCACCATTTTCCATATACATATGCATTAGATTCCTTTGGAAGCTTATTAGCTCACTAGATTTATATATTTCCCACCGTCTGATCGAGTGAGACCGCTAGATTCCCTCTACTTTTTGAGAAACGAACGTTTCCGTTCTCCCTGGCCCCACTTGCACTATAAGTGCGAAATGCCGGCCAGACTGGCCGATGCACCATTTTCTCTACACATGTGCGTTAGTTACCTTTCAAACCCTTACGTTCACTCGATTAATATATTTCCTATCTTATATTTGAGTGAGACCACTAGATTCCGTGTACTATGCGAGATCTGAGCGGTTCCGTTCTCCCAGGCATTTGCACTCTAAGTTCCCATACTGACCGACCTGGCCAATGCACCATTTTCCATATACATATGCATTAGATTCCTTTCGAGCCTTATTAGCTCACTAGATTTATATATTTCCCACCGTCTGATCGAGTGAGACCGCTAGATAACCTTTACTTTTTGAGAAATGAGCGTTTCCGTTCTCATTGGCCCCACTTGCACTATAAGTCCGAAATGCCGGCCAGACTGGCCGATGCACCATTTTCTCCACACATGTGCGTTAGTTACCTTTCAAACCCTTACGTTCACTCGATTAATATATTTCCTACCTTATATTTGAGTGAGACCACTAGATTCCGTGTACTATGCGAGATCTGAGCGGTTCCGTTCTCCCAGGCATTTGCACTCTAAGTTCCCATACTGACCGACCTGGCCAATGCACCATTTTCCATATACATATGCATTAGATTCCTTTCGAACCTTATTAACTCACTAGGTTTATACATTTCCCACCTTCTGATCGAGTGAGACCGCTAGATTACCTTTACTTTTTGAGAAATGAGCGTTTCCGTTCTCATTGGCCCCACTTGCACTATAAGTCCGAAATGCCGGCCAGACTGGCCGATGCACCATTTTCTCTACACATGTGCGTTAGTTACCTTTCAAACCCTTATGTTCACTCAATTAATATATTTCCTACCTTATATTTGAGTGAGACCACTAGATTCCGTGTACTATGCGAGATCTGAGCGGTTCTGTTCTCCCAAGCATTTGCACTCTAAGTTCCCATACTGACCGACCTGGCCAATGCACCATTTTCCATATACATATGCATTAGATTCCTTTCGAACCTTATTAGCTCACTAGATTTATATATTTCCCACCTTTTGATCGAGTGAGATCGCTAGATTCCCTCTACTTTTTGAGAAACGAGCGTTTCCGTTCTCCCTGGCCCCACTTGCACTATAAGTGCGAAATGCCGGCCAGACTGGCCGATGCACCATTTTCTCTACACATGTGCGTTAGTTACCTTTCAAACCCTTACGTTCACTCGATTAATATATTTCCTACCTTATATTTGAGTGAGACCACTAGATTCCGTGTACTATGCGAGATCTGCGCGGTTCCGTTCTCCCAGGCATTTGCACTCTAAGTTCCCATACTGACCGACCTGGCCAATGCACCATTTTCCATATACATATGCATTCGATTCCTTTCGAACCTTATTAGCTCACTAGATTTATATATCTCCCACCTTCTGATCGAGTGAGACCGCTAGATTCCCTCTACTTTTTGAGAAACGAGCGTTTCCGTTCTCCCTGGCCCCACTTGCACTATAAGTGCGAAATGCCGGCCAGACTGGCCGATGGACCATTTTCTCCACACATGTGCGTTAGTTACCTTTCAAACCCTTACGTTCACTCAATTAATATATTTCCTACCTTATATTTGAGTGAGACCACTAGATTCCGTGTACTATGCGAGATCTGAGTGGTTCCGTTCTCCCAGGCATTTGCATTCTAAGTTCCCATATTGACCGACCTGGCCAATGCACCATTTTCCATATACATATGCATTAGATTCCTTTCGAACCTTATTAGCTCACTAGATTTTTATATTTCCCACAATCTGTTCAAGTGAGACCGCTAGATTCCATCTACTTTTTGAGAAACGAGCGTTTCCGTTCTCCCTGGCCCCACTTGCACTATAAGTGCGAAATGCCGGCGAGACTGGCCGATGCACCATTTTCTCTACACATGTGCGTTAGTTACCTTTCAAACCCTTACGTTCACTCGATTAATATATTTCCTACCTTATATTTGAGTGGCCACTAGATTCCGTGTACTATGCGAGATCTAAGCGGTTCCGTTCTCCCAGGCATTTGCACTCTAAGTTCTCATACTGACCGACCTGGCCAATGCACCATTTTCCATATACATATGCATTAGATTCGTTTCAAACCTTATTAGCTCACTAGATTTATATATTTCCCACCTTCTGATCGAGTGAGACCGCTAGATTCCCTCTAATTTTTGAGAAACGAGCGTTTCCGTTCTGCCTGGCCCCACTTGCAATATAAGTGCGAAATGCCGGCCAGACTGGCCGATGCACCATTTTCTCTACACATGTGCGTTAGTTACCTTTCAAACCCTTACGTTCACTCGATTAATATATTTCCTACCTTATATTTGAGTGAGACCACTAGATTCCGTGTACTATGCGAGATCTGAGCGGTTCCGTTCTCCCAGGCATTTGCACTCTAAGTTCCCATACTGACCGACCTGGCCAATGCACCATTTTCCATATACATATGCATTAGATTCCTTTCGAACCTTATTAGCTCACTAGATTTATATATTTCCCACCGTCTGATCGAGTGAGACCGCTAGATTCCCTCTACTTTTTGAGAAACGAGCGTTTCCGTTCTCCCTGGCCCCACTTGCACTATAAGTGCGAAATGCCGGCCAGACTGGCCGATGCACCATTTTCTCTACACATGTGCGTTAGTTACCTTTCAAACCCTTACGTTCACTCGATTAATATATTTCCTATCTTATATTTGAGTGAGACCACTAGATTCCGTGTACTATGCGAGATCTGAGCGGTTCCGTTCTCCCAGGCATTTGCACTCTAAGTTCCCATACTGACCGACCTGGCCAATGCACCATTTTCCATATACATATGCATTAGATTCCTTTCGAGCCTTATTAGCTCACTAGATTTATATATTTCCCACCGTCTGATCGAGTGAGACCGCTAGATAACCTTTACTTTTTGAGAAATGAGCGTTTCCGTTCTCATTGGCCCCACTTGCACTATAAGTCCGAAATGCCGGCCAGACTGGCCGATGCACCATTTTCTCTACACATGTGCGTTAGTTACCTTTCAAACCCTTACGTTCACTCGATTAATATATTTCCTACCTTATATTTGAGTGAGACCACTAGATTCCGTGTACTATGCGAGATCTGAGCGGTTCCGTTCTCCCAGGCATTTGCACTCTAAGTTCCCATACTGACCGACCTGGCCAATGCACCATTTTCCATATACATATGCATTAGATTCCTTTCGAACCTTATTTGCTCACTAGATTTATATATTTACCACCTTCTGATCGAGTGAGACCGCTAGATTCCCTCTACTTTTTGAGAAACGAGCGTTTCCGTTCTCCCTGGCCCCACTTGCACTATAAGTGCGAAATGCCGGCCAGACTGGCCGACGCACCATTTTCTCTACACATGTGCGTTAGTTACCTTTCAAACCCTTACGTTCACTCGATTAATATATTTCCTACCTTATATTTGAGTGAGACCACTAGATTCCGTGTACTATGCGAGATCTGCGCGGTTCCGTTCTCCCAGGCATTTGCACTCTAAGTTCCCATACTGACCGACCTGGCCAATGCACCATTTTCCATATACATATGCATTAGATTCCTTTCGAACCTTATTAGCTCACTAGATTTATATATTTCCCACCGTCTGATCGAGTGAGACCGCTAGATTCCCTCTACTTTTTGAGAAACGAGCGTTTCCGTTCTCCCTGGCCCCACTTGCACTATAAGTGCGAAATGCCGGCCAGACTGGCCGATGCACCATTTTCTCTACACATGTGCGTTAGTTACCTTTCAAACCCTTACGTTCACTCGATTAATATATTTCCTATCTTATATTTGAGTGAGACCACTAGATTCCGTGTACTATGCGAGATCTGAGCGGTTCCGTTCTCCCAGGCATTTGCACTCTAAGTTCCCATACTGACCGACCTGGCCAATGCACCATTTTCCATATACATATGCATTAGATTCCTTTCGAGCCTTATTAGCTCACTAGATTTATATATTTCCCACCTTCTGATCGAGTGAGACCGCTAGATTACCTTTACTTTTTGAGAAATGAGCGTTTCCGTTCTCATTGGCCCCACTTGCACTATAAGTCCGAAATGCCGGCCAGACTGGCCGATGCACCATTTTCTCTACACATGTGCGTTAGTTACCTTTCAAACCCTTATGTTCACTCAATAAATATATTTCCTACCTTATATTTGAGTGAGACCACTAGATTCCGTGTACTATGCGAGATCTGAGCGGTTCTGTTCTCCCAGGCATTTGCACTCTAAGTTCCCATACTGACCGACCTGGCCAATGCACCATTTTCCATATACATATGCATTAGATTCCTTTCGAACCTTATTAGCTCACTAGATTTATATATTTCCCACCTTTTGATCGAGTGAGATCGCTAGATTCCCTCTACTTTTTGAGAAACGAGCGTTTCCGTTCTCCCTGGCCCCACTTGCACTATAAGTGCGAAATGCCGGCCAGACTGGCCGATGCACCATTTTCTCTACACATGTGCGTTAGTTACCTTTCAAACCCTTACGTTCACTCCATTAATATATTTCCTACCTTATATTTGAGTGAGACCACTAGATTCCGTGTACTATGCGAGATCTGCGCGGTTCCGTTCTCCCAGGCATTTGCACTCTAAGTTCCCATACTGACCGACCTGGCCAATGCACCATTTTCCATATACATATGCATTCGATTCCTTTCGAACCTTATTAGCTCAATAGATTTATATATCTCCCACCTTCTGATCGAGTGAGACCGCTAGATTCCCTTTACTTTTTGAGAAACGAGCGTTTCCGTTCTCCCTGGCCCCACTTGCACTATAAGTGCGAAATGCCGGCCAGACTGGCCGATGGACCATTTTCTCCACACATGTGCGTTAGTTACCTTTCAAACCCTTACGTTCACTCAATTAATATATTTCCTACCTTATATTTGAGTGAGACCACTAGATTCCGTGTACTATGCGAGATCTGAGTGGTTCCGTTCTCCCAGGCATTTGCATTCTAAGTTCCCATATTGACCGACCTGGCCAATGCACCATTTTCCATATACATATGCATTAGATTCCTTTCGAACCTTATTAGCTCACTAGATTTTTATATTTCCCACAATCTGTTCAAGTGAGACCGCTAGATTCCATCTACTTTTTGAGAAACGAGCGTTTCCGTTCTCCCTGGCCCCACTTGCACTATAAGTGCGAAATGCCGGCGAGACTGGCCGATGCACCATTTTCTCTACACATGTGCGTTAGTTACCTTTCAAACCCTTACGTTCACTCGATTAATATATTTCCTACCTTATATTTGAGTGGCCACTAGATTCCGTGTACTATGCGAGATCTAAGCGGTTCCGTTCTCCCAGGCATTTGCACTCTAAGTTCTCATACTGACCGACCTGGCCAATGCACCATTTTCCATATACATATGCATTAGATTCGTTTCAAACCTTATTAGCTCACTAGATTTATATATTTCCCACCTTCTGATCGAGTGAGACCGCTAGATTCCCTCTAATTTTTGAGAAACGAGCGTTTCCGTTCTGCCTGGCCCCACTTGCAATATAAGTGCGAAATGCCGGCCAGACTGGCCGATGCACCATTTTCTCTACACATGTGCGTTAGTTACCTTTCAAACCCTTACGTTCACTCGATTAATATATTTCCTACCTTATATTTGAGTGAGACCACTAGATTCCGTGTACTATGCGAGATCTGAGCGGTTCCGTTCTCCCAGGCATTTGCACTCTATGTTCCCATACTGACCGACCTGGCCAACGCACCATTTTCCATATACATATGCATTAGATTCCTTTCGAACCTTATTAGCTCACTAGATTTATATATTTCCCACCTTCTGATCGAGTGAGATCGCTAGATTTTCCTCTACTTTTTGAGAAACGAGCGTTTCCGTTCTCCCTGGCCCCACTTGCACTATAAGTGCGAAATGCCGGCCAGACTGGCCGATGCACCATTTTCTCTACACATGTGCGTTAGTTACCTTTCAAACCCTTACTTTCACTCGATTAATATATTTCCTACCTTATATTTGAGTGAGACCACTAGATTCCGTGTACTATGCGAGATCTGCGCGGTTCCGTTCTCCCAGGCATTTGCACTCTAAGTTCCCATACTGACCGACCTGGCCAATGCACCATTTTCCATATACATATGCATTAGATTCCTTTGGAACCTTATTAGCTCACTAGATTTATATATTTCCCACCGTCTGATCGAGTGAGACCGCTAGATTCCCTCTACTTTTTGAGAAACGAGCGTTTCCGTTCTCCCTGGCCCCACTTGCACTATAAGTGCGAAATGCCGGCCAGACTGGCCGATGCACCATTTTCTCTACACATGTGCGTTAGTTACCTTTCAAACCCTTACGTTCACTCGATTAATATATTTCCTATCTTATATTTGAGTGAGACCACTAGATTCCGTGTACTATGCGAGATCTGAGCGGTTCCGTTCTCCCAGGCATTTGCACTCTAAGTTCCCATACTGACCGACCTGGCCAATGCACCATTTTCCATATACATATGCATTAGATTCCTTTCGAGCCTTATTAGCTCACTAGATTTATATATTTCCCACCGTCTGATCGAGTGAGACCGCTAGATAACCTTTACTTTTTGAGAAATGAGCGTTTCCGTTCTCATTGGCCCCACTTGCACTATAAGTCCGAAATGCCGGCCAGACTGGCCGATGCACCATTTTCTCTACACATGTGCGTTAGTTACCTTTCAAACCCTTACGTTCACTCGATTAATATATTTCCTACCTTATATTTGAGTGAGACCACTAGATTCCGTGTACTATGCGAGATCTGAGCGGTTCCGTTCTCCCAGGCATTTGCACTCTAAGTTCCCATACTGACCGACCTGGCCAATGCACCATTTTCCATATACATATGCATTAGATTCCTTTCGAACCTTATTAGCTCACTAGATTTATATATTTACCACCTTCTGATCGAGTGAGACCGCTAGATTCCCTCTACTTTTTGAGAAACGAGCGTTTCCGTTCTCCCTGGCCCCACTTGCGCTATAAGTGCGAAATGCCGGCCAGACTGGCCGACGCACCATTTTCTCTACACATGTGCGTTAGTTACCTTTCAAACCCTTACGTTCACTCGATTAATATATTTCCTACCTTATATTCGAGTGAGACCACTAGATTCCGTGTACTATGCGAGATCTGAGCGGTTCCGTTCTCCCAGGCATTTGCACTCTAAGTTCCCATACTGACCGACCTGGCCAATGCACCATTTTCCATATACATATGCATTAGATTCCTTTCGAGCCTTATTAGTTCACTAGATTTATATATTTCCCACCTTCTGATCGAGTGAGACCGCTAGATTACCTTTACTTTTTGAGAAATGAGCGTTTCCGTTCTCATTGGCCCCACTTGCACTATAAGTCCGAAATGCCGGCCAGACTGGCCGATGCACCATTTTCTCTACACATGTGCGTTAGTTACCTTTCAAACCCTTATGTTCACTCAATTAATATATTTCCTACCTTATATTTGAGTGAGACCACTAGATTCCGTGTACTATGCGAGATCTGAGCGGTTCTGTTCTCCCAGGCATTTGCACTCTAAGTTCCCATACTGACCGACCTGGCCAATGCACCATTTTCCATATACATATGCATTAGATTCCTTTCGAACCTTATTAGCTCACTAGATTTATATATTTCCCACCTTTTGATCGAGTGAGATCGCTAGATTCCCTCTACTTTTTGAGAAACGAGCGTTTCCGTTCTCCCTGGCCCCACTTGCACTATAAGTGCGAAATGCCGGCCAGACTGGCCGACGCACCATTTTCTCTACACAAGTGCGTTAGTTACCTTTCAAACCCTTACGTTCACTCGATTAATATATTTCCTACCTTATATTTGAGTGAGACCACTAGATTCCGTGTACTATGCGTGATCTGCGCGGTTCCGTTCTCCCAGGCATTTGCACTCTAAGTTCCCATACTGACCGACCTGGCCAATGCACCATTTTCCATATACATATGCATTAGATTCCTTTGGAACCTTATTAGCTCACTAGATTTATATATTTCCCACCGTCTGATCGAGTGAGACCGCTAGATTCCCTCTACTTTTTGAGAAACGAACGTTTCCGTTCTCCCTGGCCCCACTTGCACTATAAGTGCGAAATGCCGGCCAGACTGGCCGATGCACCATTTTCTCTACACATGTGCGTTAGTTACCTTTCAAACCCTTACGTTCACTCGATTAATATATTTCCTACCTTATATTCGAGTGAGACCACTAGATTCCGTGTACTATGCGAGATCTGAGCGGTTCCGTTCTCCCGCGCATTTGCACTCTAAGTTCCCATACTGACCGACCTGGCCAATGCACCATTTTCCATATACATATGCATTAGATTCCTTTCGAGCCTTATTAGCTCACTAGATTTATATATTTCCCACCTTCTGATCGAGTGAGACCGCTAGATTACCTTTACTTTTTGAGAAATGAGCGTTTCCGTTCTCATTGGCCCCACTTGCACTATAAGTCCGAAATGCCGGCCAGACTGGCCGATGCACCATTTTCTCTACACATGTGCGTTGGTTACCTTTCAAACCCTTATGTTCACTCAATTTATATATTTCCTACCTTATATTTGAGTGAGACCACTAGATTCCGTGTACTATGCGAGATCTGAGCGGTTCTGTTCTCCCAGGCATTTGCACTCTAAGTTCCCATACTGACCGACCTGGCCAATGCACCATTTTCCATATACATATGCATTAGATTCCTTTCGAACCTTATTAGCTCACTAGATTTATATATTTCCCACCTTTTGATCGAGTGAGATCGCTAGATTCCCTCTACTTTTTGAGAAACGAGCGTTTCCGTTCTCCCTGGCCCCACTTGCACTATAAGTGCGAAATGCCGGCCAGACTGGCCGATGCACCATTTTCTCTACACATGTGCGTTAGTTACCTTTCAAACCCTGACGTTCACTCGATTAATATATTTCCTACCTTATATTTGAGTGAGACCACTAGATTCCGTGTACTATGCGAGATCTGCGCGGTTCCGTTCTCCCAGGCATTTGCACTCTAAGTTCCCATACTGACCGACCTGGCCAATGCACCATTTTCCATATACATATGCATTCGATTCCTTTCGAACCTTATTAACTCACTAGATTTATATATCTCCCACCTTCTGATCGAGTGAGACCGCTAGATTCCCTTTACTTTTTGAGAAACGAGCGTTTCCGTTCTCCCTGGCCCCACTTGCACTATAAGTGCGAAATGCCGGCCAGACTGGCCGATGCACCATTTTCTCTACACATGTGCGTTAGTTACCTTTCAAACCCTTACGTTCACTTGATTAATATATTTCCTACCTTATATTCGAGTGAGACCACTAGATTCCGTGTACTATGCGAGATCTGAGCGGTTCCGTTCTCCCAGGCATTTGCACTCTAAGTTCCCATACTGACCGACCTGGCCAATGCACCATTTTCCATATACATATGCATTAGATTCCTTTCGAGCCTTATTAGCTCACTAGATTTATATATTTCCCACCTTCTGATCGAGTGAGACCGCTAGATTACCTTTACTTTTTGAGAAATGAGCGTTTCTGTTCTCATTGGCCCCACTTGCACTATAAGTCCGAAATGCCGGCCAGACTGGCCGATGCACCATTTTCTCTACACATGTGCGTTAGTTACCTTTCAAACCCTTATGTTCACTCAATTAATATATTTCCTACCTTATATTTGAGTGAGACCACTAGATTCCGTGTACTATGCGAGATCTGAGCGGTTCTGTTCTCCCAGGCATTTGCACTCTAAGTTCCCATACTGACCGACCTGGCCAATGCACCATTTTCCATATACATATGCATTAGATTCCTTTCGAACCTTATTAGCTCACTAGATTTATATATTTCCCACCTTTTGATCGAGTGAGATCGCTAGATTCCCTCTACTTTTTGAGAAACGAGCGTTTCCGTTCTCCCTGGCCCCACTTGCACTATAAGTGCGAAATGCCGGCCAGACTGGCCGACGCACCATTTTCTCTACACATGTGCGTTAGTTACCTTTCAAACCCTGACGTTCACTCGATTAATATATTTCCTACCTTATATTTGAGTGAGACCACTAGATTCCGTGTACTATGTGAGATCTGCGCGGTTCCGTTCTCCCAGGCATTTGCACTCTAAGTTCCCATACTAACCGACCTGGCCAATGCACCATTTTCCATATACATGTCCATTAGATTCCTTTCGAACCTTATTAGCTCACTAGATTTATATATTTCCCACCTTCTGATCGAGTGAGACCGCTAGATTCCCTCTACTTTTTGAGAAACGAGCGTTTCCGTTCTCCCTGGCCCCACTTGTACTATAAGTGCGAAATGCCGGCCACACTGGCCGATGCACCATTTTCTCTACACATGTGCGTTAGTTACCTTTCAAACCCTTACGTTCACTCGATTAATATATTTCCTACCTTATATTTGAGTGAGACTACTAGATTCCGTTTACTATGCGAGATCTGAGCGGTTCCGTTCTCCCAGGCATTTGCACTCTAAGTTCCCATACTGACCGACCTGGCCAATGCACCATTTTCCATATACATATGCATTAGATTCCTTTCGAACCTTATTAGCTCACTAGATTTATATATTTCCCACCTTCTGATCAAGTGAGACCGCTAGATTCCCTCTACTTTTTGAGAAACGAGCGTTTCCGTTCTCCCTAGCCCCACTTGCACTATAAGTGCGAAATGCCGGCCAGACTGGCCGATGCACCATTTTCTCTACACATGTGCGTTAGTTACCTTTCAAACCCTTACGTTCACTCGATTGATATATTTCCTACCTTATATTTGAGTGAGACCACTAGATTCCGTGTACTATGCGAGATCTGAGCGGTTCCGTTCTCCCAGGCATTTGCACTCTAAGTTCCCATACTGACCGACCTGGCCAATGCACCATTTTCCATATACATATGCATTAGATTCCTTTCGAACCTTATTAGCTCACTAGATTTATATATTTTCCACCTTTTAATCGAGTGAGACCGCTAGATTCCCTCTACTTTTTGAGAGACGAGCGTTTCCGTTCTCCCAGGCCCCACTTGCACTATAAGTGCGAAATGCCGGCCAGACTAGCCGATGCACCATTTTCTCTACACATGTGCGTTAGTTACCTTTCAAACACTTACGTTCACTCGATTATTATATTTCCTACCTTATATTTGAGTGAGACCACTAGATTCCGTGTACTATACGAGATCTGAGCGGTTCCGTTCTCCCAGGCATTTGCACTCTAAGTTCCCATACTGACCGACCTGGCCAATGCACCATTTTCCATATACATATGCATTAGATTCCTTTCGAACCTTATTAGCTCACTAGATTTATATATTTCCCACCTTCTGATCGAGTGAGACCGCTAGATTCCCTCTACTTTTTGAGAAACGAGCGTTTCCGTTCTCCCTGGCCCCACTTGCACTATAAGTGCGAAATGCCGGCCAAACTAGCCGATGCACCATTTTCTCTACACATGTGCGTTAGTTACCTTTCAAACCCTTACGTTCACTCGATTAATATATTTCCTACCTTATATTTGAGTGAGACCACTAGATTCCGTGTACTATGCGAGATCTGAGCGGTTCCGTTGTTCCAGGCATTTGCACTCTAAGTTCCCATACTGACCGACCTGGCCAATGCACCATTTTCCGTATACATATGCATTAGATTCCTTTTGAACCTTATTAGCTCACTAGATTTATATATTTCCCACCTTCTGATCGAGTGAGACCGCTAGATTACCTTTACTTTTTGAGAAATGAGCGTTTTCGTTCTCATTGGCCCCACTTGCGCTATAAGTCCGAAATGCCGGCCAGACTGACCGATACACCATTTTCTCTACACATGTGCGTTAGTTACCTTTCAAACCCTTACGTTCACTCGATTAATATATTTCCTACCTTATATTTGAGTGAGACCACTAGATTCCGAGTACTATGCGAGATCTGAGCGGTTCCGTTCTCCCAGGCATTTGCACTCTAAGTTCTCATACTGACCGACCTGGCCAATGCACCATTTTCCATATACATGTCCATTAGATTCCTTTCGAACCTTATTAGCTCACTAGATTTATATATTTCCCACCTTCTGATCGAGTGAGACCGCTAGATTCCCTCTACTTTTTGAGAAACGAGCGTTTCCGTTCTCCCTGGCCCCACTTGCACTATAAGTGCGAAATGCCGGCCAGACTGGCCGATGCACCATTTTCTCTAAACATGTGCGTCATTTACCATTCAAACCCTTACGTTCACTCGATTAATATATTTCCTACCTTATATTTGAGTGAGACCACTAGATTCCGTCTACTATGCGAGATCTGAGCGGTTCCGTTCTCCCAGGCATTTGCACTCTAAGTTCCCATACTGACCGACCTGGCCAATGCACCATTTTCCATATACATATGCATTAGATTCCTTTTGAACCTGATTAGCTCACTAGATTTATATATTCCCCACCTTTTGATCGAGTGAGACCGCTAGATTCCCTCTACTTTTTGAGAAACGAGCGTTTCCGTTCTCCCTGGCCCCACTTGCACTATAAGTGCGAAATGCCAGCCAGACTGGCCGATGCACCATTTTCTCTACACATGTGCGTTAGTTACCTTTCAAACCCTTACTTTCACTCGACTAATATAATTCCTACCTTATATTTGAGTGAGACTACTAGATTCCGTGTACTATGCGAGATCTGAGCGGTTCCGTTCTCCCAGGCATTTGCACTCTAAGTTCCCATACTGACCGACCTGGCCAATGCACCATTTTCCATATACATATGCATTAGATTCCTTTCAAACCTTATTATCTCACTAGATTTATATATTTCCCACCTTCTGATCAAGTGAGACCGCTAGATTCCCTCTACTTTTTGAGAAACGAGCGTTTCCGTTCTCCCTGGCCCCACTAGCACTATAAGTGCGAAATGCCGGCCAGACTGGCCGATGCACCATTTTCTCTACACATGTGCGTTAGTTTCCTTTCAAACCCTTACGTTCACTCGATTAATATATTTCCTACCTTATATTTGAGTGAGACCACTAGATTCCGTATACTATGCGAGATCTGAGCGGTTCCGTTCTCCCAGGCATTTGCACTCTATTTTCCCATACTGACCGACCTGGCCAATGCACCATTTTCCATATACATATGCATTAGATTCCTTTCGAACCATATTAGCTCAATATATTTATATATTTCCCACCTTTTGATCGAGTGAGACCGCTAGATTCCCTCAACGTTTTGAGAAACGAGCGTTTCCGTTCTCCCTGGCCCCACTTGCACTATAAGTGCGAAATGCCAGCCAGACTGGCCGATGCACCATTTTCTCTACACATGTGCGTTAGTTACCTTTCAAACCCTTACGTTCACTAGATGAATATATTTCCTACCTTATATTTGAGTGAGACCACTAGATTCCGTGTACTATGCGAGATCTGAGCGCTTCCGTTCTCCCTGGCATTTGCATTTTAAGTTCCCATACTGACCGACCTGGCCAATGCACCATTTTCCATATACATATGCATTATATTCCTTTCAAACCTTTTTAGCTGACTAGATTTATATATTTCCCACCTTCTGATCGAGTGAGACCACTAGATTCCCTCTACTTTTAGAGAAACGAGCGTTTCCGTTCTCCCTGGCCCCACTTGCACTATAAGTGCGAAATGCCGGCCAGACTGGCCGATGCACCATTTTCTCTACACATGTGCGTTAGTTACCTTTCAAACCCTTACGTTCACTAGATGAATATATTTCCTACCTTATTTTTGAGTGAGACCACTAGATTCCGTGTACTATGCGAGATCTGAGCGCTTCCGTTCTCCCTGGCATTTGCATTTTAAGTTCCCATACTGACCGACCTGGCCAATGCACCATTTTCCATATACATATGCATTCGATTCCTTTCGAACCTTATTAGCTCACTAGATTTATATATCTCCCACCTTCTGATTGAGTGAGACAGCTAGATTTCCTCTACTTTTTGAGAAACGAGCGTTTCCGTTCTCCCTGGCCCCACTTGCACTATAAGTGCGAAATGCCGGCCAGACTGGCCGATGCACCATTTTCTCTACACATGTGCGTTAGTTACCTTTCAAACCCTTACGTTCACTCGATTAATATATTTCCTACCTTATATTTGAGTGAGACCACTAGATTCCGTGTACTATGCGAGATCCGAGCGGTTCCGTTCTCCCATGCATTTGCACTCTAAGTTCCCATACTGACCGACCTGGCCAATGCACCATTTTCCATATACATATGCATTAGATTCCTTTCAAACCTTATTAGCTCACTAGATTTATATATTTCCCACCTTCTGATCGAGTGAGACCGCTAGATTCCCTCTACTTTTTGAGAAATGAGCGTTTCCGTTCTCCCTGGCCCCACATGCACTTTAAGTGCGAAATGCCGGCAAGACTGGCCGATGCACCATTTTCTCTACACATTTGCGTTAGTTACCTTTCAAACCCTTACGTTCACTCGATTAATATATTTCCTACCTTATATTTGAGTGAGACCACTAGATTCCGTGTACTATGCGAGATCTAAGCGGTTCCGTTCTCCCAGGCATTTGCACTCTAAGTTCTCATACTGACCGACCTGGCCAATGCACCACTTTCCATATACATATGCATTAGATTCGTTTCGAACCTTATTAGCTCACTAGATTTATATATTTCCCACCTTCTGATCGAGTGAAACCGCTAGATTCCCTCTACTTTTTGAGAAACGAGCGTTTCCGTTCTGCCTGGCCCCACTTGCAATATAAGTGCGAAATGCCGGCCTGACTGGCCGATGCACCATTTTCTCTACACATGTGCGTTAGTTACCTTTCAAACCCTTACGTTCACTCGATTAATATATTTCCTACCTTATATTTGAGTGAGACCACTAGATTCCGTGTACTATGCGAGATCTGAGCGGTTCCGTTCTCCCAGGCATTTGCACTCTAAGTTCCCATACTGACCGACCTGGCCAACGCACCATTTTCCATATAAATATGCATTAGATTCCTTTCAAACCTTATTAGCTCACTAGATTTATATATTTCCCACCTTCTGATCGAGTGAGATCGCTAGATTCCCTCTACTTTTTGAGAAACGAGCGTTTCCGTTCTCCCTGGCCCCACTTGCACTATAAGTGCGAAATGCCGGCCAGACTGGCCGATGCACCATTTTCTCTACACATGTGCGTTAGTTAACTTTCAAACCCTTACGTTCACTCGATTAATATATTTCCTACCTTATATTTGAGTGAGACCACTAGATTCCGTGTACTATGCGAGATCTGCGCGGTTCCGTTCACCCAGGCATTTGCACTCTAAGTTCCCATACTGACCGACCTGGCCAATGCACCATTTTCCATATACATATGCATTAGATTCCTTTGGAACCTTATTAGCTCACTAGATTTATATATTTCCCACCGTCTGATCGAGTGAGACCGTTAGATTCCCTCTACTTTTTGAGAAACGAGCGTTTCCGTTCTCCCTGGCCCCACTTGCACTATAAGTGCGAAATGCCGGCCAGACTGGCCGATGCACCATTTTCTCTATACATGTGCGTTAGTTACCTTTCAAACCCTTACGTTCACTCAAATAATATATTTCCTACCTTATATTTGAGTGAGACCACTAGATTCCGTGTACTATGCAAGATCTGAGCGGTTCCGTTCTCCCAGGCATTTGCACTCTAAGTTCCCATACTGACCGGCCTGGCCAATGCACCATTTTCCATATACATATGCATTCAATTCCTTTCGAACCTTATTAACTCACTAGATTTATATATCTCCCACCTTCTGATCGAGTGAGACCGCTAGATTCCCTTTACTTTTTGAGAAACGAGCGTTTCCGTTCTCCCTGGCCCCACTTGCACTATAAGTGCGAAATGCCGGCCAGACTGGCCGATGCACCATTTTCTCTACACATGTGCGTTAGTTACCTTTCAAACCCTTACGTTCACTCGATTAATATATTTCCTACCTTATATTCGAGTGAGATCACTAGATTCCGTGTACTATGCGAGATCCGAGCGGTTCCGTTCTCCCATGCATTTGCACTCTAAGTTCCCATACTGACCGACCTGGCCAATGCACCATTTTCCATATACATATGCATTAGATTCCTTTCGAACCTTATTAGCTCACTAGATTTATATATTTCCCACCTTCTGATCGAGTGAGACCGCTAGATTCCCTCTACTTTTTGAGAAACGAGCGTTTCCGTTCTCCCTGGCCCCACTTGCACTTTAAGTGCGAAATGCCGGCAAGACTGGCCGATGCACCATTTTCTCTACACATTTGCGTTAGTTACCTTTCAAACCCTTACGTTCACTCGATTAATATATTTCCTACCTTATATTTGAGTGAGACCACTAGATTCCGTGTACTATGCGAGATCTGAGCGGTTCCGTTCTCCCAGGCATTTGCACTCTAAGTTCCTATACTGACCGACCTAGCCAATGCACCATTTTCCATATACACATGCATTAGATTCCTTTCGAACCTTATTAGCTCACTAAATTTATATATTTCCCACCTTCTGATCGAGTGAGACCGCTAGATTGCCTCTACTTTTTGAGAAACGAGCGTTTGTGTTCTCCCTGGCCCCACTTGCACTATAAGTGCGAAATGCCGGCCAGACTGGCCGATGCACCATTTTCTCTACACATGTGCGTTAGTTACCTTTCAAACCCTTACGTTCACTCGATTAATATATTTCCTACCTTATATTTGAGTGGGACCACTAGATTCCGTGTACTATGCGAGATCTGAGCGGTTCCGTTCTCCCAGGCATTTGCACTCTAAGTTCCCATACTAACCGACCTGGCCAATGCACCATTTTCGATATACATATGCATTAGATTCCTTTCGAACCTTATAAGCTCACTAGATTTATATATTTCCCACCTTCTGATCGAGTGAGACCGCTAGATTCCCTCTACTTTTTGAGAACGAGCGTTTCCGTTCTCCTTGGCCCCACTTGCACTATAAGTGCGAAATGCCGGCCAGACTGGCCGATGCACCATTTTCTCTACACATGTGCGTTAGTTACCTTTCAAACCCTTACGTTCACTCGATTAATATATTTCCTACCTTATATTTGAGTGAGACCACTAGATTCCGTGTACTATGCAAGATCTGAGCGGTTCCGTTCTCCCAGGCATTTGCACCTAAGTTCCCATACTGACCGACCTGGCCAATGCACCATTTTCCATACACATATGCATTAGGTTCCTTTTGAACCTTATTAGTTTTCTAGATTTATATATTTCCCACCTTCTGATCGAGTGAGACCGCTAGATTCCCTTTACTTTTTGAGAAACGAGCGTTTCCGTTCTCCCTGGCCCCACTTGCACTATATGTGCGAAATGCCGGCCAGACAGGCCGATGCACCATTTTCTCTACACATGAGCGTTAGTTACCTTTCAAACCCTTACGTTCACTCGATTAATATATTTCCTACCTTATATTTGAGTGAGACCACTAGATTCCGTGTACTATGCGACATCTGAGCGGTTCCGTTCTCTCTGGCATTTGCACTCTAAGTTCCCATACTGACCGACCTGGCCAATGCACCATTTTCCATATACATATGCATTAGATTCCTTTCGAACCTTATTAGCTCACTAGATTTATATATTTCCCACCTTCTGATTGAGTGAGACCGCTAGATTCCTTCTACTTTTTGAGAAACGAGCGTTTCCGTTCTCCCTGGCCCCACTTGCACTCTAAGTGCGAAATGCCGGCCAGACTGGCCAATGCACCATTTTCTCTACACATGTGCGTTAGTTACCTTTCAAACCCTTACGTTCACTCGATTAATATATTTCCTACCTTATATTTGAGTGAGACCACTAGATTCCGTGTACTATGCGAGATCTGAGCAGTTCCGTTCTCCCAGGCATTTGCACTCTAAGTTCCCATACTGACCGACCTGGCCAGTGCACCATTTTCCATATACATATGCATTAGATTCCTTTTGAACCTTATTAGCTCACTAGATTTATATATTTCCCACCTTTTGATCAAGTGAGACCGCTAGATTCCCTCTACTTTTTGAGAAACGAGCGTTTCCGTTCTCCCTGGCCCCACTTGCACTATAAGTGCGAAATGCCGGCCAGACTGGCCGATGCACCATTTTCTCTACACATGTGCGTTAGTTACCTGTCAAACCCTTACGTTCACTCGATTAATATATTTCCTACCTTATATTTGAGTGAGACCACTAGATTCCGTGTACTATGCGAGATCTGAGCGGTTCCGTTCTCCCAGGCATTTGCACTCTAAGTTCCCATACTAACCAACCTGGCCAATGCACCATTTTCCATATACATATGCATTAGATTCCTTTCGAACCTTATTAGCTCACTAGATTTATATATTTCCCACCTTCTGATCGAGTGAGACCGCTAGATTCCCTCTACTTTTTGAGAAACGAGCGTTTCCATTCTCCCCGGCCCCACTTGCACTATAAGTGCGAAACGCCGTCCAGACTGGCCGATGCACCATTTTCTCTACACATGTGCGTTAGTTACCTTTCAAACCCTTACGTTCACTCAATTAATATATTTCCTACCTTATATTTGAGTGAGACCACTAGATTCCGTGTACTATGCGAGATCTGAGCGGTTCCGTTCTCCCAGGCATTTGCACTCTAAGTTCCCATACTGACCGACGTGGCCAATGCACCATTTTCCATATACATATGCATTAGATTCCTTTTGAACCTTATTAGCTCACTAGATTTATATATTTCCCACCTTCTGATCGAGTGAGACCGCTAGATTCCCTCTAGGTTTTGAGAAACGAGCGTTTCCGTTCTCCCTGGCCCCACTTGCACTATAAGTGCGAAATGCCGGCCAGACTGGCCAATGCACCATTTTCTCTACACATGTGCGTTAGTTACCTTTCAAACCCTTACGTTCACTCGATTAATATATTTCCTACCTTATATTTGAGTGAGACCACTAGATTCCGTGTACTATGCGAGATCTGAGCAGTTCCGTTCTCCCAGGCATTTGCACTCTAAGTTCCCATACTGACCGACCTGGCCAGTGCACCATTTTCCATATACATATGCATTAGATTCCTTTTGAACCTTATTAGCTCACTAGATTTATATATTTCCCACCTTTTGATCAAGTGAGACCGCTAGATTCCCTCTACTTTTTGAGAAACGAGCGTTTCCGTTCTCCCTGGCCCCACTTGCACTATAAGTGCGAAATGCCGGCCAGACTGGCCGATGCACCATTTTCTCTACACATGTGCGTTAGTTACCTGTCAAACCCTTACGTTCACTCGATTAATATATTTCCTACCTTATATTTGAGTGAGACCACTAGATTCCGTGTACTATGCGAGATCTGAGCGGTTCCGTTCTCCCAGGCATTTGCACTCTAAGTTCCCATACTAACCAACCTGGCCAATGCACCATTTTCCATATACATATGCATTAGATTCCTTTCGAACCTTATTAGCTCACTAGATTTATATATTTCCCACCTTCTGATCGAGTGAGACCGCTAGATTCCCTCTACTTTTTGAGAAACGAGCGTTTCCATTCTCCCCGGCCCCACTTGCACTATAAGTGCGAAACGCCGTCCAGACTGGCCGATGCACCATTTTCTCTACACATGTGCGTTAGTTACCTTTCAAACCCTTACGTTCACTCAATTAATATATTTCCTACCTTATATTTGAGTGAGACCACTAGATTCCGTGTACTATGCGAGATCTGAGCGGTTCCGTTCTCCCAGGCATTTGCACTCTAAGTTCCCATACTGACCGACGTGGCCAATGCACCATTTTCCATATACATATGCATTAGATTCCTTTTGAACCTTATTAGCTCACTAGATTTATATATTTCCCACCTTCTGATCGAGTGAGACCGCTAGATTCCCTCTAGGTTTTGAGAAACGAGCGTTTCCGTTCTCCCTGGCCCCACTTGCACTATAAGTGCGAAATGCCGGCCAGACTGGCCGATGCACCATTTTCTCTACACATGTGCGTTAGTTACCTTTCAAACCCTTACGTTCACTCGATTAATATATTTCCTACCTTATATTTGAGTGAGACCACTAGATTCCGTATACTATGCCAGATCTGAGCGGTTCCGTTCTCCCAGGCATTTGCACTCTAAGTTCCCATACTGACCGACCTGGCCAATGCACCATTTTCCATATACATATGCATTAGATTCCTTTCGAACCTTATTAGCTCACTAGATTTATATATTTCCCACCTTTTAATCGAGTGAGACCGCTAGATTCCCTCTACTTTTTGAGAGACGAGCGTTTCCGTTCTCCCAGGCCCCACTTGCACTATAAGTGCGAAATGCCGGCCAGACTAGCCGATGCACCATTTTCTCTACACATGTGCGTTAGTTACCTTTCAAACACTTACGTTCACTCGATTATTATATTTCCTACCTTATATTTGAGTGAGACCACTAGATTCTGTGTACTATGCGAGATCTGAGCGGTTCCGTTCTCCCAGGCATTTGCACTCTAAGTTCCCATACTGACCGACCTGGCCAATGCACCATTTTCCATATACATATGCATTACATTCCTTTCGAACCTTATTAGCTCACTAGATTTATATATTTCCCACGTTATGATTGAGGGAGACCGTTAGATTCCCTTTACTTTTTGAGAACTGAGCGTTTCCGTTCTCCTTGGCCCTACTTGCACTAGCAGTGCGAAATGCCGGCCAGACTGGCCGATGCACCATTTTCTCTACACATGTGCGTTAGTTACCTTTCAAACCCTTACGTTCACTAGATGAATATATTTCCTACCTTATATTTGAGTGAGACCACTAGATTCCGTGTACTATGCGAGATCTGAGCGGTTCCGTTCTCCCAGGCATTTGCACTCTAAGTTCCCATACTGACCGACCTGGCCAATGCACCATTTTCCATATACATATGCATTAGATTCCTTTCGAACCTTATTAGCTCACTAGATATATATATTTCCCACGTTCTGATCGAGTGAGACCGCTAGATTCCCTCTACTTTTTGTGAAATGAGCGTTTCCGTTCTCCCTGGCCCCACTTGCACTATAAGTGCGAAATGCCGGCCAGACTGGCCGATGAACCATTTTCTCTACACATGTGCGTTAGTTACCTTTCAAACCCCTACGTTCACTCGATTAATATATTTCCTACCTTATATTTGAGTGAGACCACTAGAATCCGTGTACTATGCGAGATCTGAGCGGTTCCGTTCTCCCAGGCATTTGCACTCTAAGTTCTCATACTGACCGACCTGGCCAATGCACCATTTTCCATATACATATGCATTAGATTCCTTTCAAACCTTTTTAGCTGACTAGATTTATATATTTCCCACCTCCTGATCGAGTGAGACCGCTAGATTCCCTCTACTTTTTGAGAAACGAGCGTTTCCGTTCTCCCTGGCCCCACTTGCACTATAAGTGCGAAATGCCGGCCAGACTGGCCGATGCACCATTTTCTCTACACATGTGCGTTAGTTACCTTTCAAACCCTTACGTTCACTCGATTAATATATTTCCTACCTTATATTTGAGTGAGACCACTAGATTCCGTGTACTATGCGAGATCTGAGCGGTTCCGTTCTCCCAGGCATTTGCACTCTAAGTTCCCATACTGACCGACCTGGCCAATGCACCATTTTCCATATACATATGCATTAGATTCCTTTCGAACCTTATTAGCTTACTAGTTTTATATATTTCCCACCTTCTGATCGAGTGAGACCGCTAGATTCCCTCTACTTTTTGAGAAACGAGCATTTCCGTTCTCCCTGGCCCCACTTGCACTATAAGTGCGAAATGTTGAGATAGAGGCGAGGAATGATGCACTTTGGAATGAAACAAGTACAAGTACCAACCCTAATTGGGTTGTACCCCCTATGGGCTACCCCACTACAGCCTACATATATGCATCAGCAATATATAATCATCTGACACACCCCCATAGGCAAAGTGGGGGAGAGCAAGGGGTCACAAGACCAGTCAAGCAAAGCAAAGCAAGCTCAGGGTGGATCTCAAGGATACCACACAAATTCCGAGCACAAGGTCAAGGCCACAAGGCCAGTTCACATGCAGCAGAGCATATATATATAACAGTGCTAAACAAGCAAGAGCAAGGATATATATATGCAGCAGTACAAGCAAGGTCAAGAGGTAAGCAAGTGAGGCCTAGTGGGCACAAGGCCTAGCAGAGTGCAAAAGCGCTGATGGTCACGAGGCGGAAGTGCCTTGGTGAACACATCAGCAGTGTTGGCCTCAGTGGCCACGAAACGCAGGCGAAGGTGACCACGCTGCTGCAGCTCTCGAGCAAGGAAGTAGCGCAGAGCAATGTGCTTCGTTCTGTGCTCCAGTCTGTGCTCCTCACACAAGGCAATGGCTGCCTTGTTGTCGACGTACAGCACTGGAGGAGAACGAGGCCGCTCTCCAAGGTCAGTCAGCAGGTAGGTGAGCCAGCGAAGTTCCTGGGCAGCCATGGCCGTGGCGTAGATCTCAGCCTCACAGCTGGAGCTGAGAACAGAAGAAGAGCGAGTAGAGCGCCAAGAGACAGAGCCAGAGCCAAGACTGAAGGTGTAACCTTGAGACGACCTCTGAGTAGCCTGGTCGTCAGCCCAAGAAGTGTCTGAGTGCCCAGTGAGCACAGGCCGCTCACGCCCTCCAAGCACTAGCCCCATGCCCGACGTACTGCACAAGTAGCGCAACACCCTCTTAGCTGCATCCATGTGCTCCTTCCGGTGACGGCCGGGAGCAACATAGCGTGCTAAGATGCTGAGAGGGTATGCGAGGTCAGGTCGAGTGCAGGTCATCAGGTACATGAGGCAGCCCACAAGCTCTGGATACGGACCACTCGACTCTACGGACTCATCGGAAGGCAGAGCTGAGAGCGAGTGTCCCGTAGGCAGAGGAGTGGACTGAGGCGAGGAGTACGTGAAGCCGAAGCGCTGAAGGACCTGCTGCACCATGTGTGACTGAGTCAGGGTAATGGTGCGGCGTGCTCTGTCCCGGGTGATCCGCAAGCCAAGATAGCTTGTCAGTTCACCCAGGTCTGTGCACGTGTGTCTCTTCTGCAGCTCGGACTTCACGTGGGCGAGTGCGGCAGTGTCCGCAGTGGCAAAGACCAAGTCGTCGACGTACACGAGGATGTAGAACGGCGGCAGCGAGGTGTCGGTGCGCAGAAACAGCGACGGGTCAGCAGTAGAAGAAGCAAACCCAAGAGCCGCAAGTGTAGTCCTCAGTGTGTCGTGCCACTCACGCGGCGCCTGGCGGAGACCGTAGACTGGCCGCCGGAGGCTCCACTGGGTACCAGGAGGGAACAACCCAGTGAAGCCAGGAGGGCGGCGCAGCCAGATCTCCTCGTGCAGGCGGCCCTGCAGGAAAGCAGTGCTGAAGTCAAGAGAGTGTAGCTCGTAGTCACGCTGAGCAGCGACGTGCAGTAGAACCCGAAGAGTGGTCATCTTCGGGGTCGGGGAGAAGGTTTGAAAGAAGTCAACTCCCTATCGCTGACTGAAGCCACGAGCCACGTAGCGCGCCTTGAAGACAGGCGGAGAACCCGGCGGCCGCTTCACCCTGAAGATCCACATGCCACTGACAATGTTCGCCCCAGGAGGGGGAACAGCGTCAACGTAGGTGCCTGTGGACTTCCAGGAAGCCATCTCTGCGTCCATGGCTGACTGCCACTGAGAGGAGTAGGGACCGGCCATCGCCTCTGCGTAAGAGCGTGGTGTCGGGATGTCTAGAGCATCCGGGTCTCCCTCAGGGGCAACAAGCATGGACACGAGATGGGGCAAAGCGGCGGCAAAGCACTGGAACTCCTCCTGCCTGTCCTCGAGGACGTCCGTGCCAAGAGAACAGTCACCCCCGACGGACGGAGGAAAGGCAGACGCAGACGCAAACTCAGCAGACTCAGCAGGCTCAGCAACAAGACTGGCAGCGTAGTCTAGACGACACGCAGCAACAAAGTCGACCAGCTCAGCAACTAGGGCAGACGCAGCAGCGGACTCAAAGGAAGGGTCAATGACAAGAGTAGTAAGAAGACGCGTGACTGTAGGACTGGCAGCACGGCGAGAGTCCGACTCCGGGTCGGCAAGTGTAGGAAGAGAAGACTGAGGAGGAGAAGGCAAAGGGGCACGCAGAGGAGCAGTGGACGGACGCAGAGACATCCCGTGTGTGCCAGGGAAAGGAGGAGGACGCTGACGCGAACCGCGACCACTAGGGCGAGCAGCTCGGACTGGCGATGCAGGGCGGAACGCAGGCTCACGACGCTCAGCAAGACCTCCAGTAGGACCAGTGTAGGGAGAAGGAGAAGGCAGGGGAGAGGCGGGCTGTAACTGTGACTGCGACGGGACAGGCTGTGGACACTCTACGGGAGGAGAAGGACCAGTGGAAGGCGGGAGACCAAGAACCTGCTGAAGGAGCGGAACGAAGTACGGCCGAGGCCGCGCAGCACCGCCAGAGACAGCAGGGACAGCACCAACACCTCCAGATGCAGCACCAGCACCAGTAGGAGCTCCAACTCCAGCACCTCCAGCAGCGCCAGAAGTACCCTCAGTAGTACCGACAGTCGTAGTCTCAGCGCCAGCACCCGCAGCAGCTCCAGCTCTAGAGGCACCCCCGGGCCCAGCAGCTCTAGTACTCTCAGTACAAGCGCCTCCGGGACCCGTGGTACCAGCTCCCTCGGCAGCAACAGAACCTCCAGCACCCGCAGCACCCCCAGCTCCAGCAGCTCGCCTCCAGAGCCGGGCAAACCACTCACGCAGCTCCAGAGGAGAGAGCGGCTCGCGGCGCGAAGAACGGTCCGGAGAACCACCAGGAACAGAAGCAGCAGGCGCAGTACTCCGAGACGCAGTACCCCCAGGCTCAGCACCCCTAGGCTCAGCACCCCCAGTCTCAGCACCTCTAGGCTCAGCACCCCCAGGCTCAGCACCCCCAGTCTCAGCACCCCCAGGCTCAGCACCCCAAGGCTCAGCAACCCCAGGCTCAGCACCCCCAGTCTCAGCACCTTCAGGCTCAGCACCCCCAGTCTCAGCACCCCGAGGCTCCGCACCCGCAGCAGCACCTGAGTCACCAGTGACCTCAACAGGCTCGACCGCGTCTACCTGAGACACACCTAAAGGGGCAGGACCCTGAGGGGGGAGGGGGTCTACCGGGGGGGGACCTGAGACCAGGAAGAGGGGCGGCGGGGGGAGGGACGGAGTGCGGTTGGGGAAGAGCCGGTAGAAGGGAACCGACTCGTCGAACGTGACGTCCTGGGAGGACAGAACACGACGAGAGGTGGGGTGGTAAAACTGCCACCCAGGTGCGTCAGGGGGGAAACCCAGGAAGACGCAAGGAGCAGCACGAGGGGACAGCTTGTCCGCAGACAAGTCGCGCACAAACGCCCGAGATCCCCAGACACAGAACGCCAACGCATCGCCAACCTTCCCCGTCCATAGCAAAGCTGGGGAGGTCTCCGGTCTGGAGACCCTGGGCTGAAGGTTGATCTGATGCGCGGCGTACCGAACCGCAAACGGCCACAGAAAATGGGGGGCAGCCGCATGCACCATGGACGTACGGGTGACGTCCATGACTATGCTGATGCGGCGCTCAGCAATCCCATTCTGCTGTGGAGAGTCCGGAAGCGTGAAGGTCTGGCGGATGCCTTGTGCACGACAGTAGGCTCGCAGAAGGCCGGAGGAGAACTCTCCGCCTTTGTCCGAGTGCAGACGCAAAACAGGAAAGTCCGAGCCGAAGCTCCGCCTGAGCTGGAGACGAGCTGCGCGGATCCAGTCGATCAACATCTCAGTGACCTCACCCTTGCTGCGCAAGGGGAAGACTGTGGTGTAACGCGAGTAGTCGTCAACCACCAGCAGGAAGTAGCGCTCGTGACCCTGTCCACGGACGCGGGCTGGGCCCCACACGTCCATGTGAAGCGTCTGCATCGGGGCCTCTGTCGGAGGAAACGGGGAGGAGTGAGGGGTAGCCCGCAGGCGACCCTCGACACAGGGGACACAGGGAGGGCCAGGCCCCGGAGGAAGGGGAGGGAGGGACCGGGGAAGACCAGAGACAAGAAGGCGAGAGGCCATGCCCCGGAGACGAGGCAGGGAGGGGTGACCCATGCGGTGGTGCCACAGGAGGGTCTCGTGGGACAGGAGGCGACACGAGTAGGGGGCAGACTCAGGACCAGACCTGGACGCTGCAGCAAACACCTGACCCGACGCAGCTACCTGACCAGACGCAGGAGGAGGAGACGGAACAGTGAGTGTGTACAGGCTCGACCCCGGCCCACGTGTGAACGTGGTCAAGTGTCGACCCGTGTCCGCGTCCGTGCAGTGGGTGTCCCGTTGGCGCGCAGGGGTGAACTGGTCAACCCCTGCATCCTGTAGGTCAGCACCCGCCACCAAGTTTGTAGAGAACGAGGGGAGGTAGAGACCGGACAGGGAGCCTGACGGGACCGCAGGGCACGGAAGGACAGTGGAGTGGCGAGCCAGAACAGGACCCCCAGAGGGGTCCGCCAGGGAGACTGCCACTGGCCGACTAAGCGGCGTGAGTGTGGTGCGGTCTCGAAAGAAGGAGCGAGACGCTCCTGAGTCAAGAGTGAAGGTGAGAGAGGGCGGAGCCGACGCAGTACCTGAGAGAGCAGACTCACCAGCACATGAGGACACAGACTCACTGGCACCTAGAGCAGCAGCCTCAACAGCACCTAGAGCCGCAGCCTCAACAGCACCTGGAGCAGCAACCTCAACAGCACCTAGAGCCGCAGTACCAATGCCCGGGTTGGGCGGGAAACACCGGTAACAGTCACCCTCCTCACTAATAGTCACAGCATACATGGCACGAAGAATAGCATGAAAGTCAAGATCAAAGATAGCTACTCCTGCCCTAGACAGCTGGTCCCAGCGAGGGATCTCAGAGGCGTCAGGAAACTGGCGGCGCCAAGCGTCAGTCAGGCGGCCGAAGCAGTGCTGGGTGGAGTGTGGACCACCACACGGCTCACCCGCACAGTCGCCAGTGCGCAGGACGTAGGTGCACAGACCAGTACCCCCACCCCTCTGACGTGCAGTGTACCACTCACGGAGCTGCTGCGGGGAGAGGGTCTCCTGACCACGCTGCTGCTGCTGCTGCTGGCGCTGACCACCACCGGAGCCACTCCTCCGCGACGAGCCACGACCTCCGCCGCCGCCTCCTCCGCCGCCGCCGCCACCACCTCCGCTGCCACCGCCACTCCCACCGTCGCCGCCGCCACCGCCGCCTCCGCCTCCACTCCCACCACCACCGCCGCTGCCGCCCCCGCCTCCACTGCCGCCGCTGACACCTCCACTCCCGCCACCACTCCCGCTACCACCTCCTCCGCTGCCTCCATCGCCGCCTCCACCGCCCCCGCCGCCTCCACCACCGCCCCTGCCCCCCTTGCCCCTGCCAGGGCGACGTCTCCCACTGGGGGCAGACGCCGCACTGACCGACTCAAAACCAACTTGGTCGGTCGTAGCAGCAGAGGCGACAGAGGGCAGGAGGGGGGAGGGGGAACACCCCTCAAAGATGGGGGTGCGCGGGTCACCACGAGAGGCCCCTACAGCGAGAATGCTCTTCTCAGCTGCTAGGAGGTACTTCTCGAGACGGTCAACAGTGAGAGTGGTGGGGCAGACTGAGAGCAAGTCGTCCCTGACTCCGCGAAGGGAGTCAGGGAGGCGAGTGACAATGTAGTAGAGAGTGAAGTACTTGGGGGGGGGGGGTTCTTGGCGCAGAACTCAGCAGGAAGCGCAGCGCGGAAGCGAGCGTCACTAGTGCGCAGGTGGGTAATGAGGTCGGCAACTGTGGCAAAAGAAGCAAGGTCGGGAAAGAGGTACGTTAGCATGAGGCGGCTCAGTGCAGCAATGGCAGGGGAGGAGTAGCGTGCAATAACGGCGTCGTACAAGGTCTGAGCACTCTTGTACGACCCAAAGTGTGCACGCTCAGAGGGAGGGAGGTGGCGACGCACAGCAAGACGTGCAGCAGCATCGCGTGTGGCCCACTGTGAGCGAACAGTGGCATCTTCAGTAGCAGCAGGGGCGGGAGAGGCACCAGAAGTGAGATCAAAGAGAGAGAGGCCGTCAGCTCTGTCGCACTGTAGGAAAAGCAGCAGGTCGTCTACCTACACGTCAAAGTCGATGGCTCTGCCCTCAGCATCAAAGGTGAGGACACTGAGGGTAGCCATGACAGCAGTAGGGTGAGGGCAGTGCGCAGAGTAAAGCTCAGTGCTCACCAGACAGGGCACTGCAGGCGGCTCGGGCGGCTCGGGCGGCTCGGGCGGCTCGGCGGCTCGGGTGCTGGGCGGCTCGGGCGGCTCGGCGGCTCGGGCAGCTCGGGCGGCTCGGCTGCTGGGGTGGCTCGGCTGCTGGGGCGGCTCGGCTGCTGGGGCGGCTCGGCTGCTGGGGCGGCTCGGCTGCTGGGGCGGCGCAGCTGCTGGGGCGGCGGTGCCGGGAGATGCAGCTTCGGGGCCGGGAGATGCAGTGGCGGGGCCGTCAGGGGTAGTGGCGGGGCCGGTAGGTGAAGCTGCGGGGCCGTCAGGTACAGCAGCGGGGCCGGCACGTGAGGCGGCGGGGCCTGCAGGTGCAGTAGCGGGGCCGTCAGAGGGGACGGCGGGGCCGTCAGGTGCAGCGGCGGGGCCGTCGGAGGGGACGGCGGGGCCGTCAGGTGCAGCGGCGGGGCCGTCTGAAGCAGCGGCGGGGCCGGCAGAGGGGACAGCGGGGCCGTCGGGTGCAGCGGCAGGGCCGGCTGAGGGGACGGCGGGGCCGTCAAGTGCAGCGGCGGGGCCGGCAGAGGGGACAGCGGGGCCGTCAAGCGCAGCGGAGGGGCCGGTAGAGGGGACGGCGGGGCCGTCGCAGGCGATCGCGGGGCCGTCAGAGTCGGCGCCGGCGTCGCGAGGGTCAGAGGGGGGCGGCGCGCGACTGGAGGGCGGCACGCGCGACGCGGCGCGGCCGTCTAGGGGCGGCGCGACGAGGCCGCGTAGGTGGCGCGCAAAAAAAAACATCGCGGGCGGCTCGACGCGATCGGGCTGCCAAAGGAAAAAAAAGGCCCAGCGCGACTCGGGATAGGGCAGAGCGCGCTCCGGGCAGGACGGAATAGTTGGTGGGCCCTAGGAACAGTTCCCACTAGGGAACCATGTTCAGATAGAGGCGAGCAATGATGCACTATGGAATGAAACAAGTACAAGTACCAACCCTAATTGGGTTGTACCCCCTATGGGATACCCCACTACAGCCTACATATATGCATCAGCAAAATATAATCATCTGACACGAAATGCCGGCCAGACTGGCCGATGCACCATTTTCTCTACACATGTGCGTTAGTTACCTTTCAAACCCTTACGTTCGCTCGATTAATATATTTCCTACCTTATATTTGAGTGAGACCACTAGATTCCGTGTACTATGCGAGATCTGAGCGGTTCCATTCTCCCAGGCATTTGCACTCTAAGTTCCCATACTGACCGACCTGGCCAATGCACCATTTTCCATATACATATGCATTAGATTCCTTTCGAACCTTATTAGCTCACTAGATTTATATATTTCCCACTTTCTGATCGAGTGAGACCGCTAGATTCCCTCTACTTTTTGAGAAACGAGCGTTTCCGTTCTCCTTGGCCCCACTTGCACTATAAGTGCGAAATGCCGGCCAGACTGGCCGATGCACCATTTTCTCTACACATGTGCGTTAGTTACCTTTCAAGCCCTTACGTTCACTCGATTAATATATTTTCTACCTTATATTTGAGTGAGACCAGTAGATTCCGTGTACTATGAGAGATCTGAGCGGTTTCGTTCTCCCAGGCATTTGAACTCTAAGTTCCCATACTGACCGACCTGGCCAATGCACCATTTTCCATACACATATGCATTAGATTCCTTTCGAACCTTATTAGCTCACTAGATTTATATATTTCCCACCATCTGATCGAGTGAGACCGCTAGATTCCCTCTACTTTTTGAGAAATGAGCGTTTCCGTTCTCCCTGGCCCCACTTGCACTATAAGTGCGAAATGCCGGCCAGACTGGCCGATGCACCATTTTCTCTACATATGTGCGTTAGTTACCTTTCAAACCCTTACGTTCACTCGATTAATATATTTCCTACCTTATATCTGAGTGAGACCACTAGATTCCGTGTACTATGCGAGATCTGAGCGGTTCCGTTCTCGCTGGCATTTGCACTCTAAGTTCCTATACTGACCGACCTGGCCAATGCACCATTTTCCATATACATATGCATTAGATTTATTTCGAACCTTATTAGCTCACTAGATTTATATATTTCCCACCTTCTGATTGAGGGAGACCACTAGATTCCCTTTAGTTTTTGAGAAATGAGCGTTTCCGTTCTCCTTGGCCCTACTTGCACTAGCAGTGCGAAATGCCGGCCAGACTGGCCGATGCACCATTTTCTCTACACATGTGCGTTAGTTACCTTTCAAACCCTTACGTTCACTAGATGAATATATTTCCTACCTTATATTTGAGTGAGACCACTAGATTCCGTGTACTATGCGAGATCTGAGCGCTTCCGTTCTCCAGGGCATTTGCACTCTAAGTTCCCATACTGACCAACCTGGCCAATGCACCATTTTCTCTATACATGTGCGATAGATTCCTTCCAAATCTTATTCGCTCACTAGATTTATATATTTCCCACCTTCTGATCGAGTGAGACCGCTAGATTCCCTCTACTTTTTGAGAAATGAGCGTTTCCGTTCTCCCTGGCCCCACTTGCACTATAAGTGCGAAATGCCGGCCAGACTGGCCGATGCACCATTTTCTCTATACATGTGCGTTAGTTACCTTTCAAACCCTTACGTTCACTCCATTAACATATTTCCTACCTTATATTTGAGTGAGACCATTAGATTCCGTGTACTATGCGAGATCTGAGCGGTTCCGTTCTCCCAGGCATTTGCACTCTAAGTTCCCATACTAACCGACCTGGCCAATGCACCATTTTCCATATACATATGCATTAGATTCCTTTCAAACCTTATTAGCTCACTTGATTTATATATTTCCCACCTTCTGATCGAGTGAGACCACTAGATTCCCTCTACTTTTTGAGAAACGAGCGTTTCCGTTCTCCCTGGCCCCACTTGCACTATAAGTGCGAAATGCCGGCCAGACTGGCCGATGCACCATTTTCTCTACACATGTGCGTTAGTTACCTTTCAAACCCTTACGTTCACTCGATTAATATATTTCCTACCTTATATTTGAATGAGACCACTAGATTCCGTGTACTATGCGAGATCTGAGCGGTTCCGTTCTCCCAGGCATTTGCACTCTAAGTTCCCATACCGACCGACCTGGCCAATGCACCATTTTCCATATAAATATGCAATAGATTCCTTTCGAACCTTATTAGCTCACTAAATTTATATATTTCCCACTTTCTGATCGAGTGAGACCGCTACATTCCCTCTACTTTTTGAGAAACGAGCGTTTACGTTCTCCCTGGCCCCACTTGCACTATAAGTGCGAAATGCCGGCTAGACTGGCGGATGCACCATTTTCTCCACACATGTGCGTTAGTTACCTTTCAAACCCCTACGTTGACTCGATTAATATATTTCCTATTTTTTATTTGAGTGAGACCACTATATTCCGTGTACTATGCGAGATCTGAGCGGTTCCGTTCTCCCAGGCATTTGCACTCTAAGTTCCCATACTGACCGACCTGGCCAATGCACCATTTTCCATATACATATGCATTAGATTCCTTTCGAACCTTATTAGCTCACTAGATTTATATATTTCCCACCTTCTGATCGAGTGAGACCGCTAGATTCCCTCTACTTTTTGAGAAACGAGCGCTTCCGTTCTCCCTGGCCCCACTTGCACTATAAGTGCGAAATGCCGGCCAGACTGGCCGATGCACCATTTTCTCTACACATGTGCGTTAGTTACCTTTCAAACCCTTACGTTCACTCGATTAATATATTTCCTACCTTATATTTGAGTCAGACCACTAGATTCCGTGTACTATGCGAGTTCTGAGCGGTTCCGTTCTCCCACGCATTTGCACTCTAAGTTCCCATACTGACCGACCTGGCCAATGCACCATTTTCCATATACATATGTATTAGATTCCTTTCGAACCATATTAGCTCACTAGATTTATATATTTCCCACCTTCTGATCGAGTGAGACTGCTAGATTCCCTCTACTTTTTGAGAAACAAGCGTTTCCGTTCTCCCTGGCCCCACTTGCACTATAAGTGCGAAATGCCGGCCAGACTGGCCGATGCACCATTTTCTCTACACATGAGCATTAGTTACCTTTCAAACCCTTACGTTCACTATATGAATATATTTCGTACTTTCTATTTGAGTGAGACCACTTGATTCCGTGTACTATGCGAGATGTGAGCGCTTCCGTTCTCCCTGGCATTTGCATTTTAAGTTCCGATACTGACCGGCCTGGCCAATGCACCATTTTCTCTATACATGTGAGTTAGATACCTTTCAAACCTTTGTAGCTGACTAGATTTATATATTTCCCACCTTCTGATCGAGTGAGACTGCTGAATTTCCTCTACTTTTTGAGAAACGAGCGTTTCCGTTCTCCCTGGCCCCACTTGCACTATAAGTGCGAAATGCCGGCCAGAACTGGCCGATGCACCATTTTCTCTACACATGTGCGTTAGTTACCTTTCAAACCCTTACGTTCACTCGATTAATATATTTCCTACCTTATATTTGAGTGAGACCACTAGATTCCGTGTACTATGCGAGATCTAAGCGGTTCCGTTCTCCCCGGCATTTGCACTCTAAGTTCCCATACTGACCGACCTGGCCAATGCACCATTTTCCATATACATATGCATTAGATTCCTTTCGAACCTTATTAGCTCACTAGATTTATATATTTCCCACCTTCTGATCGAGTGAGACCGCTAGATTCCCTCTACTTTTTGTGAAACGAGCATTTCCGTTCTCCCTGGCCCCACTTGCACTACAAGTGCGAAATGCCGGCCAGACTGGCCGATGCACCATTTTCTCTACACATGTGCGTTAGTTACCTTTCAAACCCTTACGTTCACTCGATTAATATATTTCATACCTTATATTTGAGTGAGACCACTAGATTCCGTGTACTATGCGAGATCTGAGCGGTTCCGTTCTCCCAGGCATTTGCACTCTAAGTTCCCATATTGACCGACCTGGCCAATGCACCATTTTCCATATACATATGCATTAGATTCCTTTCGAACCTTATTAGCTCACTAGATTTATATATTTCCCACCTTCTGATCGAGTGAGACCGCTAGATTCCCTCTACTTTTTGAGAAACGAGCGTTTCCATTCTCCCTGGCCCCACTTGCACAATATGTGCGAAATGCCGGCCAGACTGGCCGATGCACCATTTTCTCTACACATGTGCGTTAGTTACCTTTCAAACCCTTACGTTCACTTGATTTATATATTTCCTACCTTATATTTGAGTGAGACCACTAGATTTCGTGTACTATGCGAGATCTGAGCGGTTCCATTCTCCCAGGCATTTGCACTCTAAGTTCCCATACTGACCGACCTGGCCAATGCACCATTTTCCATATACATATGCATTAGATTCCCTTCAAACCTTATTAGCTCACTAGATTTATATATTTCCCACCTTCTGATTGAGTGAGACCGCTAGATTCCCTCTACTTTTTGAGAAACGAGCGTTTCCGTTCTCCCTGGCCCCACTTGCACTATAAGTGCGAAATGCCGGCCAGACTGGCCGATGCACCATTTTCTCTACACATGTGCGTTAGTTACCTTTCAAACCCTTACGTTCACTCGATTAATATATTTCCTACCTTATATTTGAGTGAGACCACTAGATTCCGTGTACTATGCGAGATCTAAGCGGTTCCGTTCTCCCCGGCATTTGCACTCTAAGTTCCCATACTGACCGACCTGGCCAATGCACCATTTTCCATATACATATGCATTAGATTCCTTTCGAACCTTATTAGCTCACTAGATTTATATATTTCCCACCTTCTGATCGAGTGAGACCGCTAGATTCCCTCTACTTTTTGTGAAACGAGCATTTCCGTTCTCCCTGGCCCCACTTGCACTACAAGTGCGAAATGCCGGCCAGACTGGCCGATGCACCATTTTCTCTACACATGTGCGTTAGTTACCTTTCAAACCCTTACGTTCACTCGATTAATATATTTCATACCTTATATTTGAGTGAGACCACTAGATTCCGTGTACTATGCGAGATCTGAGCGGTTCCGTTCTCCCAGGCATTTGCACTCTAAGTTCCCATACTGACCGACCTGGCCAATGCACCATTTTCCATATACATATGCATTAGATTCCTTTCGAACCTTATTAGCTCACTAGATTTATATATTTCCCACCTTTAGATCGAGTGAGTCCGCTAGATTCCCTCTAGTTTTTGAGAAATGAGCGTTTCCGTTCTCCCTGGCCCCACTTGCACTATAAGTGCGAAATGCCGGCCAGACTGGCCGATGCACCATTTTCTCTACACATGTGCGTTAGTTACCTTTCAAACCCTTACGTTCACTCGATTAATATATTTCCTACCTTATATTTGAGTCAGACCACTAGCTTCCGTGTACTATGCGAGATCTGAGCGGTTCCGTTCTCCCAGGCATTTGCACTCTAAGTTCCCAACCTGACCGACCTGGCCAATGCACCATTTTCCATATACATATGCATTAGATTCCTTTCAAACCTTATTAGCTCACTAGATTTATATATTTCCCACCTTCTGATCGAGTGAGACCGCTGAATTTCCTCTACTTTTTGAGAAACGAGCGTTTCCGTTCTCCCTGGCCCCACTTGCACTATAAGTGCGAAATGCCGGCCAAACTGGCCGATGCACCATTTTCTCTACACATGTGCGTTAGTTACCTTTCAAACCCTTACGTTCACTCGATTAATATATTTCCTACCTTATATTTGAGTGAGACCACTAGATTCCGTGTACTATGCGAGATCTGAGCGATTCCGTTCTCCTAGGCATTTGCACTCTAAGTTCCCATACCGACCGACCTGGCCAATGCACCATTTTCCATATACATATGCATTAGATTCCTTTCGAACCCTATTAGCTCACTAGATTTATATATTTCCCACCTTCTGATCGAGTGAGACCGCTAGATTCCCTCTACTTTTTGAGAAATGAGCGTTTCCGTTCTCCCTGGCCCCACTTGCACTATAAGTGCGAAATGCCAGCCAGACTGGCCGATGCACCATTTTCTCTACACATGTGCGTTAGTTACCTTTTAAACCCTTACGTTCACTCGATTAATATATTTCCTACCTTATATTTGAATGAGATCACTAGATTTCGTGTACTATGCGAGATCTGAGCGGTTCCGTTCTCCCAGGCATTTGCACTCTAAGTTACCATACCGTCCGACCTGGCCAATGCACCATTTTCCATATAAATATGCAATAGATTCCTTTCGAACCTCATTAGCTCACTAGATTTATATATTTCCCACCTTCTGATCGAGTGAGACCGCTAGATTCCCTCTACTTTTTGAGAAACGAGCGTTTCCGTTCTCCCTGGCCCCACTTGCACTATAAGTGCGAAATGCCGGCTAGACTGGCCGATGCACCATTTTCTCTACACATGTGCGTTAGTTACCTTTCAAACCCTTACGTTCACTTGATTAATATATTTCCTATTTTATATTTGAGTGAGACCACTATATTCCGTGTACTATGCGAGATCAGAGCGGTTCCGTTCTCCCAGGCATTTGCACTCTAAGTGTGAAAGGAATGAACAAGAATGAATTGACTAAGTCAGAGTTGGGTACAAATACAACCCTAGCAAACTGTACCCCATATGTGCTACCCCACTATAGCCTACAAACATGCATCAGCTATAATAATCTGACACACCCCCATAGGCAAAGTGGGGGAGAACAAGGGGTCACAAGACCAGTCAAGCAAAGCAAAGCAAGCTCAGGGTGGATCACAAAGTCACCACACAGTCCGAGCACAAGAGCAAGGCCAGAGGCCAGTTCACATGCAGGAGTACAGACATATATATAAAACTAGACAAGCAAGAGCGGGTATATATATGTCAAAGTACAAGTAAAGTCAAGAAGAGAGCAAGTGAGGCAAGACAGGTACAAGACCCAGCTGGGTACAAAAGCGCTGATGGTCGCAAGGCGCAAGTGCCTTGGTGAACACATCAGCAGTGTTGGCCTCAGAGGCCACGTAAGCAAGTCGCAACTGACCACGCTGCTGCAGCTCACGAGCAAGGAAGTAGCGGAGAGCAATGTGCTTCGTTCTGTGCTCCAAGCGCTGCTCTCGACACAAGGCCAACATGGCCTTGTTGTCTACGTACAGCACTGGAGGAGAACGAGGCAGCTCTCCAAGGTCAGTCAGCAGGTAGGTGAGCCAGCGAAGCTCCTGTGCAGCCATGGCCCCGGCGTAGATCTCAGCCTCACAACTGGAGCCGAGAATCGAAGACGAGCGAGTAGACCGCCACGAGACAGAGCCGGAACCAAGGCTGAAGGTGTAACCCTGTGACGACCGCTGCGTAGCCTGGTCGTCAGCCCAAGAAGCGTCTGCGTGCCCAGTAAGGACCACTGGACTCTGCCCTCCAAGCACTAGCCCCATGCCCGACGTACTGCACAGGTAGCGCAATACCCTCTTCGCTGCAGCCATGTGCTCTGGTCGGTGTCTCCCAGGAGCAACATAGCGTGCAAGGATGCTCAGAGGGTATGCAAGGTCAGGTCGTGTGCAGGTCATCAGGTACATGAGGCAGCCAACAAGCTCTGCATACGGACCACTCGACTCTACGGACTCATCCGAAGGCAGAGCTGAGAGTGAGTGGCGAGTAGGCAGAGGAGTGGCCTGAGGCGAGGAGTACGTGAAGCCGAAGCGCTGAAGGACCTGCTGCACCATGTGTGACTGAGTCAGGGTAATGGTGCGGCGTGCTCTGTCCCGAGTGATCTGCAAGCCAAGGTAGCTGCGCAGTTCACCCAGGTCTGTGCACGTGTGTCTCTTCAGCAGCTCGGACTTCACGTAGGCGAGTCCAGCAGTGTCCGCTGTGGCAAAGACCAAGTCGTCGACGTACACGAGGATGTAGAACGGCGGCAGGGAAGTGTCGGTGCGAAGAAACAGCGACGGGTCAGCAGTAGAAGGAGCAAACCCAAGAGCCGCAAGCGTAGTCCTCAGTGTGTCGTGCCACTCACGCGGTGCCTGGCGGAGACCGTAGACTGGCCGTCGGAGGCTCCACTGGGTGCCAGGAGGGAAAGTCCCAGTGAAGCCAGGCGGACGGCGCAGCCAGATCTCCTCGTGCAGGCTACCCTGCAGGAACGCAGTGCTGAAGTCGAGAGAGTGAAGCTCGTAGTCGCGCTGAGCGGCAATGTGCAGCAGCACCCGAAGAGTGGTCATCTTCGGGGTGGGAGAGAAGGTCTGAAAGTAGTCAACTCCCTGCCGCTGACTGAAGCCACGAGCCACGTAACGCGCCTTGAAGACAGGCGGCGAGCCCGGCGGCCGCTTCACCCTGAAGATCCACATGCCACTGACGATGTTCGCCCCAGGAGGGGGAACCGCGTCAACGTAGGTGCCTGTGGACTTCCAGGAAGCCATCTCTGCATCCATAGCTGCCTGCCACTGAGAGGAGTAGGGACCCTCTACGGCCTCCGCGTAAGAACGCGGAGTCGGGATGTCTAGTGCATCCGGGTCTCCCTCAGGGGCTAGGAGTACAGACGCGAGACGAGGTGAAGCAGCGGCTAGACACTGGAACTCCTCCTGCCTGTCCTCTAGGACGTCCGTGCCAAGGGCACACTCACCCCCGACGGACGGAGGACAGGCGGACTCAGACTCAGCGACAAGACGAGCAGCGTAGTCTAGACGACAGCGCGCAGCAAAGTCGACA
Organism: Closterium sp. NIES-65; assembly: GCA_948144175.1. NCBI lineage: Eukaryota > Viridiplantae > Streptophyta > Zygnematophyceae > Desmidiales > Closteriaceae > Closterium > Closterium sp. NIES-65. The sequence continues at coordinate 71,596 of CANXME010002308.1, read as the reverse complement.
AGCTCAGTGACAAGGGCAGACGCAGCAGACGACTCGAAGTAAGGGTCAGTGACAGCAGTAGCAAGGAGACGCGTGACAGTAGGACTGGCAGCACGAAGAGAGTCCGACTCCGGGTCGGCAAGAGCAGGAAGAGAGGAAGCAGGAGGAGAAGGCAAAGGGGCACGCAGAGGAGCAGTGGACGGACGCAGTGACATCCGGTGCGTGCCAGGGACAGGAGGAGGACGCTGACGCGACCCGCGACCACTAGCGCGCTCAGTACGAACAGGCGACGCAGGACGAGACGCAGGCTCACGACGCTCAGTAAGGCCTCCAGTCGGACCAGCGTAGGGAGAAGGAGCAGGCAAAGGGGAGGCAGGCTCTAGCTGTGGCTGTGACCGGACAGGCTGCGGACCCTCTAAGGGAGGAGGAGGAGGAGCAAGACCAAGAACCTGCTGCAGGAGCGGAACGAAGTACGGTCGAGACCGCGCGGCGACGCCAGAAACAGCAGGAACAGAACCAGTAGCTCCGGCCGGAGCACCCACTCCAGCAGCACCTCCAGCAGAACCACCAGAAGCTCCAGAACCTCCAGCAGCAGCACCAGGAGCACCGTCAGTCGGACCACCAACCGCAGGCTCAGCGCCAACGTCCTCAGCAGGACCAGCTCCAGGAGAACCCTCAGACCCAGCAGCTCCAGCACCCACAGGACGAGCACCGCCAGGTCGCGTGGCAGCAGCGCCCTCCGCAGCCGAAGAACCACCAGCACCAGCGGCACGCCTCCAGCGCCGGGCAAACTACTCACGCAGCTCCTGTGGAGAGAGCGGCTCCCGGCGAGACGAAGCACCCCCAGGCACAGCACCTCCAGGCTCGGCACCTCCAGGCTCAGCACCCCCAGGCTCAGCACCCCCAGGCTCAGTACCCCCAGACACAGCACCCCCAGGCACAGCACCCCCAGGCTCAGCACCCCCAGGCACAGCACCCCCAGGCTCAACACCCCCAGGCCCAGCACCCCCAGACTCCGCACCCCCAGGCTCAGCACCCCCAGGCTCAGCACCCCTAGACTCCGCACCCCCAGGCTCAGCTCCCGCAGCAGCACCGGAGTCACCAGTGACCTCGACAGGCTCGACCGCGTCTACCTGAGACACACCTGAAGGGGCAGGACCCTGAGGGGGGAGGGGGACTACTGGGGGGGGACCTGGTACCAAGAAGAGCGGGGGTGGGGGGAGGGACGGAGTGCGGTAGGGGAAGAGGCGGTAGTAGGGTACCGACTCGTCGAACGTGACGTCCTGGGAGGACAGAACACGTCGAGAGGTGGGGTGGTAAAACTGCCACCCAGGGGCGTCGGGGGGGAACTCGAGGAAGACGCAGGGAGAAGCACGAGGGGACAGCTTGTCCGCAGACAGGTCGCGAACAAACGCCCGAGATCCCCGGACCCGGAACGCCGACGCATCGCCAACCTTCCCCGTCCACAACAGAGCTGGGGAGGTCTCCGGTCGAGAGACCCTGGGGTGGAGGTTGATCTGGTGCGCAGCGTACCTGACCGCAAACGGCCACAGAAAATGGGGAGCAGCCGCATGCATCATGGACGTACGAGCGACGTCCATGACCATGCCAATGCGGCGCTCAGCGATCCCATTCTGCTGTGGTGAGTCCGGAAGCGTGAAGGTCTGACGGATGCCTCGCACACGACAGTAGGCACTCAGGAGGGCAGAGGAGAACTCTCCGCCTCTGTCCGAGTGCAGACGCAAGACAGGGAAGTCAGAGCCAAAGCTTCTCCGAAGCTGAAGACGAGCTGCGCGGATCCAGTCGATCAACACCTCAGTGACCTCACCCTTGCTGCGCAAGGGGAAGACTGTGGTGTAACGCGAGTAGTCGTCAACCACCAGCAGGAAGTAGCGCTCCTGACCCTGTCCACGGACGCGGGCTGGGCCCCACACGTCCATGTGAAGCGTCTGCAACGGGGCCTCTGTCGGAGGAAACTGGGAGGAGTGAGGGGCAGCACGCTGGCGCCCCTCGACACAGGGGACACAGGCAGGGCCAGGGCCCGGAGGAAGGGGAGGGAGGGACCGGGGAAGACCAGACACAAGGACCCGCGAGGCCATGCCTCTGAGCCGAAGCAGAGAGGGGTGGCCAAGGCGGTGGTGCCAGAGGAGGGTCTCGTGAGACAGACGACGACACGAACAAGGGGCAGACTCAGGACCAGACCTGGACGCTGCAGCAAACACCTGACCAGACGAAGGGGCCCTACCAGACGCAGTACCTGGAGGAGAAGCAGTGGTCAGTGTGTACAGGCTCGACCCCGGCCGACGTGTAAACGTAGCCAGGTGGCGACCTGTATCCGCCTCCGTACAGTGGGTCACCCGCTGACGAGCAGGGGTGAACTGGTGGACACCTGCATCCTGGAGGTCAGCACCACTCACCAAGTTCGTCGAGAACGAGGGGAGGTAGAGACCAGTCAGGGTGCCAGAGGGGGCCGCCGGACACGGGAGGACAGTGGAGAAGCGAGACAGGACAGGCCCCCCAGAGGGGTCCGCCAGGGACACCGCAACAGGCCGACTCAGCGGCGTGAGAGTGGTGCGGTCCCTAAAGAAGGAGCGAGACGCTCCAGAGTCAAGGGTGAAGGTGTGAGAGGCCGAAGCCGACACAGTACCTGAGAGGGCGGACTCACCAGTACCTGAAAGCACAGACGCACTGGCACCTAGAGCAGCAGCCTCACTAGTACCTGACGCGGCAGTACCAATGCCCGGGTCGGGCGGGAAACACCGGTAACAGTCATCCTCATCACTACCAGTCACAGCATACATAGCAGAGAGAATAGCATCAAAATCAAGATCATAAATAGCTACACCAGCCCTAGACAGCTCTCCCCAGCGGGGGATCTCAGCGGCCTCCGGAAACTGCTGACGCCAGGCGTCGGTCAGGCGGCCAAAGCAGCGACGGGCTGTGTGGGCGCCTCCACACCTCTCCCCTGCACGGTCACCAGTGCGAAGAACGTAGGGGCAGGGACCAAGCGCACCACCGCGCTGACGCTGCAAGTACCACTCACGGAGCTGCTGAGGGCCGGGGACGGTGCGAGAGCGCTGCTGCTGCTGCGGCTGCTGCTGTGGCTGCTGCTGCTGCTGCTGCTGGCGCTGACCACCCCCAGAGCTGCTCCGCTGGGACGAGCCACTCCGACCCCCTCCTCCACCGCCACCCCCGCCTCCACCGCCACCCCCGTCGCCACCGCCACCTCCCCCACCAGGACCGTCGCTCCCACCGCTCCCACCGCCTCCTCCGCTACCACCTCCGCCGCCACTTCCGCCTCCACCGCCGCCACTACTACCTCCACTCCCGCCACCACCCCCCCCGCCACCCCCACTCCCCCCTCCACCCCCACCGCCTCCTCCACCGCCCCCTCTGGCTCCACCCGCTCCCTTGCCCCCCTTGCCCTTGCCAGTGCGGCGTCTGCCACTGGGGGCAGACGCCGCGCCGACCGACTCAAAACCAGAGGCGACAGAGGGCAGCAGGGGGGAGGGACCACACCCCTCAAAGATGGGGGTGCGAGGGTCACCCCGAGAGGCCCCTACAGCGACAATACTCTTCTCAGCCGCTAGCAGGGACTCCTCAAGGAGGTCGACAGTGAGAGTGGTGGGACAGACAGAGAGAAACTGGTCCCTAACGACACGAAGGGACTCAGGGAGACGGGTGACGAGAAAGTAGAGAGTGATGTACATGGGAGGAGGGTTCGCAGCGCGGAACTCAGCAGGAAGGGCAGCGCGGTAGCGGGTGTCACTAGCGCGGAGGTGGGTAACGAGGTCAGCGACAGTGGGAAAGGAAGCGAGGTCAGGGAAGAGAAACGGTAGCATGAGGCGGCTAAGGGTAGCGGAGGAAGGGGAGGAGTAGCGCGCAACTACAGCGTCGTACAAGGCCTGAGCGGTCTTGCACTGACTAAAGTGGGCACGCTCAGAGGAAGGGAGGTGGCGACGCACAGCAAGACGTGCAGCAGCATCGCGGGTCGCCCACTTGGAGCGAACGGCAGAGTCAGCATCAGCAGGCGGGGCAGGGACAGCGCCAGAGACAAAGTCAAAGAGAGAGACCTCATCTACCGCATCACACAGTAAGTACAGCTGCAGGTCCTCGATCCAGACGGCAAAGTCAATGGCCCTCCCCTCAGCGTCAAAAGTGAGAACATTGGGGGTGGCCATGGCAGCAGCTGAAAGTCTCACCGGGATGGGAGAGTCGGGTAGGTCAGCAGCAGGCGGCTCGGGCTGCTCGGGCGGCTCGGGCGGCTCGGGCGGCTCGAGCGACTCGGGCGGCTCGGGCGGCTCGGGCGGCTCGGGCGGCTCAGGTACCGGGCGGCTCGGCTGCTGCTGGGCGGCTCGGCTGCTGCTGGGCGGTTCGGCTGCTGCTGGGCGGCTCGGCTGCTGCTGGGCGGCTCGGCTGCTGCTGGGCGGCTCGGCTGCTGCTGGGCGGCTCGGCTGCTGTTGGGCGGCTCGGCTGCTGCTGGGCGGCTCGGCTGCAGTGTAGTGGCGGGGCCGGGACAAGGGACGGCGGGGCCGTCAGGGTGCAGCGGTGGGGCCGAGACAGGGGACGGCGGGGCCGTCAGGGTGCAGTGGCGGAGCCGGGATAGGCGCAGTGGCGGGGCCGCAGGGTGCAGCGGCGGGCCGTCAGGATGCAGCGGAGGGCCGCTGGAAGCACCCGCGGCTGAGCAGGCTGCGGGGCCGCGTCGTAGGAGGCGGCAGGGCCGCGGCTGAGCAGGCGGCAGAGGCCGCGTCGTAGAGGGCGGCGGGGCCGCGGCTGAGCAGGCGGCGGAGGCCGCGGCGTCTGCAGGCAGCGAAGGCCGCGTCGTAGAGGGCGGCGGGGCCGCGGCTGAGCAGGCGGCGGGGCCGCGTCTTAGCAGGCGGCGGGGCCGCGTCTTAGCAGGCGGCGGGGCCGCGTCTTAGCAGGCGGCGGGGCCGCGTCCGAGTAGGCGGCGGGGCCGCGACTGGGTGGCGGGGCCGCGTCTTAGTGGCGGGGCCGCGACTTAGTGGCGGGGCCGCGACGTAAGGGCGGGGCCGCGACGTAAGGGCGGGGCCGCGACTGGACGGCGGGGCCGCGAACGAAGGGCGGCGGGGCCGCAGGGGAAGGGCGACTCGGGGGGGTCGCTAAAAAAAGGATCGCGCGCCTCGGGGCGCGCTTCGTTGGGCCCTAGGCGAAGTTCCCACAGGGAACCCGCTCTATACCATGTGAAAGGAATGAACAGGAATGAATTGACTAAGTCAGAGTTGGGTACAAATACAACCCTAGCAAACTGTACCCCATATGTGCTACCCCACTATAGCCTACAAACATGCATCAGCTATAATAATCTGACACTAAGTTCCTATACTGACCGACCTGGCCAATGCACCATTTTCCATATACATATGCATTAGATTCCTTTCCAACCTTATTAGCTCACTAGATTTATATATTTCCCACCTTCTGATCGAGTGAGACCACTAGATTCCCTCTACTTTTTGAGAAACGAGCGTTTCCGTTCTCCCTGGCCCCACTTGCACTATAAGTGCGAAATGCCGGCCGGACTGGCCGATGCACCATTTTCTTTACACATGTGCGTTAGTTACCTTTCAAACCCTTACGTTCACTCGATTGATATATTTCCTACCTTATACTTGAGTGAGACCACTAGATTCCGTGTACTATGCAAGATCTAAGCGGTTCCGTTCTCACAGGCATTTGCACTCCAAGTTCCCATACTGACCGACCTGGCCAATGCACCATTTTCCATATACATATGCATTAGATTCCTTTCAAACCTTATAAGCTCACTAGATTTATATATTTCCCACCTTCTGATCGAGTGAGACCGCTAGATTCCCTCTACTTTTTGAGACATGAGCGTTTCCATTCTCCCTGGCCCCACTTGCACTATAAGTGCGAAATGCCGGCCAGACTTGCCGATGCACCATTTTCTCTACACATGTGCGTTAGTTACCTTTCAAACCCTTACGTTCACTCGATTAATATATTTCCTACCTTATATTTGAATGAGACCACTAGATTCCGTGTACTATGCGAGATCTGAGCGGTTCGGTTCTCCCAGGCATTTGCACTCTAAGTTCCCATACCGTCCGACCTGGCCAATGCACCATTTTCCATATAAATATGCAATAGATTCCTTTCGAACCTCATTAGCTCACTAGATTTATATATTTCCCACCTTCTGATCGAGTGAGACCGCTAGATTCCCTCTACTTTTTGAGAAACGAGCGTTTCCGTTCTCCCTAGCCCCACTTGCACTATAAGTGCGAAATGCCGGCTAGACTGGCCGATGCACTATTTTCTCTAAACATGTGCGTTAGTTACCTTTCAAACCCTTACGTTCACTCGATTAATATATTTCCTAATTTATTTTTGAGTGAGACCACTATATTCCGTATACTATGCGAGATCTGAGCGGTTCCGTTCTCCCAGGCATTTGCACTCTTAGTTCCTATACTGACCGACCTGGCCAATGCACCATTTTCCATATACATAAGCATTAGATTCCTTTCCAACCTTATTAGCTCACTAGTTTTATATATTTCCCACCTTCTGATCGAGTGAGACCACTAGATTCCCTCTACTTTTTGAGAAACGAGCGTTTCCGTTCTCCCTGGCCCCACTTGCACTATAAGTGCGAAATGCCGGCCAGACTGGCCGATGCACCATTTTCTCTACACATGTGCGTTAGTTACCTTTCAAACCCTTACGTTCACTCGATTAATATATTTCCTACCTTATACTTGAGTGAGACCACTAGATTCCGTGTACTATGCAAGATCTAAGCGGTTCCATTCTCACAGGCATTTGCACTCCAAGTTCCCATACTGACCGACCTGGCCAATGCACCATTTTCCATATACATATGCATTAGATTCCTTTCAAACCTTATAAGCTCACTAGATTTATATATTTTCCACCTTCTGATCGAGTGAGACCGCTAGATTCCCTCTACCTTTTGAGAAACGAGCATTTCTGTTCTCCCTGGCCCCACTTGCACTATAAGTGCGAAATGCCGGCCAGACTGGCCGATGCACCATTTTCTCTACACATGTGCGTTAGTTACCTTTCAAACCCTTACGTTCACTCGATTAATATATTTCCTACCTTATATTTGAGTGAGACCACTAGATTCCGTGTACTATGCGAGATCTGAGCGGTTCCGTTCTCCCAGGCATTTGCACTCTAAGTTCTCATACTGACCGACCTGGCCAATGCACCATTTTCCATATACATATGCATTAGATTCCTTTCGAACCTTATTAGCTCACTAGATTTATATATTTCCCACCTTCTGATCGAGTGAGACCGCTAGATTCCCTCTACTTTTTGAGAAACAAGCGTTTCCGTTCTCCCTGGCCCCACTTGCACTATAAGTGCGAAATGCCGGCCAGACTGGCCGATGCACCATTTTCTCTACACATGTGCGTTAGTTACCTTTCAAACCCTTACGTTCACTCGATTAATATATTTCCTACCTTATATTTGAGTGAGACCACTAGATTCCGTGTACTATGCGAGATGTGAGCGGTTCCGTTCTCCCAGGCATTTGCACTCTAAGTTCCCATACTGACCGACCTGGCCAATGCACCATTTTCCATATACATATGCATTAGATTCCTTTCAAACCTTATTAGCTCACTAGATTTATATATTTCCCACCTTTTGATCGAGTGAGACCGCTAGATTCCCTATAATGTTTTGAGAAACGAGCGTTTCCGTTCTCCCTAGCCCCACTTGCACTATAAGTGCGAAATGCCGGCCAGACTGGCCGATGCACCATTTTCTCTACACATGTGCGTTAGTTACTTTTCAAACCCTTACGTTCACTCGATTAATATATTTCCTACCTTATATTTGAGTGAGACCACTAGATTCCGTGTACTATGCGAGATCTGAGCGGTTCCGTTCTCCTAGGCATTTGCACTCTAAGTTCCCATACTGACCGACCTGGCCAATGCACCATTCTCCATACACATATGCATTAGATTCCTTTCGAACCTTATTAGCTCACTAGATTTATATATTTCCCACCTTCTGATCGAGTGAGACCGCTAGATTCCCTCTACTTTTTGACGTGGACGTGGTCGTGGACGTGGTCGTGGTCGTGGACGTGGACGTGGACTTGGACGTGGACTTGGACGTGAACGTGGACGTGGACGTGGACGTGGTCGTGGACGTGGACGTGGAGGTGGACGTGGACGTGGTCGTGGGCGTGGACGTGGACGTGGTCGTGGACGTGGACGTGGTCGTGGACGTGGACGTGTCAGAACTGATATTATGTAACTGCCTGTAGCTGTAGTTAGTGTAGTTATTTAAATCTGTAGGTGGTGCACCTCTTCACTTGTTTCCTTTGCTATATGTTCTTCTAAACTATAGTGAAACTCATTCTTCCCACTCTCTTCCTCAACTCACTCGAACTTCTCCCTAGGCTCAAAACCAGCTCGATACCTAAGTTGGGCCTAGGCTCCTAAGCCTAGGCCCTAGTTAAAACTCACTTACCCCTCGTACATTTCATCATGGTATCAGAGCGCGTTACGACTTGGCCTGTTGGCCCGCCTAATGCTTCCGCTGCTGTATTTCTGGTCGCGCGCCTTGGGCGCGTGCGTCGTTTTTTTTCTACCCGTCGCGGACCCGCCCCTGGCGCCCGCGCCGGTGCCCTTGGCCGTCGCGGTCGCGCCTTTGGCGCTCGCGGCGGTGCACTTGGCGCCCGCGGCGGTGCCCTTTGCCGTCGCGGACCCGCCTTTGGCGCCCGCGGCGGTGCCCTTGGCGCCCGCGGACCCGCCTCTGGCGCCCGCGGCGGTGCCCTTTGCCGTCACGGACCCGCCTTTGGCGCCCGCGGCGGTGCACTTGGCGCCCGCGGACCCGCCTAAGGCGCCCGCGGCGGTGCCCTTGGCCGTCGCAGACCCGCCTTTGGCGCCCGCGGCGGTGCACTTGGCCGCCGCGCCCCTGGTGCCCGCGACGGTGCTCCTGCCTCACCCGTACCTGCTCTCGTGCACCCACCCCTGCCTCACCCACGCCTCCCCTCGTGCAGCCGTGGGGGGGAGGGTATGGGGGTGGCGGGTGTTGGAGTCTTGGGTCGTATCCTTCCCTTCCCCTCCTCCTCCTTTTGTTCCCACTGCTGCAGCTGCCGCTGGGGGGGAGGGTGTGAGGGTGTGGGGGAGCAGGGGGAGTGGTACCGGGGTGGCGGATGTGAGGCAACACGCAGCCGTCCCTCCATCTCTCCTCTCTTCCCCCCTTCTCCGCTGCTCCTGCAACAGTGTGGGGGAGGGGAAGGAGGGGGGTGAGAAGATGGAGGGGGTGACCTACTTGTGTCAGCCCGCCTGCAGTTCCTGCTGTTGCTTGTTCTTTATTATTTTGCATGTGTACACCTGCAGGTTGTATTCTACACAAACTCCTGCTGCAGGCAGTTATGGGGGAGTGTCAGAACTTATATTATGTAACTGCCTGTAGCTGTAGTTAGTGAAGTTATTTATATCTGTAGGTGGTGCACCTCTTCACTTGTTTCCTTTGCTATATGTTCTTCTAAACTATAATGAAACTCATTCTTCCCACTCTCTTCCTCAACTCACTCGAACTTCTCCCTAGGCTCAAAACCCGCTCGATACCTAAGTTGGGCCTAAGCTCCTAAGCCTAGGCCCTAGTTAAAACTCACTTACCCCTCGTACATTTCATCACGACGAGGTCGTGGACGTGGACGTGGTCGTGGACGTGGACGTGGACGTGGTCGTGGACGTGGACGTGGACGTGGTCGTGGACGTGGACGTGGACGTGGTCGTAGACGTGGACGTGGACGTGGACGTGGTCGTGGACGTGGACGTGGACTTGAGGACATGGACGTGGACGTGGAGGACGTGGACGTGGACGTGGACATGGACGTGGACCTCGACGTGGACGTGGACGTGGACGTGGACATGGACCTCGACGTGGACGTGGACTTGGACGTGGACGTGGACGTGGACGTGGTCGTGGACGTGGACGTGGACTTGGACGTGGACGTGGACGTGGACTTGGACGTGGACGTGGACGTGGACTTGGACGTGGACGTGGACGTGACATGGACATGGTCGTGGACGTGGACCTGGACGTGGTCGTGGACGTGGACTTGGACGTGGACGTGGACGTGTCCTTGGACGTGGACGTGGACGTGGACGTGGTCGTGGACGTGGACGTGGTCGTGGACGTGGACGTGGACATGGTCGTGCACGTGGACGTGTACGTGGACGTGGACGTGGACATGGACGTGGACGTGGACTTGGACGTGGAGTTTCACGTGGACGTGGACGAGGACGTGGACATGGACGTGGAGGTGGTCGTGGACGTGGACGTGGACGTTGACGTGAACGTCGACGTGGACGTGGACCGGGACCTGGACGTGGACGTGGACTTGGACGTGGACGGACGTGGACCTGGACGTGGTCGTGGACGTGGACGTGGTCGTGGACTTGGACGTGGACGTGGACGTGGACGTGCACGTGGACTTGGACGTGGACGAGGACGTGGACGTGGACGTGGACGTGGACGTGGACGTGGTCGTGGACGTGGACATGGACGTGGACGTAGACGTGGACGTGGTCGTGGACCTGGACGTGGACGTGGACGTCCTGGCCGACCTGGCCAATGCACCATTTTCCATATACATATGCATTAGATTCCTTTCGAACCTTATTAGCTGACTAGATTTATATATTTCCCACCTTTTGATCGAGTGAGACCGCTAGATTCCCTCTACGTTTTGAGAAACGAGCCTTTCCGTTCTCCCTGGCCCCACTTGCACTATAAGTGCGAAATGCCGGCCAGACTGGCCGATGCACCATTTTCTCTACACATGTGCGTTAGTTACCTTTCAAACCCTTACGTTCACTCGAGTAATATATTTCCTACCTTATATTTGAGTGAGACCACTAGATTTCGTGTACTATGCGAGATCCGAGCGGTTCCGTTCTCCCAGGCATTTGCACTCTAAGTTCCCATACTGACCGACCTGGCCAATGCACCACTTTCCATATACATATGCATTAGATTCCTTTCGAACCTTATTAGCTCACTAGATTTATATATTTCCCACCTTTTGATCGAGTGAGAACGCTAGATTCCCTCTACTTTTTGAGAAACGAACGTTTCCGTTCTCCCTGGCCCCACTTGCACTATAAGTGCGAAATGCCGGCCAGACTGACCGATGCACCATTTTCTCTACACATGTGCGTTAGTTACCTTTCAAACCCTTACGTTCACTCAATTAATATATTTCCTACCTTATATTTGAGTGAGACCACTAGATTCAGTGTACTATGCGAGATCTGAGCGGTTCCGTTCTCCCAGGCATTTGCACTCTAAGTTCCCATACTGACCGACCTGGCCAATGCACCATTTTCCATATACATATGCATTAGATTCCTTTCGAACCTTATTATCTCACTAGATTTATATATTTCCCACCTTCTGATTGAGTGAGACCGCTAGATTCCCTCTACTTTTTTGAGAAACGAGCGTTTCCGTTCTCCCTAGCCCCACTTGCACTATAAGTGCGAAATGCCGGCCAGACTGGCCGATGCACCATTTTCTCTACACATGTGCGTTAGTTACCTTTCAAACCCTTACGTTCACTCGATTAATATATTTCCTACCTTATATTTGAGTGAGACCACTAGATTCCGTGTACTATGCGAGATCTGAGCGGTTCCGTTCTCCCAGGCATTTGCACTCTAAGTTCCCCTACTGACCGACCTGGCCAATGCACCATTTTCCATATACATATGCATTAGATTCCTTTCAAACCTTATTAGCTCACTAGATTTATATATTTCCCACCTTCTGATCGAGTGAGAACGCTAGATTCCCTCTACTTTTTGAGAAACAAACGTTTCCGTTCTCCGTGGCCCCACTTGCACTATAAGTGCGAAATGCCGGCCAGACTGGCCGATGCACCATTTTCTCTACACATGTGCGTTAGTTACCTTTCAAACCCTTACGTTCACTCGATTAATATATTTCCTACCTTATATTTGAGTGAGACCACTAGATTCCGTATACTATGCGAGATCTGAGCGGTTCCGTTCTCCCAGGCATTTGCACTCTAAGTTCCCATACTGACCGACCTGGCCAATGCACCATTTTCCATATACATATGCATTAGATTCCTTTCGAACCTTATTAGCTGACTAGATTTATATATTTCCCACCTTTTGATCGAGTGAGACCACTAGATTCCCTCTACTTTTTGAGAAACGAGCGTTTCCGTTCTCCCTGGCCCCACTTGCACTATAAGTGCGAAATGCCGGCCAGACTGGCCGATGCACCATTTTCTCTACACATGTGCGTTAGTTACCTTTCAAACCCTTACGTTCACTCGAGTAGTATATTTCCTACCTTATATTTGAGTGAGACCACTAGATTCCGTGTACTATGCGAGATCTGAGCGGTTCCGTTCTCCCAGGCATTTGCACTCTACGTTCCCATAATGACCGACCTGGCCAATGCACCATTTTCCATATACATATGCATTAGATTCCTTTCGAACCTTATTAGCTCACTAGATTTATATATTTCCCACCTTCTGATCGAGTGAGACCGCTAGATTCCCTCTACTTTTTGAGAAACGAGCGTTTCCGTTCTCCCTGGCCCCACTTGCACTATAAGTGCGAAATGCCGGCCAAACTAGCCGATGCACCATTTTCTCTACACATGTGCGTTAGTTACCTTTCAAACCCTTACGTTCACTCGATTAATATATTTCCTACCTTATATTTGAGTGAGACCACTAGATTCCGTGTACTATGCGAGATCTGAGCGGTTCCGTTCTCCGAGGCATTTGCACTCTAAGTTCCCATACTGACCGACCTGGCCAATGCACCATTTTCCATATACATATGTATTAGATTCCTTTCGAACCTTATTAGCTCACTAGATTTATATATTTCCCACCTTCTTATTGAGTGAGACCGCTAGATTCCCTCTACTTTTTGAGAAACAAGTGTTTCCGTTCTCCCTGGCCCCACTTGCACTATAAGTGCGAAATGCCGGCCAGACTGGCCGATGCACCATTTTCTCTACACATGTGCGTTAGTTACCTTTCAAACCCTTACGTTCACTGGATGAATAAATTTCGTACTTTCTATTTGAGTGAGACCACTTGATTCCGTGTACTATGCGAGATCTGAGCGCTTCCGTTCTCCCGGGCATTTGCATTTTAAGTTCTGATACTGACCGACCTGGGCGATGCACCATTTTCTCTATACATGTGCGCTAGATACCTCTCAAACCTCTGTAGCTGACTAGATTTATATATTTCCCACCTTCTGATCGAGTGAGACCGCTAGATTGCCTCTACTTTTTGAGAAACGAGCATTTCCGTTCTCCCTGGCCCCAGTTGCACTATAAGTGCGAAATGCCGGCCAGACTGGCCGATGCACCATTTTCTCTACACATGTGCGTTAGTTACCTTTCAAACCCTTACGTTCACTCGATTAATATATTTCCTACCTTATATTTGAGTGAGACCACTAGATTCCGTGTACTATGCGAGATCAGAGCGGTTCCGTTCTCCCAGGCATTTGCACTCTAAGTTCCCATATTGACCGACCTGGCCAATGCACCATTTTCCATATACATATGCATTAGATTCCTTTCGAACCTTATTAGCTCACTAGATTTATATATTTCTCGCTAGGCCCTTGTTCTTGCAATTTTACACACGCTAGGCCCTTGTTCTTGCTATTTTGCACACGCTAGGCCCTTTGGTCTTGCTATTTTGCACACGCTAGGCCCTTGTTCTTGAATTTTTGCACATGCTAGGCCCGTGTTCTTGCCTTTTTGCACACGCTAGGCCCTTGTTCTTCCAATTTTGCACACGCTAGGCCCTTGTTCTTGAAATTGCGCACTTGCTAGGCCCTTGTTCTTGAATTTTTGCACACGCTATGCTCTTGTTCTTGCAATTTTGCACACGCTAGGCCCTTGTTCTTGCAATTTTGCACACACTAGGCCCTTGTTCTTGCAATGTTGCACATGCTAGGCCCTTCTTCTTCCAATTTTGCACACGCTAGGCCCTTGTTCTTGCTATTTTGCACATGCTAGGCCCTTGTTTTTGCAATTTTGCACATGCCAGGCCCTTGTTCTTCAAATTTTGCACACGCTAGGCCCTTGTTCTTGCAATTTTACACACGCTAGGCCCTTGTTCTTCTAATTTAGCACACGCTAGGCCCTTGTTCTTGCAATATTGCACACGCTAGGCCCTTGTTCTTGCAATTTTGCACAAGCTAGGCCCATGTTCTTGCTATTTTGCACACGCTAGGCGGTTGTTCTTGCTATTTTGCACTCGCTAGGCCCTTTTTCTTGCTATTTTGTACACGCTAGGCCCTTGTTCTTGCAATTTTGCACACGCTAGGCCCTTGTTCTTCCAAATTTGCACTCGCTAGGCCCTTGTTCTTGCAATTTTGCACACGCTAGGCCCTTGTTCTTGCTATTTTGCACACGCTAGGCCCTTGTTCTTGTTATTTTGCACACGCTAGGCCCTTGTTCTTGAAATTTTGCACATGCTAGGCCCGTGTTCTTGCTATTTTGCACACGCTAGGCCCTTGTTCTTCCAATTTTGCACACGCTAGGCCCTTGTTCTTGACATTGCGCACTCGCTAGGCCCTTGTTCTTGCAATTTTGCACTCGCTAGGCCCATGTTCTTGCTATTTTGCACATGCTAGGCCCTTGTTCTTGCTATTTTGCACTCGTTAGGCCCTTATTTTTGCTATTTTGCGCACGCTAGGCTCTTGTTCTTGAACGTTTGCACACGCTAGGCCCTTGTTCTTGCAATTTTGCACTCGCTAGGCCCTTGTTCTTGCAATTTTGCACACGCTAGGCCCTTGTTCTTGCAATTTTGCACTCGCTGGGCCCATGTTCTTGCTATTTTGCACACGCTAGGCCCTTGTTCTTGCTATTTTGCACTCGCTAGGCCCTTATTCTTGCTATTTTGAACACGCTAGGCCCTTGTTCTTGAACGTTTGCTCATGCTAGGCCCTTGTTCTTGAAATAAGGCACTCGCTAGGCCCTTATTCTTGCAATTTTGCAAACGCTAGGCCCTTGATCTTGCAATTTTGCACTCGCTAGGCCCATGTTCTTGCTTTTCTGCATACGCTAGGCCTTGTTCTTGCTATTTTGCACTCGCTAGGCCCTTTTTCTTGCTATTTTGCACACGCTAGGCCCTTGTTCTTGAACGTTTGCACATGCTAGGCCCTTGTTCTTGCAATTTTGCACTCGCTAGGCCCTTGTTCTTGCTATTTTGCACACGCTAGGCCCTTGTTCTTGCTATTTTGCACACGCTAGGCCCTTGTTCTTGAAATTTTGCACATGCTAGGCCGGTGTTCTTGCTATTTTGCACACGCTAGGCCCTTGTTCTTGAAATTGCGCACTCGCTAGGCCCTTGTTCTTGAAATTTTGCACACGCTATGCTCTTGTTCATGGAATTTTACACACGCTATGCCCTTATTCTTGCTATTTTGCACTCGCTAGGCCCTTGTTCTTGCAATTTTGCACATGCTAGGCCCTTGTTCTTGCAATTTTGCACTCGTTAGGCCCTTGTTCTTGCAATTTTGCACTCGTTAGGCCCATGTTCTTGCTATTTTGCACACGCTAGGCCCTTGTTCTTGCTATTTTGCACTCGTTAGGCATTTATTCTTGCTATTTTGCACACGCTAGGCCCTTGTTCTTGAACGTTTGCACATGCTAGGCCCTTGTTCTTGCAATTTTGCACTTGCTAGGCCCTTGTTCTTTCAATTTTGCACACGCTAGGTCCTTGTTCTTGCAATTTTGCACACACTAGGCCCATGTTCTTGCTTTTTTGCACACGCTAGGCCCTTGTTCTTGCTATTTTGCACTCACTATGCCCTTATTCTTGCTATTTTGCACACGCTAGGCCCTTGTTCTTGCAATTTGGCACACACTAGGCCCTTGTTCGTCCAATTTTGCACTCGCTAGGCCCTTGTTCTTGAAATTTTGCACACGCTAGGCCCTTGTTCTTGCTATTTTGCACACGCTAGGCCCTTGTTCTTGAAATTTTGCACATGCTAGGCCCGTGTTCTTGCTATTTTGCACACGCTAGGCACTTGTTCTTCCAATTTTGCACACGCTAGGCCCTTGTTCTTGAAATTGCGCACTCGCTAGGCCCTTGTTCTTGCAATTTTGCACTCGCTAGGCCCTTGTTCTTGCAATTTTGCACACGCTAGGCCCTTGTTCTTGCAATTTTGCACTCGTTAGGCCCTTGTTCTTGCAATTTTGCACTCGTTAGGCCCATGTTCTTGCAATTTTGCACACGCTAGGCCCTTGTTCTTGCAATTTTGCACTCGTTAGGCCCATGTTCCTGCTATTTTGCACACGCTAGACCCTTGTTCTTGCTATTTTGCATTCGCTAGGCCCTTATTCTTGCTATTTTGCACACGCTAGGCCCTTGTTGGTGAACGTTTGCACCTGCTAGGCTCTTGTTTTTGCAATTTTGCACTCGCTAGGCCCTTGTTCTTGCAATTTTGCACACGCTAGGCCCTTGTTCTTGCAATTTTGCACACGCTAGGCCAAGGTTCTTGCTATTTTGCACACGCTAGGCCCTTGTTCTTGCAATTTTGCACTCGCTAGGCCCTTGTTCTTGCAATTTTGCACACGCTAGGCCCTTGTTCTTGCAATTTTTGCACACGCTAGGCCCTTGTTCTTCCAATTTTGCACTCGCTAGGCCCTTGTTCTTGCAATTTTGCACACGCTAGGCCCTTGTTCTTGCTATTTTGCACACGCTAGGCCCTTGTTCTTGCTATTTTGGACACACTAGGCCCTTGTTCGTCCAATTTTGCACTCGCTAGGCCCTTGTTCTTGCAATTTTGCACACGCTAGGCCCTTGTTCTTGCTATTTTACACACGCTAGGCTCTTGTTCTTGCTATTTTGCACACGCTAGGCCCTTGTTCATAAATTTTTGCACACGCTATGCTCTTGTTCTTGAAATTTTGCACACGCTAGGCCCTTGTTCTTGCATTTTTGCACTCGCTAGGCCCTTGTTCTTGCAATTTTGCACACGCTAGGCCCATGTTCTTGCAATTTTGCACACACTAGGCCCTTGTTCTTGCAATTCTGCACTCGCTAGGGCCTTGTTCTTGATATTTTGCACACGCTAGGCCCTTGTTCTTGAAATTTTGCACTCGCTAGGCCCTTGTTCTTGCAATTTTGCACACGCTTGGCCCTTGTTCTTGCAATTTTGCACACGGTAGGCTCTTGTTCTTGCAATTTTGCACTCGCTAGGCCCTTGTTCTTGCAATTCTGCACTCGCTAGGCCATTGTTCTTAAAATTTTGCACACGCTAGGCCCTTGTTCTTGAAATGTTGCACACGCTAGGCCCTTATTCTTCCAATTTTGCACATGCTAGGCCCTTGTTCTTGCTATTTTGCACACGCTAGGCCCTTGTTCTTGCTATTTTGCACACGGTAGGCCCTTGTTCTTGCAATTTTGCACTCGCTAGGCCCTTGTTCTTGAAATTTTGCACACGCTAGGCCCTTGTTCTTGAAATTTTGCACTCGCTAGGCCCTTGTTCTTGCAATTTTGCACATGCTTGGCCCTTGTTCTTGCAATTTTGCACACGGTAGGCCCTTGTTCTTGCAATTTTGCACTCGCTAGGCCCTTGTTCTTGCAATTCTGCACTCGCTAGGCCCTTGTTCTTGAAATTTTGCACACGCTAGGCCCTTGTTCTTGAAATGTTGCACACGCTAGGCCCTTATTCTTCCAATTTTGCACACGCTAGGCCCTTGTTCTTGCTATTTTGCACACGCTAGGCCCTTGTTCTTGCTATTTTGCACACGGTAGGCCCTTGTTCTTCCAATTTTGCACTCGCTAGCCCCTTGTTCTTGCAATTTTGCACACGCTAGGCTCTTGTTCTTCAAATTTTGCACTCGCTAGGCCCCTAGTTCTTGCAATTTTGCACACACTAGGCCCTTGTTCTTGCTATTTTGCATATGCTAGGCCCTTGTTATTGCTATTTTGCACACGCTAGGCCCTTATTCTTGAAATTTTGCACATGCTAGGCCCGTGTTCTTGCCATTTTGCACACGGTAGGCCCTTGTTCTTCCAATTTTGCAATCGCTAGGCCCTTGTTCTTGCAATTTTGCACACGCTAGGCCCTTGTTCTTGCAATTTTGCACTCGCTAGGCCCTTGTTCTTGCAATTTTGCACACGCTAGGCCCTTGTTCTTGCAATTTTGCACCCGCTAGGCCCATGTTCTTGCTATTTTGCACACGCTAGGCCCTTGTTCTTGCTATTTTGCACTCGCCAGGCCCTAATTCTTGCTAGTTTGCACACGCTAGGCCCTTGTTCTTGAACGTTTGCACACGCTAGGCCCTTGTTCTTGCAATTTTGCACTCGCTAAGCCCTTGTTTTTGCAAATTTGCACACGCTAGGCCCCTGTTCTTGCAATTTTGCACTCCCTAGGCCCATGCTCTTGCTATTTTGCACACGCTAGGCTCTTGTTCTTGTTATTTTGCACTCGCTAGGCCCTTTTTCTTGCTATTTTGCACAAGCTAGGCCCTTGTTCTTGCAATTTTGCACACGTTAGGCCCTTGTTCTTGCAATTTTGCACACGCTAAGCCCTTGTTCTAGCTATTTTGCACACGCTAGGCCCTTGTTCTTGCAATTTTGCACACGCTAAGCCCTTGTTCTAGCTATTTTGCACACGCTAGGCCCTTGTTCTTGCAATTTTGCACTCGCTAGGCCCTTGTTCTTGCTATTTTGCACACGCTAGGCCCTTGTTCTTGCTATTTTGCACTCGCTAGGCCCTTATTCTTGCTATTTTGCACACGCTAGGCCCTTGTTCTTGAATGATTGCACGCGCTAGGCCCTTGTTCTTGCAATTTTGCACACGCTAGGCCCTTGTTCTTGCAATTTTGCACTCGCTAGGCCCTTGTTCTTGCAATTTTGCACTCGCTAGGCCCTTATTCTTGCTAGTTTGCACACGCTAGGCCCTTGTTCTTGAACGTTTGCACACGCTAGGCCCTTGTTCTTCCAATTTTGCACACGCTAGGCCCTTGTTCTAGCTATTTTGCACACGCTAGGCCCTTGTTCTTGCAATTTTGCACATGCCAGGCCCTTGTTCTTCAAATTTTGAACACGCTAGGCCCTTGTTCTTGCAATTTTGCACTCGCTAGGCCCTTGTCTTTGCAATTTTGCACATGCTAGGCCCGTTTTCTTACTATTTTGCACTCGCTAGGCCCTTTTTCTTGCAATTTTGCACACGCTAGGCCCTTGTTCTTGCTATTTTGCACACGCTATGCCCTTGTTCTTGCTATTTTGCACACGCTAGGCCCTTGTTCTTCCCTCTCGTCCTCCTCTTCCCCTCCTACCAGGTTTAGTGCTACTCTAATGTTCTTTTGTGGGACTTGTGAGTTAATTGTGATTGAGTTAAATTTCTTTGGCAGCATACCCCCTAGTGCGCCAAAAAGCATAACTCGAGATATTCATCATATTTTGATACGAATCGAATTGGGAAATGTAGCCACGGTCTAGGGCTACAACCTAGTCGAATTTTGTGAGATTCTAACAGTGCACGTTTCGTGAGCAACTTTTCTTGTGAAGTCGACGTTTCTGTCCAGAAATTGAGACCAACGATTTTGAGAAATTTGAGTACCTAATATTCATAGACTCCGTCCTTAGTCTGTAACACGCAAGACCATGGCAACGCTCTAGGGTGTCCAGCAAGAGCATTGCAACGCTCTCGGGTGTCCGGCAAGTGCATTGCAACGCTCTGGGGTGTCCGGCAAGAGCATTGCAACGCTTCGGGGTGTCCGGCAAGAGCCTTGCAACACTCCACGGTGTCCGGCAAGAATGTTGCAACACTCCGGGGTGTCCGGCAAGAGCATCGCAACGCTCTCGGGTGGTCGGCAAGAGCATTGCAACGCTCCAGGGTGGTCGGCAAGAGCATTGCAGCGCTCTAGGGTGTCCGGCAAGAGCCTTGCAACACTCCAGGGTGTCCGGCAGGAGCATTGCAATGCTCCGGGGTGTCACGGAAGAGCATTGCAACGCTCCAGGGTGTTCGGCAAGAGCATTGCAACGCTCCAGTGTGTCCTGAAAGAGCATTGCAATGCTCCAGGGTGTCCAGCAAGAGCATTGCAACGCTCCAAGGTGTCCGGCAACAGCATTGCAACGCTCCAGGGTGTCCGGCAAGAGCATTGTAACGCTCCATGGTGTCCGGCAAGTGCAGTGCAACGCTCCAGGATGTCCGGCAAGAGCATTGCAACGCTCTATAGTGTCCGACAAAAGCATTGCAATGCTCCGAGGTGTCCGGCAAGTGCACTTCAACGCTCCGGGGTGTCTGGCAAGAGCACTGCAACGCTCCTGGGTGTCCGGCAAGAGCATTGCAACGATCCAGGGTGTTTGCCAAGAGCATTGCAACGCTCCAAGGTGTCCGGCAAGTACAATGCAACGCTCCGGGGTGTCCGGCAATAGCATTGCAATGCTACAGGGTGTCTCGCAAGACCATTGCAACGCTCCAGGGTGTCCAGCAAGAGCATTGCAACGCTTCGGGGTGTCCGGCAAGTGCATTGCAACGCTCCGGGGTGTCCTGCAAGAGCATTGAAACGCTTTAGGGTGTCCGGCAAGAGCCTTGCAACACTCCAGGGTGTCCGGCAAGAAGATTGCAACGCTCCAGGGTGTCCGGCAAGAGCATTGCAACGCCCTTGGATGGTCGCTAAGAGCATTGCAATGCTCCAGGGTGGTTGGCAAGAGCATTGCAGCGCTCCAGGGTGTCCGGCAAGAGCCTTGCAACGCTCCAGGGTGTCCGGCAGGAGCATTGCAGTGCTCCGGGGTGTCCAGCAAGAGCATTGCAACGCTCCAGGGCGTTCGGCAAGAGCATTGCAACGCTCCAGTGTGTGGCGGGGAGCATTGCTGTGCTCCAGGGTGTCCAGCAAGAGCATTACATCGCTCCGGGGTGTCCGGCAAGAGCATTGCAACGCTCTAGGGTGTCCGGCAAGAGCATTGCAACGCTCCAGGGTGTCCGGCAAGTGCAGTGCAATGCTCCAGGGTGTCCGGCAAGAGCATTGCAATGCTCCACGGTGTCCGGCAAAAGCATTGCAACGCTCCGAGGTGTCTGGATAAAAGCACTGCAACGCTTTGGGGTGTCCGGCAAGAGCACTGCAACGCTCCAGGGTGTCCGGCAAGAGCATTGCAACGATCCACGGTGTTTTTTAAGAGCATTGCAACAATCCAAGGTGTCCGGCAAGTGCAATGCAACGCTCCGGGGTGTCTGGCAAGAGCATTGCAATGCTACAGGGTGTCAGGCAAGATCATTGCAACACTCCACGGTGTCCAGCAAGAGCATTGCAACGCTCCGGGGTGTCCGGCAAGTGCATTGCAACGCTCCAAGGTGTCCGGCAAGAGCATTGCAACGCTTCGGGGTGTCCGGCAAGAGCCTTGCAACCCTCCAGGGTGTGCGGCAAGAACATTGCAACGCTCCGGGGTGTCCGGCAAGAACCTTGCAACGCTCCAGGGTGTACGGCAAGAACCTTGCAACGCTCCAGAGTGTCCAGCAGGAGCATTGCAACGCTCCGGGGTGTCGGGGAAGAGCATTGCAACGCTCCCGGGTGTTTGGCAAGAGCATTGTAACGCTCTAGGGTGTCTGGCAAAAGCATTGCAATGCTCCGAGGTGTCTGGCAAGTGCACTGCAATGCTCCGGGGTGTCCGGCAAGAGCATTGCAACGCTCCTGGGTGTCCAGCAAGAGCATTGCAACGATCCTGGGTGTTTGCCAAGAGTATTGCAACGCTCGAAAGTGTCCGGCAAGTGCAATGAAACGCTCCGGGGTGTCCGGCAAGAGCATTGCAATGCTACAGGGTGTCCAGCAAGAGCATTGTAATGCTCCGAGGTGTCTGGCAAGTGCAGTGCAATGCTCCGGGGTGTCCGGCAAGAGCATTGCAACGCTCCGGAGTGTTCGGCAAAGGCATTGCAACGCTCCGAGGTGCCCGGCAAGTGCAATGCTACAGGGTGTCAGGCAAGACCATTGCAACGCTCCAGGGTGTCCAGCAAGAGCATTGCAACGCTCCGGGGTGTCCGGCAAGTGCATTGCAACGCTTTGGGGTGTCCGGCAAGAGCATTGCACCGATCCAAGGTGTCTGGCAAGTGCAATGCAACGCTCCCGGGTGTCCGGCAAGAGCATTGCAATGCTACAGGGTGTATGGCAAGACCATTGCAATGCTTCTGGGTGTCCAAAAAGAGCATTGTAACGCTCTGGGGTATGCGGCAAGTGCATTGCAACGCTCTGGGGTGTCCGGCAAGAGCATTGCAATGCTTCGGGGTGTCCGGCCAGAGCCTTGCAACACTTTAGGGTGTCCGGCAAGAACGTTGCAACGCTCCGGGGTGTCCGACAAGAGCATTGCACCACTCTCGGGTGGTCGGCAAGAGCTTTGCAACGCTCCAGGGTGGTCGACAAGAGCATTGCAGCGCTCCAGGGTGTCCGGCAAGAGCCTTGCAACCCTCCAGGGTGTCCGCCAGGAGCATTGCATGCTCCAGGGTGTCCGGGAATAGCATTGCAGCGCTCTAGTGTGTCCCGGAAGAGCATTGCAATGCTCCAGGGTGTCCAGCAAGAGCATTGCAACGTTCCGGGGTGTCCGGCAAGAGCATTGCAACGCTCCAGGGTGTCCGTCAAGAGCATTGTAACGCTCCATGGTGTCCGGCAAGTGCAGTGCAACGCTCCTAGATGTCCGGCAAGAGCATTGCTACGCTCTAGGGTGTCTGGCAGAAGCATTGCAATGCTCCGAGGTGTCCGGCAAGTTCACTACAACGCTGCGAGGTGTCTGGCAAGAGCACTGCAACGCTCCTCGGTGTCCGGCAAGAGCATTGCAATGATCCAGGGTGTTTGCCAAGAGCATTGCAACACTCCAAGGTGTCTGGCAAGTGCAATGCAACGCTCCGGGGTGTCCGGCAAGAGCATTGCAATGCTATAGGGTGTCTGGCAAGACCATTGCAACGCTCCAGGGTGTCCAGCAAGAGCATTGCAACGCTCCGGGGTGTCCGGCAAGTGCATTGCAACGCTCCAGGGTGTCCGGCAAGAGCATTGCAACGCTTCGCGGTGTCCGGCAAGAGCCTTGCAACACTCTTGGGTGTCCGGCAAGAACATTGCAACGCTCCGGGTTGTCCGGCATGGACCTTCCAACGCTCCATGGTGTCCAGCAAGAACCTTGCAACTCTCCAGGGTGTCCGGCAGGAGCATTGCAACGCTCCCAAGTGTCCCGCAAGAGCATTGAGACGCTCAAGGGTGGCCGGCAAGAGCATTGTAACGCTCCATGGTGATCGGCAAGTGCGGTGCAACGCTCTCGGATGTCCGGCAAGAGCATTGCAACGCTCTTGCCGGACACATCCACGTCCACGTCCAGGCCCACGTCCAGGTCCACGTCCACGTCCACGTCCCAGACCACGTCCACGTCCACGTCCACAACCATGTCCACGTCCATGAACACGTCTATGACCACTTCCACGTCCACGTCCACGACCACGTCCACGTCCACGTCCACGACCACGTCCACGTCCACGTCCACGACCACGACCACGTCCATGTCCACATCCACGACCATGACCACGTCCACGTCCACGACCACGTCCACATCCACGACCACGACCACGTCCACGTCCACGACCACGTCCACGACCACGTCCACGTCCACGTCCACGACCACGTCCACGTCCACGACCACGTCCACGACCACGTCCACGACCACGTTCACGTCCACGTCACATCCACGACCACGTCCACGTCCACGTCCACGTCCACGTCCAAGTCCACGTCCACGTCCACGTCCACATCCACAACCACGTCCAGGTTCACGATCACGTCCACGTCCACGTCCACGTCCACGTCTTGGTCCACGTCCACGTCCACGACCACATCCACGTCCACGTCCACGTTCTCGTCCACAACCACGTCCACGTTCACGTCCACGTCCACGACCACGTCCACGTCCACGACCACGTCCACGTCCACGTCCACGTCCACGTCGACGACCATGTCCACATCCACGTCCACGTCCAGGTCCACGTCCATGTCCACGTCCACGACCACGTCCACGTCCACGTCCAAGTCTACGACCACGTCCACGTCCACGTCCAAGTCCACGTCAACATCCACGTCCACATCCAAGTCCATGTCCACGTCCAAGTCCAGGTCCAGGTCCACGTCAACGTCCATGACCATGTCCACGTCCACGACCACGTCCACGTCCACGTCCAGGTCCAGGTCCACGTCCACGACCACGTCCACGTCCACGACCACGTCCACGTCCACGACCACGTCCACGTCCACGTCTACGTCCACGACCACGTCCAAGTCCACGTCCAGGTCCACGTCCACGTCAACGTCCACGACCATGTCCACGACCACGTCCACGTACAGGTCCAGGTCCACGTCCACGACCACGTCCACTTCAACGACCACGTCCACGTCCACGACCACGTCTACGTCCACGTCCAAGTCCACGTCCACGTCCAGGTCCACGTCCACGTCCAAGTCCACGGCCACATCCAGGTCCACGTCCACGTCCACGTCCACGTCCACGTCCGCGTCCACAACCACGTCCGCGTCGACGACCACGTCCACGTCCACGTCCACGTCCAAGTCCACGTCCACGTCCACGTCCACGTCCACGTCCACGTCCACGACCACGTCCAAGTCCACGTCCACGTCCACGTCCTCGTCCACAACCACGTCCACGTTCACAACCACGTCCACGTCCAAGTCCACGACCACGTCCACGTCCACGTCCACGTCCACGACCACGTCCACGTCCACGTCAACGACCACGTCCACGTCCACGTCCAGGTCCACGTCCACGTCCACGTCCACGTCCACGACCACATCCACGTCCACGTCCAGGTCCACGACCACGTCCACGTCCACGTCCACGTTCAGGTCCACGTCCACGTCCACGTCCAGGTCCACGTCCACGTCAACGTCCACGACCACGTCCACGTCCACGACCACGTCCATGTCCACGACCACGTCCACGTCCACGTCCACGTCCACGTCCACGTCCACGTCCAAGTCCACGTCCACGTCCACGTCCAGGTCCATGTCCACGTCAACGTCCACGACCACATCCACGTCCACGACCACGTCAACGTCCATGTCCACGACCATGTCCACGTCCACGACCACGTCCACATCCACGTCCAGGTCCAGGTCCACGTCCACGACCACGTCCACGTCCACGACCACGTCCACGTCCACGTCCACGACCACGTCCACGTCCACGTCCACGTCCACGACCATGTCCACGTCCACGTCCACGTCCATGTCCACGACCACGTCCACGACCACGTCCACGTCCACGACCACGTCCACGTCCACGACCACGTCCATGTCCACGTCTGGTCCACGTCCACGTCCACGTCCACGTCCACGACCACGTCCACGTCAACGTCCACGTCCCGGTCCACGTCCACGTCCACGACCACGTCCACGACCACGTCCACGACCACGTCCACGTCCACGACCATGTCCATGTCCACGTCCACGACCATGTCCACATCCACGTCCACGACCACGTCGACGTCGACGTCCAAGTGCACGTCCACGTCCACGTCCAAGTCCACGTCCACGTCCACGTCCACAACCACGTCCAGGTTCACGACCACGTCCACGTCCATGTCCACGTCCTGGTCCACGTCCACGTCCACATCCACGTCGACGAACACGTCCACGTCCACGTCGACGTCCACGTCCACGACCACGTCCACGACCACGTCCACGTCCACAACCATGTCCAGGTCCATGTCCACGTCCACATCCACGTCCACGACCACGTCCACGACTACGTCCACGTCCACGACCATGCCACGTCCACGTCCAAGTCCACGTCCACGTCCACGTCCAGGTCCAGGTCCACGTCCACGTCCACGACCACGTCCACGTCGACGACCACGTCCACGTCCACGTCCACTTCCACGTCCACGACCACGTCCACGTTCTGGTCCACGTCCATGTCCTGGTCCACGTCCACGACCACGTCCACGTCCACGTCCACTTCCAAGTCCACGACCACGTCCACGTCCACGACCACGTCCACGACCACGTCCACGTCCCCGTCCACGTCCGCGTCCACAACCACGTCCGCGTCGACGACCACGTCCACGTCCAAGTCCACGTCCTAGTTCACGTCCACGTCCAGGTCCAAGTGCACGTCCACGTCCACGACAACGTCCATGTCCACGACCACGTCCACGTCCACGTCCACGACCACGTCCACGTCCACGACCACGTCCACGACCACGTCCACGACCACGTTCACGTCCACGTCACATCCACGACCACGTCCACGTCCACGTCCACGTCCACGTCCAAGTCCACGTCCACGTCCACGTCCACATCCACAACCACGTCCAGGTTCACGACCACGTCCACGTCCACGTCCACGTCCACGTCCACGTCTTGGTCCACGTCCACGTCCACGACCACATCCACGTCCACGTCCACGTTCTCGTCCACAACCACGTCCACGTCCACGTCCACGTCCACGACCACGTCCACGTCCACGTCCACGACCACGTCCACGTCCACGTCCACGTCCACGTCGACGACCATGTCCACATCCACGTCCACGTCCAGGTCCACGTCCATGTCCACGTCCACGACCACGTCCACGTCCACGTCCAAGTCTACGACCACGTCCACGTCCACGTCCAAGTCCACGTCAACATCCACGTCCACATCCAAGTCCATGTCCACGTCCAAGTCCAGGTCCAGGTCCACGTCAACGTCCATGACCATGTCCACGTCCACGACCACGTCCACGTCCACGTCCAGGTCCAGGTCCACGTCCACGACCACGTCCACGTCCACGACCACGTCCACGTCCACGACCACGTCCACGTCCACGTCTACGTCCACGACCACGTCCAAGTCCACGTCCAGGTCCACGTCCACGTCAACGTCCACGACCATGTCCACGACCACGTCCACGTACAGGTCCAGGTCCACGTCCACGACCACGTCCACTTCAACGACCACGTCCACGTCCACGACCACGTCTACGTCCACGTCCAAGTCCACGTCCACGTCCAGGTCCAGGTCCACGTCCAAGTCCACGGCCACATCCAGGTCCACGTCCACGTCCACGTCCACGTCCGCGTCCACAACCACGTCCGCGTCGACGACCACGTCCACGTCCACGTCCACGTCCAAGTCCACGTCCACGTCCACGTCCACGTCCACGTCCACGACCACGTCCAAGTCCACGTCCACGTCCACGTCCTCGTCCACAACCACGTCCACGTTCACAACCACGTCCACGTCCAAGTCCACGACCACGTCCACGTCCACGTCCACGTCCACGTCCACGACCACGTCCACGTCCACGTCAACGACCACGTCCACGTCCACGTCCAGGTCCACGTCCACGTCCACGTCCACGACCACATCCACGTCCACGTCCAGGTCCACGACCACGTCCACGTCCACGTCCACGTTCAGGTCCACGTCCACGTCCACGTCCACGTCCAGGTCCACGTCCACGTCAACGTCCACGACCACATCCACGTCCACGACCACGTCCATGTCCACGACCACGTCCACGTCCACGTCCACGTCCACGTCCACGTCCAAGTCCACGTCCACGTCCACGTCCAGGTCCATGTCCACGTCAACGTCCACGACCACATCCACGTCCACGACCACGTCAACGTCCATGTCCACGACCATGTCCACGTCCACGACCACGTCCACATCCACGTCCAGGTCCAGGTCCACGTCCACGACCACGTCCACGTCCACGACCACGTCCACGTCCACGTCCACGACCACGTCCACGTCCACGTCCACGTCCACGACCATGTCCACGTCCACGTCCACGTCCATGTCCACGACCACGTCCACGACCACGTCCACGTCCACGACCACGTCCACGTCCACGACCACGTCCATGTCCACGTCTGGTCCACGTCCACGTCCACGTCCACGTCCACGACCACGTCCACGTCAACGTCCACGTCCCGGTCCACGTCCACGTCCACGTCCACGACCACGTCCACGACCACGTCCACGACCACGTCCACGTCCACGACCATGTCCATGTCCACGTCCACGACCATGTCCACATCCACGTCCACGACCACGTCGACGTCGACGTCCAAGTGCACGTCCACGTCCACGTCCAAGTCCACGTCCACGTCCACGTCCACAACCACGTCCAGGTTCACGACCACGTCCACGTCCATGTCCACGTCCTGGTCCACGTCCACGTCCACATCCACGTCGACGAAGACGTCCACGTCCACGTCGACGTCCACGTCCACGACCACGTCCACGACCACGTCCACGTCCACAACCATGTCCAGGTCCATGTCCACGTCCACATCCACGTCCACGACCACGTCCACGACTACGTCCACGTCCACGACCATGCCACGTCCACGTCCAAGTCCACGTCCACGTCCACGTCCAGGTCCACGTCCACGTCCACGTCCACGTCCACGACCACGTCCACGTCGACGACCACGTCCACGTCCACGTCCACTTCCACGTCCACGACCACGTCCACGTCCTGGTCCACGTCCATGTCCTGGTCCACGTCCACGACCACGTCCACGTCCACGTCCACGTCCACTTCCAAGTCCACGACCACGTCCACGTCCACGACCACGTCCACGACCACGTCCACGTCCCCGTCCACGTCCGCGTCCACAACCACGTCCGCGTCGACGACCACGTCCACGTCCAAGTCCACGTCCTAGTTCACGTCCACGTCCAGGTCCAAGTGCACGTCCACGTCCACGACAACGTCCATGTCCACGACCACGTCCACGTCCACGTCCACGTCCACGACCAGGACCGCGTCCACGTCCACGACCACGTCCACGTCCACGTCCACGTCCACGACCACGTCCACGACCACGTCCACGTCCACGTCCACGTCCACCAACCAAGTCCACGTCCACGTCCAAGTCCACGTCCACGTCCACGACCACGTCCACGTACACGACCACGTCCACGACCACGTTCACGACCACGTCCACGTCCACGTCCAAGTCCAAGTCCACGTCCATGTCCACGTCCACGACCACGTCCACGTCCACGTCCAGGACCACGTCCACGTCCACGTTCACGTCCACGAACACGTCCACGACCATGTCCACGACCACGTCCACGTCCACGACCACGTCCACGTCCACGTCTACGTCCACGTCCACGACCAC
Source organism: Closterium sp. NIES-65 (assembly GCA_948144175.1). Lineage (NCBI taxonomy): Eukaryota > Viridiplantae > Streptophyta > Zygnematophyceae > Desmidiales > Closteriaceae > Closterium > Closterium sp. NIES-65. Next base: position 42,434 of record CANXME010002308.1, on the reverse strand, counting down.
GTCCACTTCCAGGTCCACGTCCACGTCCACGTCCACGTCCACGTCCACGAACATGTCCACGTTCACGTCCACGTCCATGTCCACGACCACGTCCACGACCACGTCCACGTCCACGACCACGTCCACGTCCACGACCACGTCCATGTCCACGTCTGGTCCACGTCCACATCCACGTCCACGTCCACGACCACGTCCACGTCCACGTCCACGTCCCGGTCCACGTCCACGTCCACGTCCACGACCACGTCCACGACCACGTCCACGACCACGTTCACCTCCACGACCATGTCCATGTCCACGTCCACGACCATGTCCACATCCACGTCCACGACCACGCCGACGTCGACGTCCAAGTCCACGTCCACGTCCAAGTCCACGTCCACGTCCACGTCCACAACCACGTCCAGGTTCACAACCACGTCCACGTCCACGTCCACGTCCTGGTCCACTTCCACGTCCACATCCACGTCGACGAACACGTCCACGTCCACGTCGACGTCCACGTCCACGACCACGTCCACGACCACGTCCACGACCACGTCCACGTCCACGACCATGTCCAGGTCCATGTCCACGTCCACATCCACGTCCACGACCACGTCCACGTCCACGACTACGTCCACGTCCACGACCATGCCACATCCACGTCCACGTCCACGTCCAAGTCCACGTCCACGTCCACGTCCAGGTCCACGTCCACGTCCACGTCCACGTCCACGACCACGTCCACGTCGACGACCACGTCCACGTCCACGTCCACTTCCACGTCCACGACCACGTCCACGTCCAAGTCCACGTCCATGTCGAGGTCCACGTCCACGTCCACGACCACGTTTACGTCCACGTCCAAGTCCACGACCACGTCCACGTCCACGACCACGTCCACGTCCACGACCACGTCCACGTCCACGTCCACGACCACGTCCACGTCGACGACCACGTCCACGTCCACGTCCACTTCCACTTCCACGACCACGTCCACGTCCAGGTCCACGTCCATGTCCAGGTCCACGTCCACGTCCACGACCACGTCCACGTCCACGTCCATTTCCAAGTCCACGACCACGTCCACGTCCACGACCACGTCCACGACCACGTCCACGTCCACGTCCCCGTCCACGTCCGCGTCCACAACCACGTCCGCGTCGACGACCACGTCCACGTCCAAGTCCACGTCCTAGTTCACGTCCACGTCCAGGTCCAAGTGCACGTCCACGTCCACGACAACGTCCATGTCCACGACCACGTCCACGTCCACGTCCACGTCCACAAACAGGACCACGTCCACGTCCACGACCACGTCCACGTCCACGTCCAAGTCCAGGTCCACGTCCACATCCACGTCCACGTCCACGTCCACGTCCACGTCCACGACCACGTCCACGACCACGTCCACGTCCACGTCCACGTCCACAACCACGTCAACGTCCACGTCCAAGTCCATGTCCACGTCCACGACCACGTCCACGTACACGACCACGTCCACGACCACGTCCACGACCACGTCCACGTCCACGTCCAAGTCCAAGTCCACGTCCATGTCCACGTCCACGACCACGTCCACGTCCACGTCCAGGAACACGTCCACGTCCACGTTCACGTCCACGAACACGTCCACGACCACGTCCACGACCACGTCCACGTCCACGACCACGTCCACGTCCACGTCTACGTCCACATCCACGACCACGTCCACTTCCACGTCCACGTCCACGTCCACGTCCACGACAACGTCTATGTCCACGTCCACGTCCACGTAGACGTCCACGTCCACGTCCATAACCACGTCCACGTCCACGTCCACATCCACGTCCACATCCAAGTCCACGTCCACGTCCACCTCCACCTCCACGTCCACGTCCACGTCCACATCCACGTCCACGTCCAAGTCCACGTCCAGGTCCAGGTCCAGGTCCAGGTCCAGGTCCACATCCACGTACAAGTCCACGTCCACGTCCACGTCCAAGTCCAGGTCGAGGTCCACGTCCACGTCCACGTCCACGACCACGTCCACGTCCACGTCCAGGTCCACGTCCACGTCAACGTCCACGACCACGTCCACGTCCACGTCCACATCCACGTCCACGACCACGTCCACGTCCACGTCCACGACCACGTCCACGACCACGTCCACGACCACGTCCATGACCACGTCCACGTCCACGTCCAGGTCCAGGTCCACGTCCACGTCCACGACCACGTCTACGTCCACGTCCAGGTCCACGACCACGTCCACGTCCACGTCCACGTTCAGGTCCACGTCCACGTCCACGTCCAAGTCCAGGTCCAGGTCCACGTCCACGTCCACGTCCAGGTCCACGTCCACGTCAACGTCAACGACCACGTCCACGTCCACGACCACGTCCACGTCTACGTCCACGACCACGTCCACGTCCACGTCCACGACCATGTCCACGTCCACGTCCACGTCCAAGTCCACGTCCACGTCCACGTCCAGGTCCATGTCCACGTCAACGTCCACGACCACATCCACGTCCACGACCACGTCAAGGTCCACGTCCACGACCATGTCCACGTCCACGACCACGTCCACGTCCAGGTCCAGGTCCACGTCCACGACCACGTCCACGTCCACGACCACGTCCACGTCCACGAACACGTCCACGTCCACGTCCACGTCCACGACCATGTCCACGTCCACGTCCACGTCCATGTCCACGACCACGTCTACGACCACGTCCACGTCCACGACCACGTCCACGTCCACGTCCACGACCACGTCCATGTCCATGTCTGGTCCACGTCCACATCCACGTCCACTTCCACGACCACGTCCACGTCGACGTCGACGTCCACGTCCCGGTCCACGTCCACGTCCACGTCCACGACCACGTCCACGACCACGTCCACGACCACGTCCACGACCATGTCCACCTCCACGTCCACGACCACGTCGACGTCGACGTCCAAGTCCACGTCCACGTCCACGTCCACGTCCAAGTCCACGTCCACGTCCACGTCCACAACCACGTCCAGGTTCACGACCACGTCCACGTCCACGTCCACGTCGTGGTCCACGTCCACGTCCACATCCACGTCCACGAACACGTCCACGTCCACGTCGACGTCCACGTCCACGACCACGTCCACGACCACGTCCACGTCCACGACCATGTCGAGGTCCATGTCTACGTCCACATCCACGTCCACGACCACGTCCACGTCCACGACTACGTCCACGTCCACGACCATGCCACGTCCACGTCCACGTCCACGTCCAAGTCCACGTCCACGACCACGTCCAGGTCCACGTCTACGTCCACGTCCACGTCCACGACCACGTCCACATCGACGACCACGTCCACGTCCATGTCCACTTCCACGTCCACGACCACGTCCACGTCCAGGTCCACGTCCATGTCCAGGTCCACGTCCACGTCCACGACCACGTCCACGTCCACGTCCACGTCCAAGTCCACGACCACGTCCACGTCCACGACCACGTCCACGTCCACGACCACGTCTACGTCCACGTCCACGTCCACAACCATGTCCACGTCCACGTCCACGTCCATGTCCACGACCACGTCCACGACCACGTCCACGTCCACGACCACGTCCACGTCCACGTCCACGACCACGTCCATGTCCACGTCTGGTCCACGTCCACATCCAGGTCCACGTCCACGACCACGTCCACGTCCACGTCGACGTCCACGTCCACGTCCCGGTCCACGTCCACGTCCACGTCCACGACCACGTCCACGACCACGTCCACGACCACGTCCACGTCCACGACCATGTCCATGTCCACGTCCACGACCATGTCCACATCCACGTCCACGACCACGTCGACGTCGACGTCTAAGTCCACGTCCACGTCCACGTCCAAGTCCACGTCCACGTCCACGTCCACAACCATGTCCAGGTTCACGACCACGTCCACGTCCACGTCCACGTCCTGGTCCACGTCCACGTCGACATCCACGTCCACGAACACGTCCACGTCCACGTCGACGTCCACGTCCACGACCACGTCCACGACCACGTCCACGTCCACGACCATGTCGAGGTCCATGTCTACGTCCACATCCACGTCCACGACCACGTCCACGTCCACGACTACGTCCACGTCCACGACCATGCCACGTCCACGTCCACGTCCACGTCCACGTCCAAGTCCACGTCCACGTCCACGTCCAGGTCCACGTCCACGTCCACGTCCACGTCCACGACCACGTCCACGTCGACGACCACGTCCACGTCCATGTCCACTTCCACGTTTACGACCACGTCCACGTCCAGGTCCACGTCCATGTCCAGGTCCACGTCCACGTCCACGACCACGTCCACGTCCACGTCCACGACCACGTCCAAGTCCACGTCCACGTCCAGGTCTACATCCACGTCCACGTCCACGTCCAAGTCCACGTCCACGTCCACGTCCAGGTCCACGTCCAAGTCCACGTCCACGTCCACGACCACGTCCACGTCGACGACCACGTCCACGTCCACGTCCACTTCCACCTCCACGACCACGTCCACGTCCAGGTCCACGTCCATGTCCAGGTCCACGTCCACGTCCACGACCACGTCCACGTCCACGTCCAAGTCCATGACCACGTCCACGACCACGTCCACGTCCACGACCACGTCCACGTCCACGTCCACGACCACGTCCACGTCGACGACCACGTCCACGTCCACGTCCATTTCCACGTCCACGACCACATCCACGTCCAGGTCCACGTCCATGTCCAGGTCCACGTCCACGTCCACAACCACGTCCACGTCCACGTCCACTTCCATGTCCACGACCACGTCCACGTCCACGACCACGTCCACGACCACGTCCATGTCCCCGTCCACGTCCGCGTCCACAACCACGTCCTCGTCGACGACCACGTCCACGTCCAAGTCCACGTCCAAGTTCACGTCCACGTCCAGGTCCAAGTCCACGTCCACGTCCACGACAACGTCCATGTTCACGACCACGTCCACGTCCACGTCCACGTCCACGACCAGGACCGCGTCCACTTCCACGACCACGTCCACGTCCACGTCCAAGTCCAGGTCCACGTCCACATCCACGTCCACGTCCACGTCCACGTCCACGACCACGTCCACGACCACGTCCACGTCCACGTCCACAACCACGTCCACGTCCACGTCCAAGTCCACGTCCACGTCCACGACCACGTCCACGTACACGACCACGTCCACGACCACGTCCATGACCACGTCCACGTCCACGTCCAAGTCCAAGTCCACGTCCATGTCCACGTCCACGACCACGTCCACGTCCACGTCCACGACCACGTCCACGTCCACGTTCACGTCCACGAACACGTCCACGACCACGTCCACGACCACGTCCACGTCCACGACCACGTCCACGTCCACGTCTACGTCCACGTCCACGACCACGTCCACTTCCACGTCCACGTCCACGTCCACGTCCACGACAACGTCTATGTCCACGTCCACGTCCACGTAGACGTCCACGTCCACGTCCATGACCACGTCCACGTCCACGTCCACATCCACGTCCACATCCAAGTCCACGTCCACGTCCACGTCCACGTCCACCTCCATGTCCACGTCCACGTCCACGTCGACATCCACGTCCACGTCCACGTCCACGTCCACGTCCATGACCACGTCCACTTCCACGCCCACATCCACGTCCACATCCAAGTCCACGTCCACGTCCACGTCCACATCCACCTCCACGTCCACGTCCACGTCCACGTCCACGTCCAAGTCCATGTCCACGTCCAGGTCCAGGTCCACGTCCACGTCCAAGTCCACGTCCACGTCCAGGTCCAAGTCTACGTCCACGTCCAGGTCCAAGTCCAGGTCGAGGAACACGTCCACGTCCAGGTCCATGTCCAGGTCCACGTCCAAGACCACGTCCACGTCTACCTCCACGACCACGTCCACGTCCACGACCACGTCCACGTCCACGTCCGCGACCACGTCCACGTCAACGTCCACGACCACGTCCATGTCCACGAACATGACCATGTCCACTTCCACGTCCATGACCACGTCCATGTCCACGTCCACGACCACGACCACGTCCACGACCACGTCCACGTCCACGTCCACGACCACGACCACGTCCACGTCCACGTCCACGACCACGTCCGCGTCCACGTACAGGTCCACGACCACGTCCACGTCCACGTTGAGGTCCACGTCCACGTCCACGTTCAAGTCCAGGTCCAGTTCCACGTCCACGTCCACGTCCAAGTCCATGTCCACATCAACGTCCACGACCACGTCCACGTCCACGACCACGTCCACGTCCACGACCACGTCCACGTCCATGACCACGTCCACGTCCACGACCACGTCAACGTCCACGTCCACGTCCATGGCCACGTCCACGTCGACGACCACGTCCACGTCCACGTCCACTTCCACGTCCACGACCACGCCCACGTCTAGGTCCACGTCCATGTCCAGGTCCACGTCCACGTCCACGTCCACGTCCACTTCCAAGTCCACGACCACGTCCACGTCCACGACCACGTCCACGACAACGTCCACGTCCACGTCCGCGTCCACAACCACGTCCACGTCGACGACCACGTCCACGTCCAAGTCCACGTCCAAGTTCACGTCCACGTCCAGATCCAAGTCCACGTCCACGTCCATGACCACGTCCATGTCCACAACCACGTCCACGTCCACGTCCACGTCCACGTCCACAACCACGACCACGTCCACGTCCACGACCACGTCCATGTCCACGTCCAAGTCCAGGTCCACGTCCACATCCACGTCCACGTCCACGTCCACGTCCACGTCCATGACCACGTCCACGTCCACGACCACGTCCACGTACACGACCACGTCCACGACCACGTCCACGACCACGTCCACGTCCACGTCCAAGTCCACGTCCATGTCCACGTCCACGACCACGTCCACGTCCACGTCCACGACCACGTCCACGTCCACGTTCTCGTCCACGAACACGTCCACGACCACGTCCACGACCACGTCCACGTCCACGACCACGTCCACGTCCACGTCTACGTCCACTTCAACGACCACGTCCACTTCCACGTCCACGTCCACGTCCACGACAACGTCTATGTCCACGTCCACGTCCACGTAGACGTCCACGTCCACGTCCATGACCACGTCCACGTCCACGTCCATATCCACGTCCACATCCAAGTCCACGTCCACGTCCACGTCCACGTCCACCTCCACGTCCACGTCCACGTCCACGTCCACATCCACGTCCACGTCCAAGTCCACGTCCACGTCCAGGTCCAGGTCCAGGTCCACGTCCACATCCAAGTCCACGTCCACGTCCAGGTCCAAGTCCAGGTCGAGGTCCACGTCCACGTGCACGTCCAGGTCCATGTCCAGGTCCATGTCCACGACCACGTCCACGTCCACCTCCACGACCAAATCCACGTCCACGTCCATTTCCACAACCACGTCCACGTCCACGTCCACGACCACGACCACGTCCACGTCAACGTCCACGACCACGTCCATGTCCACGAACACGACCACGTCCACGTCCACGACCACGTCCACGTCCATGTCTACGTCCACGTCCACGACCACGTCCATGTCCACGTCCACGACCACGACCACGTCCACGACCACGTCCACGTCCACGTCCACGACCACTTCCACGACCACGTCCACGTCCACGTCCACGTCCACGACCACGTCCACGTCCACGTCCAGGTCCACGACCACGTCCACGTCCACGTTCAGGTCCACGTCCACGTCCACGTCCAAGTCCAGGTCCAGGTCCACGTCCACGTCCACGTCCAGGTCCATGTCCACGTCAACGTCCACGACCACGTCCACGTCCACGACCACATCTACGTCCACGTCCACGACCACGTCCACGTCCACGTCCACAACCACGTCCAAGACCACGTCCACGTCCAAGTCCACGTCCACGTCCATGTCCAGGTCCACGTCCACGTCAACGTCCACGACCACGTCCACGTCCACGACCACGTCCACGTCCACGTCCATGTCCACGACCACGTCCACGACCACGTCCATGTCCACGACCACGTCCACGTCCACGTCCATGTCCACGTCCACGACCACGTCCACGACCACGTCCACTCCACGTCCACGTCCACGTCCACGACCACGTCCACGACCACGTCCACGTCCACGTCCACGACCACGTCCACGTCCACGTCCACGTCCAAGTCCACGTCCACGTCCACGTCCACGTCCACGTCCAGGTTCACGACCACGTCCACGTCCACGTCCACGTCCTGGTCCACGTCCACGTCCATGTCCACGACCACGTCCACGTCCATGTCCACGTCCACGTCCACGACCACGTCCACGTCCACGACCACGTCCAAGTCCACGACCACGTCCACGTCCACGTCCACGTCCACGTCCACGACCACGTCCACGACCACGTCCACTCCACGTCCACGTCCACGTCCACGACCACGTCCACAACCACGTCTACGTCCACGTCCACGTCCAAGTCCACGTCCACGTCCACGTCCACCTCCACGTCCAGGTTCACGACCACGTCCACGTCCACGTCCACGTCCTGGTCCACATCCACGTCCACATCCACGTCCACGAACACGTCCACGTCCACGTCCACGACCACGTCCACGACCACGTCCACGTCCACGTCCACGACCATGTCCAGGTCCATGTCCACGTCCACATCCACGTCCACGATCACGTCCACGTCCACGACTACGTCCGCGTCTACAACCATGCCACGTCCACGTCCACGTCCACGTCCACGACCACGTCCACGTCCACGTCTACGTCCATGTCCATGTCCAGATCCACGTCCACGTCCACGTCCACGTCCACGACCACGTCCACGTCGACGACCACGTCCACGTCCACGTCCACTTCCGCGTCCACGACCACGTCCACGTCCAGGTCCACGTCCATGTCCAGGTTCACGTCCACGTCCACGACCACCTCCACGTCCACGTCCACGTCCAAGTCCACGACCACGTCCACGTCCACGACCACGTCCACGTCCATGTCCACGTCCACGACCACGTCCACGTCGACGACCACGTCCACGTCCACGTCCACTTCCACGTCCACGACCACGTCCACGTCCAGGTCCACATCCAGGTCCAGGTCCACGTCCACGACCACGTCCACGTCCACGTCCACTTCCAAGTCCACGACCACGTCCAAGACCACATCCACAACCACGTCCACGCCCACGTCCACGTCCGCGTCCACAACCACGTCCGCGTCAACGATCATGTCCACGTCCACGTCCACGTCCAAGTTCACGTCCACGTCCAGGTCCAAGTCCACGTCCACGTCCACGACCACGTCCATGTCCACGACCACGTCCACGTCCACGTCCACGTCCACGTCCACGACCACGACCACGTCCACGTCCACGACCATGTCCACGTCCAAGTCCAGGTCCACGTCCACATCCACGTCCACGTCCACGTCCACGACCACGTCCACGACCACGTCCACGTCCACGTCCACGTCCACGTCCACGTCCACAACCACGTCAACGTCCACGACCACGTCCACGTCCACGACCACGTCCACGTCCACGTCCACGACCACGTCCACGTCGACGACCACGTCCACGTCCACGTCCATTTCCACGTCCACGACCACATCCACGTCCAGGTCCACGTCCATGTCCAGGTCCACGTCCACGTCCACGACCACGTCCACGTCCACGTCCACTTCCATGTCCACGACCACGTCCACGTCCACGACCACGTCCACGACCACGTCCATGTCCCCGTCCACGTCCGCGTCCACAACCACGTCCTCGTCGACGACCACGTCCACGTCCAAGTCCACGTCCAAGTTCACGTCCACGTCCAGGTCCAAGTCCACGTCCACGTCCACGACAACGTCCATGTTCACGACCACGTCCACGTCCACGTCCACGTCCACGACCAGGACCGCGTCCACTTCCACGACCACGTCCACGTCCACGTCCAAGTCCAGGTCCACGTCCACATCCACGTCCACGTCCACGTCCACGTCCACGACCACGTCCACGACCACGTCCACGTCCACGTCCACGTCCACAACCACGTCCACGTCCACGTCCAAGTCCACGTCCACGTCCACGACCACGTCCACGTACACGACCACGTCCACGACCACGTCCATGACCACGTCCACGTCCACGTCCAAGTCCAAGTCCACGTCCATGTCCACGTCCACGACCACGTCCACGTCCACGTCCACGACCACGTCCACGTCCACGTTCACGTCCACGAACACGTCCACGACCACGTCCACGACCACGTCCACGTCCACGACCACGTCCACGTCCACGTCTACGTCCACGTCCACGACCACGTCCACTTCCACGTCCACGTCCACGTCCACGTCCACGACAACGTCTATGTCCACGTCCACGTCCACGTAGACGTCCACGTCCACGTCCATGACCACGTCCACGTCCACGTCCACATCCACGTCCACATCCAAGTCCACGTCCACGTCCACGTCCACGTCCACCTCCATGTCCACGTCCACGTCCACGTCGACATCCACGTCCACGTCCACGTCCACGTCCATGACCACGTCCACTTCCACGCCCACATCCACGTCCACATCCAAGTCCACGTCCACGTCCACGTCCACATCCACCTCCACGTCCACGTCCACGTCCACGTCCACGTCCAAGTCCATGTCCACGTCCAGGTCCAGGTCCACGTCCACGTCCAAGTCCACGTCCACGTCCAGGTCCAAGTCTACGTCCACGTCCAGGTCCAAGTCCAGGTCGAGGAACACGTCCACGTCCAGGTCCATGTCCAGGTCCACGTCCACGACCACGTCCACGTCTACCTCCACGACCACGTCCACGTCCACGACCACGTCCACGTCCACGTCCGCGACCACGTCCACGTCAACGTCCACGACCACGTCCATGTCCACGAACATGACCATGTCCACTTCCACGTCCATGACCACGTCCATGTCCACGTCCACGACCACGACCACGTCCACGACCACGTCCACGTCCACGTCCACGACCACGACCACGTCCACGTCCACGTCCACGACCACGTCCGCGTCCACGTACAGGTCCACGACCACGTCCACGTCCACGTTGAGGTCCACGTCCACGTCCACGTTCAAGTCCAGGTCCAGTTCCACGTCCACGTCCACGTCCAAGTCCATGTCCACATCAACGTCCACGATCACGTCCACGTCCACGACCACGTCCACGTCCACGACCACGTCCACGTCCATGACCACGTCCACGTCCACGACCACGTCAACGTCCACGTCCACGTCCATGGCCACGTCCACGTCGACGACCACGTCCACGTCCACGTCCACTTCCACGTCCACGACCACGCCCACGTCTAGGTCCACGTCCATGTCCAGGTCCACGTCCACGTCCACGTCCACGTCCACTTCCAAGTCCACGACCACGTCCACGTCCACGACCACGTCCACGACCACGTCCACGTCCACGTCCGCGTCCACAACCACGTCCGCATCGACGACCACGTCCACGTCCAAGTCCACGTCCAAGTTCACGTCCACGTCCAGATCCAAGTCCACGTCCACGTCCATGACCACGTCCATGTCCACAACCACGTCCACGTCCACGTCCACGTCCACGTCCACAACCACGACCACGTCCACGTCCACGACCACGTCCATGTCCACGTCCAAGTCCAGGTCCACGTCCACATCCACGTCCACGTCCACGTCCACGTCCACGTCCATGACCACGTCCACGTCCACGACCACGTCCACGTACACGACCACGTCCACGACCACGTCCACGACCACGTCCACGTCCACGTCCAAGTCCACGTCCATGTCCACGTCCACGACCACGTCCACGTCCACGTCCACGACCACGTCCACGTCCACGTTCTCGTCCACGAACACGTCCACGACCACGTCCACGACCACGTCCACGTCCACGACCACGTCCACGTCCACGTCTACGTCCACTTCAACGACCACGTCCACTTCCACGTCCACGTCCACGTCCACGACAACGTCTATGTCCACGTCCACGTCCACGTAGACGTCCACGTCCACGTCCATGACCACGTCCACGTCCACGTCCATATCCACGTCCACATCCAAGTCCACGTCCACGTCCACGTCCACGTCCACCTCCACGTCCACGTCCACGTCCACGTCCACATCCACGTCCACGTCCAAGTCCACGTCCACGTCCAGGTCCAGGTCCAGGTCCACGTCCACATCCAAGTCCACGTCCACGTCCAGGTCCAAGTCCAGGTCGAGGTCCATGTCCACGTGCACGTCCAGGTCCATGTCCAGGTCCATGTCCACGACCACGTCCACGTCCACCTCCACGACCAAATCCACGTCCACGTCCATTTCCACAACCACGTCCACGTCCACGTCCACGTCCACGACCACGACCACGTCCACGTCAACGTCCACGACCACGTCCATGTCCACGAACACGACCACGTCCACGTCCACGACCACGTCCACGTCCATGTCTACGTCCACGTCCACGACCACGTCCATGTCCACGTCCACGACCACGACCACGTCCACGACCACGTCCACGTCCACGTCCACGACCACTTCCACGACCACGTCCACGTCCATGTCCACGTCCACGACCACGTCCACGTCCACGTCCAGGTCCACGACCACGTCCACGTCCACGTTCAGGTCCACGTCCACGTCCACGTCCAAGTCCAGGTCCAGGTCCACGTCCACGTCCACGTCCAGGTCCATGTCCACGTCAACGTCCACGACCACGTCCACGTCCACGACCACATCTACGTCCACGTCCACGACCACGTCCACGTCCACGTCCACGACCACGTCCAAGACCACGTCCACGTCCAAGTCCACGTCCACGTCCATGTCCAGGTCCACGTCCACGTCAACGTCCACGACCACGTCCACGTCCACGACCACGTCCACGTCCACGTCCATGTCCACGACCACGTCCACGACCACGTCCATGTCCACGACCACGTCCACGTCCATGTCCACGTCCACGACCACGTCCACGACCACGTCCACTCCACGTCCACGTCCACGTCCACGACCACGTCCACGACCACGTCCACGTCCACGTCCACGACCACGTCCACGTCCACGTCCACGTCCAAGTCCACGTCCACGTCCACGTCCACGTCCACGTCCAGGTTCACGACCACGTCCACGTCCACGTCCACGTCCTGGTCCACGTCCACGTCCATGTCCACGACCACGTCCACGTCCATATCCACGTCCACGTCCACGACCACGTCCACGTCCACGACCACGTCCAAGTCCACGACCACGTCCACGTCCACGTCCACGTCCACGTCCACGACAACGTCCACGACCACGTCCACTCCACGTCCACGTCCACGTCCACGACCACGTCCACGACCACGTCCACGTCTACGTCCACGTCCAAGTCCACGTCCACGTCCACGTCCACCTCCACGTCCAGGTTCACGACCACGTCCACGTCCACGTCCACGTCCTGGTCCACATCCACGTCCACATCCACGTCCACGAACACGTCCACGTCCACGTCCACGACCACGTCCACGACCACGTCCACGTCCACGTCCACGACCATGTCCAGGTCCATGTCCACGTCCACATCCACGTCCACGATCACGTCCACGTCCACGACTACGTCCGCGTCTACAACCATGCCACGTCCACGTCCACGTCCACGTCCACGACCACGTCCACGTCCACGTCTACGTCCAAGTCCACGTCCACGTCCATGTCCAGATCCACGTCCACGTCCACGTCCACGTCCACGTCCACGACCACGTCCACGTCGACGACCACGTCCACGTCCACGTCCACTTCCGCGTCCACGACCACGTCCACGTCCAGGTCCACGTCCATGTCCAGGTTCACGTCCACGTCCACGACCACCTCCACGTCCACGTCCACGTCCAAGTTTACGACCACGTCCACGTCCACGACCACGTCCACGTCCATGTCCACGTCCACGACCACGTCCACGTCGACGACCACGTCCACGTCCACGTCCACTTCCACGTCCACGACCACGTCCACGTCCAGGTCCACATCCAGGTCCAGGTCCACGTCCACGTCCACGACCACGTCCACGTCCACGTCCACTTCCAAGTCCACGACCACGTCCAAGACCACATCCACAACCACGTCCACGCCCACGTCCACGTCCGCGTCCACAACCACGTCCGCGTCGACGATCATGTCCACGTCCACGTCCAAGTTCACGTCCACGTCCAGGTCCAAGTCCACGTCCACGTCCACGACCACGTCCATGTCCACGACCACGTCCACGTCCACGTCCACGTCCACGTCCACGACCACGACCACGTCCACGTCCACGACCATGTCCACGTCCAAGTCCAGGTCCACGTCCACATCCACGTCCACGTCCACGTCCACGACCACGTCCACGACCACGTCCACGTCCACGTCCACGTCCACGTCCACAACCACGTCAACGTCCACGTCCAAGTCCACGTCCACGTCCACGACCACGTCCACGTACACGACCATGTCCAAGACCACGTCCACGACCACGTCCACGTCCACGTCCACGTCCACATCCAAGTCCACGTCCATGTCGACGTCCACGACCACGTCCACGTCCACGTCCACGTCCACGTCCACGACCACGTCCACGTCTACGTCCACGAACACGTCCACGACCACGTCCACGACCACGTCCACGACCACGTCCACGTCTACGTCCACGTCCACGACCACGTCCACTTCCACGTCCACGTCCACGTCCACGTCGACGACAACGTCTATGTCCACGTCCACATCCACGTAGACGTCCACGTCCACGTTCATGACCACGTCCACGTCCACGTCCACATCCACGTCCACATCCAAGTCCACGTCCACGTCCACCTCCACGTCCACGTCCACGTCCACATCCACATCCACGTCCACGTCCACGTCCAAGTCCACGTCCACGTCCAGGTCCAGGTCCAGGTCCACGTCCACATCCAAGTCCACGTCCACGTCCAGGTCCAAGTCCAGGTCGAGGTCCACGTCCACGTCCACGTCCACGTCCAGGTCCATGTCCAGGTCCACGTCCACGACCACGTCCACGTCCACCTCCACGACCACGTCCACGACCACGTCCACGTCCACGTCCACGACCACGTCCACGTCAACGTCCACGACCATGTCCATGTCCACGAACACGACCACGTCCACGTCCACGACCACGTCCACGTCCACGTCTACGTCCACGTCCATGACCACGTCCCTGTCCACGTCCACGACCACGACCACGTCCACGACCACGTCCACGTCCATGTCCACGTCCACGTTCACGACCACGTCCACGACCACGTCCATGTCCACGTCCACGTCCACGACCACGTCCACGTCCACGTCCACGTCCAAGTCCACGTCCACGTCCACATTCGCGTCCGCGTCCACGTCCACGTCTACGTCCACGTCCAGGTCCACGACCACGTCCACGTCCACGACCACGACCACGTCCACGACCACGTCCAGGTCCACGACCACGTCCACGTCCACGACCACGTCCACGTCCACGACCACGTCCACGTCCACGTCCACGTCCACGTCCAGGTCCACGTCCACGTCCACGTCCACGACCAAGTCCACGTCCACGTCCACGTCCACGTCCACGTCCACAACCATGTCCACGTCCACAACCACGTCCACGTCTACGACCACGTCCACGTCCACGACCACGTCCAGGTCTACGTCCATGTCCACGTCCACTTCCAGGTCTACGACCACGTCCACGTCCAGGTCCACGACCATGTCCACGTCCACGACCACGTCCACGTCCTCGTCCACGTCCACTTCCAGGTCCACGTCCACTTCCAGGTCCACGACCATGTCTGTTATAGCCAAGAGTCCACTTAGAGGTCGCGGATGCCCATGAAACCGCCCAAGCAGAATCTGACGTCTTCAAACCGCCTCTGTTCAAAACGCCGTCACGATCAGCTCCAAAATCATACGAAGCTGATACTTGGACAGCTGTTAGCCTTAGGTGTCTGCTCTCCAACGGTATATTACTTGCTATTATCAGAAGTGTGTGCACTACGCAGTGAACGAAAACGTAAGCTCGGCTGAAAAACGTGTAGTTTCATTGATGCAAGGAAGAGGTGAGTACAACATTGCCTAGGGGACTCATAAGGAGTTGGGTCATCCTGGGAACTCAGAGAAGGTTGAGTCCTAGGGGAGAAAGGCTTGAGAAGAATGGGAAACCTCCTAGCTAGGTCAGCAAAGCCAACCACACTTGGATGTTCAGAGCTGTACTCAAGGCTACCAATAGTGAGTCAAGCCAACATGAGTCAACTTGTCTTCCCACTTGCACCCTCTTGCAAGCTGCTTCTAGGAAGACCACACTTCTCAAAAGGAGGGTTGTAGAGTCCCACTTGACCAACTGTACTTCTTGTCTCATTCTTTGTCCCTGCACCATTGGCATGAAAACAATGAAATGGTGGCAAGGGAAATGCTGCCAACAGTGCACCATAACCAAGGAACAGTGAATGTTGGCAGCTGTCACGCAATGCGCAGATGTTGGATCGTTCTGAAACTTGGTGACCATCTGCACAGCGCAGCAAAGGACTGCCAGACCGAATTTCAGACCAATCAAATCTCGGAAGACGAGTCAGCAGCCGAAATGGTGAACTCGGGTGTTACCAAAAAGGAGTAACACACGCTTCCGGGATGCCATAAGTCTTGAAACATAAAATGTTGTCATGCCTTGGTAACTACTTCAAAAACTCTGAAACTTTGAGGGTTTGAAGAACACATGTTGAACAACCTCCCCACAGAATTCCAGAAGCTGAGCAGGCTTGTAGGTCGAATGGGAGTGCGATGACCGTGCCACTATAATGTGTTGGCACAACAAACTCCCCCTCATCGTGCTCTCATTCATCCCTTAGCTGCTCCCTGAAGCTGCCTCCCTTAGTTGAAGGACATGCCACACAAGATGGCACAGGTCCAATTCTGATGCTCTGCAAGCCGCTTGGTCAAGAAATCTGCAGGTTGCTTGGTAGTGTTGATGTAGTGCAAGGAGACCGTGCTCTTCTTCACCTCCTTCCTCACCCAATGCCATTTGATATGCATGTGCTTGTTCAGCCCATGGAGCACAGCATTGCGAGCCATTGCTATTGCTCCTTGGCTGTCACAAAACACAGGTGTAGGACTCTCTTGCTCCTGCCCCAACTCCTCAAGCTACCTCCTCATCCAAACCACCTCCTTCACCCCATGAAACAACGCCATGTACTCGCTCTCCGTTGATGAGTGAGCTATCTCCCCTTGCTTCTTAGACTTCCAGCTCACTGGACTCCCTCCAACACAGCATACATAGCCACCATGGGATGTTGCATCACTGAATCCACTTGCCCATGTAGCGTCGGTGAAGCACGAGAGGTACAAGTGTCCACGCCTTGCAGGTGCACCGGTCTTCGTGCTCACCTCCTCCACTCCCTTTTGCTTCAGCTGCCCATGCACTGAATATTGCAGCCCCACCCTTGAGGTTGCCATGCAGTACCTCACCAGCCTCTCTGCTGCATCGAGGTGCTCTTGAAGGGGCCTAGACACCACACACGCTAGCTGCGAAACCGCAAATGAAATATCGGGGCGAGTGTTGACCGAAGCATACATCAAGCTCCCCACCATTGACTGGAACCGACGCTGCGACTCGGGCTCCAACACCTCACCCTCCTCTTCATCAAGGTGTAGCTGAAACCCTGAGGGTAGAGGAGTCTTCACACTCCTCCCTTCCTCCAGCCCATACCTCTCCCCCAGACAATGTTCTTGCCAGACACCCCGAAGCGTTGCAATGCTCTTGCCGGACACCACAGAGCGTTGCAATGCACTTGCAGGACACCGCGGAGCATTGCAATGCTCTTGGTGGACACCGTGGAGCGTTGCAATGGTCTTGCCAGACACCCTGTAGCATTGCAATGCTCTTGCCGGACACCTCGGAGCGTTGCATTGCACTTGCCAGACACCTTGGAGTGTTGCAATGCTCTTGGCAAACACCCTGGATCGTTGCAATGCTCTTGCCGGACACCCTGGAGCATTGCAGTGCTCTTGCCAGACACCCCAGAGCGTGGCAGTGCACTTGCCAGACACCTCGGAGCGTTGCAATGCTTTTGCCGGACACCCTGAAGCGTTGCAATGCTCTTGCCGGACACCCCAGAGCGTTGCACTGCAGTTGCCGGACACCCTGGAGCGTTGCAATGCTCTTGCCGGACACCATGGAGCATTGCAATGCTCTTGCCAGACACCTTGGAGCGTTGCAATGCTCTTGCTGGACACCCTGGAGCATTGCAATGCTCTTCCCGGACACACTGGAGCGTTGCAATGCTCTTGCCGAACACCCTGGAGGGTTGCAATGCTCTTGCCGGACACCCCGGAGCGTTGCAATGCTCTTGTCGAACACCCTGGAGCATTGCAAGGCTCTTGCCAGACACCCTGGAGCGCTGCAATGCTCTTGCCGACCACCCGAGAACGTTGCAATGCTCTTGCCGACCACCCGAGAGCGTTGCAATGCTCTTGCCGGACACCCTGGAGCGTTTCAATGTTATTGCCGGACACCGTGGAATGTTGCAAGGCTCTTGCTGGACACCCCGAAGTGTTGCAATGCTCTTGCCGGACACCCCGGAGCGTTGCAATGCTCTTGCTGGACACCCTAGAGCGTTGCAATAGTCTTGCGAGGACCTGCTGTATGACGACGCCGAAGAAGATGAGGAGTTTCCGGAGCTCGACCCCGACATGCATGCTGACCCCGAGCACCATTGGGATACCTCGACGATGACGGTGAAGGAGGCGTTGGCGAGCTGGAAGGGCCCGGCGGTGAAGGCCGCCATGGAGGAGGAGATCCGAAGCCTAATCAACATGGGGACTTGGGAGCTGGTCGAACGCCCGCCGGGAGTCAACATCATGAAGAGCCGGTGGGTGTTGACGACGAAGTACCACGTGGACGACACCGTCAAGCGTGAGAAGGCAAGGCTGGTCGTGAAGGGCTTCACTCAGGTGTATGGCGCCGACTACGACGAGACGTTCGCGCCGGTGGGCAGCTACGTCACGCTGAGGATCTTCCTCAGCATTGTCGCCATCCTCAACCTCAACCTGATGCAGCTCGACATGAAGAACGCCTTCCTGCAGAGCAAGCTCGACCGGGTGCTCTACATGGCCCAGCTGGACTACTTAAACGACGGAACCGGCCGGGTCTGCAAGCTGCTGAAGAGCCTGTACGGGCTGAAGCAGTCGCCGCTGTTGTGGTACTTGGCGCTCAACGACGTGCTGGTCGGGGCCAGGTGGAAGAAGAGCCAGGTCGACGAGGCTCTTTACTTCAAGGTCGGAGAGGACGGAGTGGCCTGCTGGGTGCTGGTCTACGTCGACGACCTGCTCGCTGCCAGCCGCAGCACCGAGATGCTGAAGGAGTTGAAGGCGCTGCTGGAGTCCGCCTTCGAGCTGCGTGAGATCTCGCCGGTGCAGAAGTACCTAGGGCTGGAGATCGTCCGCAACAGGTCGGCGGGGAAGCTGTGGCTGCACCAGCAGGGCTATGCCGACAAGCTGCGTAGGCGCTTCATCGACGAAGAGCAGACCGGGCGGACGCCGAAGACGCCGGTCTCGGTCGGCGCCTACGCCGAGCTCACCTTTGACGACGAGGAGGCGCAGGAGCGACAGGAGGAGGAGTACCGGCAGAAGGTCGGCTCGCTGCAGTTCGCGGCGACGACGACGAGGCCGGACGTCGCCTTCGCCTGCAGCAAGCTGGGGAGTGGCCTCACAGATAGGAGCGACCAGCACTGGCGCGAGGTCGACCGCTGCCTCGCCTACCTCGCCAACACGCGTGACACCGCCCTGGAGTTCGGCGGTGGACCTGAGTCGCTGGAGCTGGTCGGCTACGTGGACGCCGACGACGCCGGTGACAAGCAGAATAGAACGAGCACGGGCGGCTACGTGTTCGTCTACGGAGGGACCGCAGTCTCCTGGTCGAGCCAACGCATCAAGTGCGCGACGCTGTCGTCGACCGAGTCGCAGTACGTGGCGGCCACGGAAGCCGGGAAGGAAGGACGTCGACTTCGCTTCCTCCTCGCAGAGTTCCAGCAGCAGGATGCTGGGAAGCCGACCGTCCTTCGGGTGGACAACAAGTCGGCCATCACGGTCGCCGAGGGCATGGGGTTGACGGGCAACCTCAAGCACATGGAGCGGCGACAGGCCTGGCTGCAGCATATGGTGAAGCGCGGGAAGTTCTCGCTGCAGTACATCCCGACCGCTGAGCAGCCGGCCGACTTCTTGACGAAGGCACTGCACTTTCCGGCCTTCAACTGGTGCTCCATCGCCATCGGCCAGGTGCGCTTGGCCGACGTGGGCGACGGCGACGACGACGTACAGCAGTAGGTGCCATGCCCTCTTGCATGGCTGGTGCGGTGGACGACATGCTGTGTGTTGGGTGCACGTCGATGAGCGAGTCTCCGAGGTATTCTGTCGTGTGGGCTGGGTGCCCAAGCGTGAACGCGGCAGGGGAGTGTCAACGGGAGTTGGGTATTGGCCCCGTCCTCGCTTGGGTGGAGCCGACTTCGTAGTCGGGTGCGAGGGGAGCAGCTGACTTGCAGCAGTCGACGAGCTGGTCGACGAGGAGGTCGACCTGCACGGGGGTCACTGCACGGGCGCCAACTTTGGGATGGCGCCGACTTCAGGGGAGGTCGACTTGGGAGTCGACCTGCAGAAGAGATGGTCGACGAAGGAGGGGCCGACGTCGACCTCGACCCAGGACGCCGAGCTGTTGGGCGTCGAAGTGGCGGGGCGTCAACTTCTTGACGCCGACTTCGGGTGGCCGACTTGGGTGGTCGGCCGACAACTGTGCTGGTCGACGAGAAGCAGGTCGGCCAGGAGTGACGTCGACTTGGGGGAAGTCGACCGAGGGTGTCGTCGGCCTGGTGAGGTCGACGTGGAGGTGGTCGTCGACTTGGGAGGTCGACGGGCACGTACGGGAGCGGCTGGTCGACGTGGTAGCCCGGTCGACCAGGTTACCTGGGTGACGAAGTGCTGCGGAGGAGTGCGACGATCGCCCAGGCGGAGTTGGCGAGCCCGACCTCGATGATGGTATCCCGAGGTCGTCGTGGCGGATCAGAAGCAGTCGTCAGCGGGAAGTTGACGTGGTGTGTGCGCTGTGCAGGTGACGAGGCTCTGCACGCCAATCATCTGCGCTCACCTGCAAAGCGGATGCACTGCTGTTCTGCGTGAGCAGCGCTGGCACGCCGTCAACCTGCGACGTTGGCACGCCGTCAACCTTGCCTTGTTGGAGCGCGGTCGACGTAGTCGTGCTGGAACGCGGTCGACCAAGCTGCGCTGGCAGTTGGCCGACTTGGATGTTTGCTCTGATGTAGTCTAGCATTGCCAACTTCATTGTACCATTGTTCTGAACTTTCTCTAGTGAAACTCTTGCCAAATTGCCTTGTGACCTAGCAAGCAGTGTGTGCACTAGGAAACGACTAAGGAACAGAGAACGCAGAGATCACACGAGCATCCGTGCCTAGCCCGTAGACTAGCTCCCGTTGAAGTAGTTATCTCCGCATCCCCTTCTTTCAGATTCCATCCCCTTCTCCCAGATTCCATCCGCTTCTCCCATATTCCATCCCCTTCTCCCTGATTCCATCCCCTTCTCCCAGATTCCATCCCCTTCTCCCAGATTCCATCCCCTTCTCCCAGATTTCATCCCCTTCTCCCATTCCATCCCCTTCTCCAAGATTCCATCCCCTTCTCCCTCGTTCCATCCCCTTCTCCCAGATTCCATCCCCTACTCCCAGATTCCATCCCCTTCTCCAAGATTCCATCCCCTTCTCCCCGATTCCAGCCCCTTCTCCCAGATTCCATCCCCTTCTCCCAAATTCCATCCCCTTCTCCCAAATTCCATCCCTTTCTCCCAGATTCCATCCCCTTCTCCTCGATTCCATCCCCTTCTCCCTCGTTCCATCCCCTTCTCCCCGATTCCATCCCCTTCTCCCAGATTCCATCCCCTTCTCCCCGATTCCACCCCCTTTTCCGAGATTCCATCCCCTTCTCCTAGATTCTATCACCTTCTCCCAGATTCCATCCCCTTCTCCCAGATTCCATCCCCTTCTCCCCGATTCCATCCCCTTCTCCCAAATTCCATCCCCTTCTCCCAGATTCCATCCCCTTCTCCCAGATTTCATCCCCTTCTCCCAGATTCCATCCCCTTCTCCCAGATTCCATCCCCTTCTCCCTCGTTCCATCCCCTTCTCTCAGATTCCATGCCCTACTCCCAGATTCCATCCCCTTCTCCAAGATTCCATCCCCTTCTCCCCGATTCCAGCCCCTTCTCCCAGATTCCATCCCCTTCTCCCAAATTCCATCCCTTTCTCCCAGATTCCATCCCCTTCTCCTCGATTCCATCCCCTTCTCCCTCGTTCCATCCCCTTCTCCCCGATTCCATCCCCTTCTCCCAGATTCCATCCCCTTCTCCCCGATTCCACCCCCTTTTCCGAGATTCCATCCCCTTCTCCTAGATTCTATCACCTTCTCCCAGATTCCATCCCCTTCTCCCAGATTCCATCCCCTTCTCCCCGATTCCATCCCCTTCTCCCAAATTCCATCCCCTTCTCCCAGATTCCATCCCCTTCTCCCAGATTCCATCCCCTTCTCCCAGATTCCATCCCCTTCTCCCATATTCCATCCCCTTCTCTCAGATTCCATCCCCTTCTCCCAGATTCCATCCCCTCCTCCCAGATTCCATCCCCTTCTCCCAGATTCCATCCCCTTCTCCCTCATTCCATCCCCTTCTCCCACATTCCATCCCCTTCTCCCAGATTCCATCCTTCTCCCAGATTCCATCCCCTTCTCCCATATTCTATCCCCTTCTCCCAGATTCATCCCCTTCTCCATCATTCCATCCCCTTCTCCCAGATTCTGTCCCGTTCTCCCAGATTCCATCCCCTTCTCCCAGATTCCATCCCCTTCTTCCAGATTCCATCCTCTTCTCCCTCATTCCATATCGTTCTCCCATATTCCATCCCCTTCTTCCAGATTCCATCCCCTTCTCCCATATTCCATCCCCTTCTCCCCGATTCCATACCCTTCTCCCAGATTACATTTCCTTCTCCTAGATTCCATCCCCTTCTCCCAGATTCCATCCCCTTCTCCCATATTCCATCCCCTTCTCCCAGATTCCATCCCCTTCTGCCAGATTCCATCCCCTTCTCCCAGATTCCATCCCCTTCTCCCAGATTCCATCCCCTTCTCCCAGATTCCATCCCCTTCTCCCAGATTCCATTCCCTCTACCCAGATTCCATCCCCTTCTCCCAGATTCCATCCCCTTCTCCCTCATTCTATCCCCTTCTCCCAGATTCCATCCCCTTCTCCCAGATTCCATCCCCTTCTCCCAGATTCCATCCCCTTCTTCTAGATGCCATCCCCTTCTCCCAGATTCCATCCCCTTCTCCCAGATTCCATCCCCTTCTCCCAGATTCCATCCCCTTCTCCCATATTCCATCCCTTTCTCCCAGATTCCATCCCCTTCTCCCAGATTCCATCCCCTTCTCCCAGATTCCATCCCCTTCTCCCAGATTCCATCTCCTTCTCCCAGATTCCACCCCCTTCTCCCAGATTCCATCCCTCTCTCCCAAATTCCACCCCCTTCTCCCAGATTCCATCCCCTTCTCCCAGATTCCATCCCCTTCTCCCTGATTCCATCCCCTTCTCCTAGATTCGATCCCCTTCTCCCAGATTCCATCCCCTTCTCCCAGAGTCCACCCCCTTCTCCCAGATTTCATCCCCTTCTCCCAGATTCCACCCCCTTCTCCCAGATTCCATCCCCTTCTCCCAGATTCCATCCCCTTCTCTCAGATTCCATCCCCTTCTCCCATATTCCATCCCCTTCTCCCAGATTCCATCCCCTTCTGCCAGATTCCATCCCCTTCTCCCAGATTCCATCCCCTTCTCCCAGATTCCATCCCCTTCTCCCAGATTCCATCCCCTTCTCCCAAATTCCATCCCCTCCTCCCAGATTCCATCCCCTTCTCCCAGATTCCATCCCCTTCTCCCTCATTCTATCCCCTTCTCCCAGATTCCATCCCCTTCTCCCAGATTCCATCCCCTTCTCCCAGATTCCATCCCCTTCTCCCAGATTCCATCCCCTTCTCCCAGATTCCATCCCCTTCTCCCAGATTCCATCCCCTTCTCCCTGATTCCATCCCCTTCTCCCAGATTCCATCCCTTCTCCCAGATTCCATCCCCTTCTCCCAGATTCCATCCCCTTCTCCCAGATTCCATCCCCTTCTCCTAGATTTGCATCCCCTTCTCCCAGATTTCATCTCCTTCTCCCAGATTCCACCCCCTTCTCCCACATTCCATCCCCTTCTCCCAGATTCCATCCCTTCTCCCAGATTCCATCCCCTTCTCCCAGATTCCATCCCCTTCTCCCAGATTCCATCCCCTTCTCCTAGATTCCATCCCCTTCTCCTAGATTCCATCCCCTTCTCCCAGATCCCATCCCCTTCTCCTAGATTCCATCCCCTTCTCCCTGATTCCATCCCCTTCTCCCATATTCCATCCCCTTCTCCCATATTCCATCCCCTTCTCCGAGATTCCATCCCCTTGTCCTCGATTCCATCCCCTTCTCCCTCGTTCCGTCCCCTTCTCCCCGATTCCACCCCCTTCTCCCAGACTCCATCCCCTTCTCCCCGATTCCACCCCCTTCTCCCAGATTCCATCCCCTTCTCCTATATTCTATCACCTTCTCCCAGATTCCATCCCCTTCTCCCAGATTCCATCCCCTTCTCCCAGATTCCATCCCCTTCTCCCTGATTCCATCCCCTTCTCCCAGATTCCATCCCTTCTCCCAGATTCCATCCCCTTCTCCCAGATTCCATCCCCTTCTCCCAGATTCCATCCCCTTCTCCTAGATTCCATCCCCTTCTCCCAGATTTCATCCCCTTCTCCCAGATTCCACCCCCTTCTCCCACATTCCATCCCCTTCTCCCAGATCCCATCCCCTTCTCCTAGATTCCATCCCCTTCTCCCAGATTCCATCCCCTTCTCCCACATTCCATCCCCTTCTCCTAGATTCCATCCCCTTCTCCCAAATTCCATCCCCTTCTCCCAGATTCCATCCCCTTCTCCCATATTCCATCCCCTTCTCCCAGATTCCATCCCCTTCTCCTCGATTCCATCCCCTTCTCCCTCGTTCCATCCCCTTCTCCTAGATTCCATCCCCTTCTCCAAGATTCCATCCCCTTCTCCCATATTCTATCCCCTTCTCCCAGATTCCATCCCCTTCTCCAAGATTCCATCCCCTTCTCCCAAATTCCATCCCCTTCTCCCAGATTCCATCCCCTTCTCTCAGAATCCATCCCCTTCTCCCAAATTCCATCCCCTTCTCCTCGATTCCATCCCCTTCTCCCAAATTCCATCCCCTTCTCCCAGATTCCATCCCCTTCTCCCAGATTCCATCCCCTTCTCCCAGATTCCATCCCCTTCTCCCAGATTCCATCCCCTTCTCCCTCATTCCATCCCCTTCTCCCAGATTCCATCCCCTTCTCCCTGATTCCATCCTTCTCCTAGATTCCATCCCCTTCTCCCAGATTCTATCCCCTTCTCCTAGATTCTATCCCCTTCTCCAAGATTCCATCCCCTTCTCCCAGATTCCATCCCCTTCTCCCAGATTCCATCCCCTTCTCTCAGAATCCATCCCCTTCTCCCAAATTCCATCCCCTTCTCCTCGATTCCATCCCCTTCTCCCAAATTCCATCCCCTTCTCCCAGATTCCATCCCCTTCTCCCAGATTCCATCCCCTTCTCCCAGATTCCATCCCCTTCTCCCTGATTCCACCCCCTTCTCCCAGATTCCATCCCCTTCTCCCAGATTCCATCCCCTTCTCCCAGATTCCATCCCCTTCTCCCATATTCCATCCCCTTCTCCCAGATTCCATCCCCTTCTGCCTGATTCCATCCCCTTCTCCCAGATTCCATCCCCTTCTCCCAGATTCCATCCCCTTCTCCCAGATTCCATCCCCTTCTCCCAGATTCCATCCCCTCCTCCCAGATTCCATCCCCTTCTCCCAGATTCCATCCCCTTCTCCCTCATTCTATCCCCTTCTCCCAGATTCCATCCCCTTCTCCCAGATTCCATCCCCTTCTCCCAGATTCCATCCCCTTCTCCCAGATTCCATCCCCTTCTCCCAGATTCCATCCCCTTCTCCCAGATTCCATCCCCTTCTCCCAGATTCCATCCCCTTCTCCCATATTCCATCCCCTTCTCCCAGATTCCATCCCCTTCTGCCAGATTCCATCCCCTTCTCCCAGATTCCATCCCCTTCTCCCAGATTCCATCCCCTTCTCCCAGATTCCATCCCCTTCTCCCAGATTCCATCCCCTCCTCCCAGATTCCATCCCCTTCTCCCAGATTCCATCCCCTTCTCCCTCATTCTATCCCCTTCTCCCAGATTCCATCCCCTTCTCCCAGATTCCATCCCCTTCTCCCAGATTCCATCCCCTTCTCCCAGATTCCATCCCCTTCTCCCAGATTCCATCCCCTTCTCCCAGATTCCATCCCCTTCTCCCTGATTCCATCCCCTTCTCCCAGATTCCATCCCTTCTCCCAGATTCCATCCCCTTCTCCCAGATTCCATCCCCTTCTCCCAGATTCCATCCCCTTCTCCTAGATTCCATCCCCTTCTCCCAGATTTCATCCCCTTCTCCCAGATTCCACCCCCTTCTCCCACATTCCATCCCCTTCTCCCAGATCCCATCCCCTTCTCCTAGATTCCATCCCCTTCTCCCATATTCCATCCCCTTCTCCTATATTCCATCCCCTTCTCCCATATTCCATCCCCTTCTCCGAGATTCCATCCCCTTGTCCTCGATTCCATCCCCTTCTCCCTCGTTCCGTCCCCTTCTCCCCGATTCCACCCCCTTCTCCCAGACTCCATCCCCTTCTCCCCGATTCCACCCCCTTCTCCCAGATTCCATCCCCTTCTCCTATATTCTATCACCTTCTCCCAGATTCCATCCCCTTCTCCCAGATTCCATCCCCTTCTCCCAGATTCCATCCCCTTCTCCCTGATTCCATCCCCTTCTCCCAGATTCCATCCCTTCTCCCAGATTCCATCCCCTTCTCCCAGATTCCATCCCCTTCTCCCTGATTCCATCCCCTTCTCCTAGATTCCATCCCCTTCTCCCAGATTTCATCCCCTTCTCCCAGATTCCACCCCCTTCTCCCACATTCCATCCCCTTCTCCCAGATCCCATCCCCTTCTCCTAGATTCCATCCCCTTCTCCCAGATTCCATCCCCTTCTCCCACATTCCATCCCCTTCTCCTAGATTCCATCCCCTTCTCCCAAATTCCATCCCCTTCTCCCAGATTCCATCCCCTTCTCCCATATTCCATCCCCTTCTCCCAGATTCCATCCCCTTCTCCTCGATTCCATCCCCTTCTCCCTCGTTCCATCCCCTTCTCCTAGATTCCATCCCCTTCTCCTAGATTCCATCCCCTTCTCCCATATTCTATCCCCTTCTCCCAGATTCCATCCCCTTCTCCAAGATTCCATCCCCTTCTCCCAAATTCCATCCCCTTCTCCCAGATTCCATCCCCTTCTCTCAGAATCCATCCCCTTCTCCCAAATTCCATCCCCTTCTCCTCGATTCCATCCCCTTCTCCCAAATTCCATCCCCTTCTCCCAGATTCCATCCCCTTCTCCCAGATTCCATCCCCTTCTCCCAGATTCCATCCCCTTCTCCCAGATTCCATCCCCTTCTCCCTCATTCCATCCCCTTCTCCCAGATTCCATCCCCTTCTCCCTGATTCCATCCTTCTCCTAGATTCCATCCCCTTCTCCCAGATTCTATCCCCTTCTCCTAGATTCTATCCCCTTCTCCAAGATTCCATCCCCTTCTCCCAGATTCCATCCCCTTCTCCCAGATTCCATCCCCTTCTCTCAGAATCCATCCCCTTCTCCCAAATTCCATCCCCTTCTCCTCGATTCCATCCCCTTCTCCCAAATTCCATCCCCTTCTCCCAGATTCCATCCCCTTCTCCCAGATTCCATCCCCTTCTCCCAGATTCCATCCCCTTCTCCCTGATTCCACCCCCTTCTCCCAGATTCCATCCCCTTCTCCCAGATTCCATCCCCTTCTCCCAGATTCCATCCCCTTCTCCCATATTCCATCCCCTTCTCCCAGATTCCATCCCCTTCTGCCTGATTCCATCCCCTTCTCCCAGATTCCATCCCCTTCTCCCAGATTCAATCCCCTTCTCCCAGATTCCATCCCCTTCTCCCAGATTCCATCCCCTCCTCCCAGATTCCATCCCCTTCTCCCAGATTCCATCCCCTTCTCCCTCATTCTATCCCCTTCTCCCAGATTCCATCCCCTTCTCCCAGATTCCATCCCCTTCTCCCAGATTCCATCCCCTTCTCCCAGATTCCATCCCCTTCTCCCAGATTCCATCCCCTTCTCCCAGATTCCATCCCCTTCTCCCTGATTCCATCCCCTTCTCCCAGATTCCATCCCTTCTCCCAGATTCTATCCCCTTCTCCCAGATTACATCCCCTTCTCCCAGATTCCATCCCGTTCTCCCAGATTCCATCCCCTTCTCCCTCGTTCCATCCCCTTCTCCCAGATTCCATCCCCTACTCCCAGATTCCATCCCCTTCTCCCAGATTCCATCCCCTTCTCCCCGATTCCAGTCCCTTCCCCCAAATTCCATCCCCTTCTCCAAAATTCCATCCCCTTCTCCCAGATTCCATCCCCTTCTCCCAGATTCCATCCCCTTCTCCCAGATTCCATCCCCTTCTCCCAGATTCCATCCCCTTCTCCCAGATTCCATCCCCTTCTCCCTGATTCCATCCCCTTCTCCCAGATTCCATCCCTTCTCCTAGATTCTATCACCTTCTCCCTGATTCCATCCCCTTCTCCCAGATTCCATCCCCTTCTCCCCGATTCCATCCCCTTCTCCCAAATTCCATCCCCTTCTCCCATATTCCATCCCCTTCTCCCAGATTCCATCCCTTTCTCCCAGATTCCATCCCCTTCTCCCATATTCCATCCCCTTCTCTCAGATTCTATCCCCTTCTCCCATATTCCATCCCCTTCTCCCAGATTCCATCCCCTTCTCCCTCATTCCATCCCCTTCTCCCAGATTCCATCCCCTTCTCCCAGATTCCATCCCCTTCTCCCAGATTCCATCCCCTCCTCCCAGATTCCATCCCCTTCTCCCAGATTCCATCCCCTTCTCCCTCATTCTATCCCCTTCTCCCAGATTCCATCCCCTTCTCCCAGATTCCATCCCCTTCTCCCAGATTCCATCCCCTTCTCCCAGATTCCATCCCCTTCTCCTCGATTCCATCCCCTTCTCCCAGATTCCATCCCCTTTTCCCAGATTCCATCCCCTTCTCCCAGATTCCATCCCCTTCTCCCAAATTCCATCCCCTTCTCCCAGATTCCATCCCCTTCTCCCAGATTCCATCCCTTTCTCCCAGATTCCATCCCCTTCTCCCATATTCCATCCCCTTCTCTCAGATTCTATCCCCTTCTCCCAGATTCCATCCCCTTCTCCCTGATTCCATCGCCTTCTCCCAGATTCCATCCCCTTCTCCCTCATTCTATCCCCTTCTCCCAGATTCCATCCCCTTCTCCCAGATTCCATCCCCTTCTCCCAGATTCCATCCCCTTCTCCCAGATTCCATCCCCTTCTCCCAGATTCCATCCCCTTCTCCCAGATTACATCCCCTTCTCCCAGATTCCATCCCGTTCTCCCAGATTCCATCCCCTTCTCCCTCGTTCCATCCCCTTCTCCCAGATTCCATCCCCTACTCCCAGATTCCATCCCCTTCTCCCCGATTCCAGTCCCTTCCCCCAAATTCCATCCCCTTCTCCCAAATTTCATCCCCTTCTCCCAGATTCCATCCCCTTCTCCCAGATTCCATCCCCTTCTCCCAGATTCCATCCCCTTCTCCCAGATTCCATCCCCTTCTCCCAGATTCCATCCCCTTCTCCCAGATTCCATCCCCTTCTCCCAGATTCCCTCCCCTTCTCCCAGATTCCATCCCCTTCTCCCAAATTCCATCCCCTTCTCCCAGATTCCATCCCCTTCTCCCAGATTCCATCCCTTTCTCCCAGATTCCATCCCCTTCTCCCATATTCCATCCCCTTCTCTCAGATTCTATCCCTTTCTCCCAGATTCCATCCCCTTCTCCCAGATTCCATCCCCTTCTCCCAGATCCATCCCCTTCTCCCAGATTCCATCCCCTTCTCCCTGATTCCATCCCCTTCTCCCAGATTCCATCCCCTTCTCCCTGATTCCATCCCCTTCTCCCAGATTCCATCCCCTTCTCCCAGATTCCATCCCTTTCTCCCAGATTCCATCCCCTCCTCCCAGATTCCATCCCCTTCTCCCAGATTCCATCCCCTTCTCCCTCATTCTATCCCCTTCTCCCAGATTCCATCCCCTTCTCCCAGATTCCATCCCCTTCTCCCAGATTCCATCCCCTTCTCCCAGATTCCATCCCCTTCTCCCAGATTCCATTCCCTTCTCCCAGATTCCATCCCCTTCTCCCAGATTCCATCCCCTTCTCCCAGATTCCATCCCCTTCTCCCAGATTCCATCCCCTTCTCCCAGATTCCATCCCCTTCTCCCTGATTCCATCCCCTTCTCCCAGATTCCATCCCTTCTCCCAGATTCCATCCCCTTCTCCCAGATTACATCCCCTTCTCCCAGATTCCATCCCGTTCTCCCAGATTCCATCCCCTTCTCCTTCGTTCCATCCCCTTCTCCCAGATTCCATCCCCTACTCCCAGATTCCATCCCCTTCTCCCAGATTCCATCCCCTTCTCCCCGATTCCAGTCCCTTCCCCCAAATTCCATCCCCTTCTCCCAAATTCCATCCCCTTCTCCCAGATTCCATCCCCTTCTCCCAGATTCCATCCCCTTCTCCCAGATTCCATCCCCTTCTCCCAGATTCCATCCCCTTCTCCCAGATTCCATCCCCTTCTCCCAGATTCCATCCCCTTCTCCCAGATTCCCTCCCCTTCTCCCAGATTCCATCCCCTTCTCCCAAATTCCATCCCCTTCTCCCAGATTCCATCCCCTTCTCCCAGATTCCATCCCTTTCTCCCAGATTCCATCCCCTTCTCCCATATTCCATCCCCTTCTCTCAGATTCTATCCCCTTCTCCCAGATTCCATCCCCTTCTCCCAGATTCCATCCCCTTCTCCCAGATCCATCCCCTTCTCCCAGATTCCATCCCCTTCTCCCAGATTCCATCCCCTTCTCCCAGATTCCATCCCCTTCTCCCAGATTCCATCCCCTCCTCCCAGATTCCATCCCCTTCTCCCAGATTCCATCCCCTTCTCCCTCATTCTATCCCCTTCTCCCACATTCCATCCCCTTCTCCCAGATTCCATCCCCTTCTCCCAGATTCCATCCCCTTCTCCCAGATTCCATCCCCTTCTCCCAGATTCCATCCCCTTCTCCCAGATTCCATCCCTTCTCCTGATTCCATCCCCTTCTCCCAGATTCCATCCCTTCTCCCGGATTCCATCCCCTTCTCCCATATTACATCCCCTTCTTCCAGATTCCATCCCCTTCTCCCAGATTCCATCCCCTTCTCCCTCGTTCCATCCCCTTCTCCCAGATTCCATCCCCTACTCCCAGATTCCATCCCCTTCTCCCAGATTCCATCCCCTTCTCCCCGATTCCAGTCCCTTCCCCCAGATTCCATCCCCTTCTCCCAAATCCCATCCCTTTCTCCCAGATTCCATCCCCTTCTCCTCGAATCCATCCCCTTCTCCCTCGTTCCATCCCCTTCTTCCCGATTCCATCCCCTTCTCCCAGATTCCATCCCCTTCTCCCCGATTCCACCCCCTTTTCCGAGATTTCATCCCCTTCTCCTAGATTCTATCACCTTCTCCCAGATTCCATCCCCTTCTCCCAGATTCCATCCCCTTCTCCCACATTCCATCCCCTTCTCCCAGATTCCATCCCCTCCTCCCAGATTCCATCCCCTTCTCCCAGATTCCATCCCCTTCTCCCTCATTCTATCCCCTTCTCCCAGATTCCATCCCCTTCTCCCAGATTCCATCCCCTTCTCCCAGATTCCATCCCCTTCTCCCAGATTCCATCCCCTTCTCCCAGATTCCATCCCCTTCTCCCAGATTCCATCCCCTTCTCCCTGATTCCATCCCCTTCTCCCAGATTCCATCCCTTCTCCCAGATTCCATCCCCTTCTCCCAGATTACATCCCCTTCTCCCAGATTCCATCTCGTTCTCCCAGATTCCATCCCGTTCTCCCTCGTTCCATCCCCTTCTCCCAGATTCCATCCCCTTCTCCCAGATTCCATCCCCTTCTCCCAGATTCCATCCCCTTCTCCCCGATTCCAGTCCCTTCCCCCAAATTCCATCCCTTTCTCCCAAATTCCATCCCCTTCTCCCAGATTCCATCCCCTTCTCCCAGATTCCATCCCCTTCTCCCAGATTCCATCCCCTTCTCCCAGATTCCATCCCCTTCTCCCAGATTCCATCCCCTTCTCCCAGATTCCATCCCCTTCTCCCTGATTCCATCCCCTTCTCCCAGATTCCATCCCCTTCTCCCTGATTCCATCCCCTTCTCCCAGATTCCATCCCCTTCTCCCAGATTCCATCCCTTTCTCCCAGATTCCATCCCCTCCTCCCAGATTCCATCCCCTTCTCCCAGATTCCATCCCCTTCTCCCTCATTCTATCCCCTTCTCCCAGATTCCATCCCCTTCTCCCAGATTCCATCCCCTTCTCCCAGATTCCATCCCCTTCTCCCAGATTCCATCCCCTTCTCCCAGATTCCATTCCCTTCTCCCAGATTCCATCCCCTTCTCCCAGATTCCATCCCCTTCTCCCAGATTCCATCCCCTTCTCCCAGATTCCATCCCCTTCTCCCAGATTCCATCCCCTTCTCCCTGATTCCATCCCCTTCTCCCAGATTCCATCCCTTCTCCCAGATTCCATCCCCTTCTCCCAGATTACATCCCCTTCTCCCAGATTCCATCCCGTTCTCCCAGATTCCATCCCCTTCTCCTTCGTTCCATCCCCTTCTCCCAGATTCCATCCCCTACTCCCAGATTCCATCCCCTTCTCCCAGATTCCATCCCCTTCTCCCCGATTCCAGTCCCTTCCCCCAAATTCCATCCCCTTCTCCCAAATTCCATCCCCTTCTCCCAGATTCCATCCCCTTCTCCCAGATTCCATCCCCTTCTCCCAGATTCCATCCCCTTCTCCCAGATTCCATCCCCTTCTCCCAGATTCCATCCCCTTCTCCCAGATTCCATCCCCTTCTCCCAGATTCCCTCCCCTTCTCCCAGATTCCATCCCCTTCTCCCAAATTCCATCCCCTTCTCCCAGATTCCATCCCCTTCTCCCAGATTCCATCCCTTTCTCCCAGATTCCATCCCCTTCTCCCATATTCCATCCCCTTCTCTCAGATTCTATCCCCTTCTCCCAGATTCCATCCCCTTCTCCCAGATTCCATCCCCTTCTCCCAGATCCATCCCCTTCTCCCAGATTCCATCCCCTTCTCCCAGATTCCATCCCCTTCTCCCAGATTCCATCCCCTTCTCCCAGATTCCATCCCCTCCTCCCAGATTCCATCCCCTTCTCCCAGATTCCATCCCCTTCTCCCTCATTCTATCCCCTTCTCCCACATTCCATCCCCTTCTCCCAGATTCCATCCCCTTCTCCCAGATTCCATCCCCTTCTCCCAGATTCCATCCCCTTCTCCCAGATTCCATCCCCTTCTCCCAGATTCCATCCCCTTCTCCCTGATTCCATCCCCTTCTCCCAGATTCCATCCCTTCTCCCGGATTCCATCCCCTTCTCCCATATTACATCCCCTTCTTCCAGATTCCATCCCCTTCTCCCAGATTCCATCCCCTTCTCCCTCGTTCCATCCCCTTCTCCCAGATTCCATCCCCTACTCCCAGATTCCATCCCCTTCTCCCAGATTCCATCCCCTTCTCCCCGATTCCAGTCCCTTCCCCCAGATTCCATCCCCTTCTCCCAAATCCCATCCCTTTCTCCCAGATTCCATCCCCTTCTCCTCGAATCCATCCCCTTCTCCCTCGTTCCATCCCCTTCTTCCCGATTCCATCCCCTTCTCCCAGATTCCATCCCCTTCTCCCCGATTCCACCCCCTTTTCCGAGATTTCATCCCCTTCTCCTAGATTCTATCACCTTCTCCCAGATTCCATCCCCTTCTCCCAGATTCCATCCCCTTCTCCCACATTCCATCCCCTTCTCCCAGATTCCATCCCCTCCTCCCAGATTCCATCCCCTTCTCCCAGATTCCATCCCCTTCTCCCTCATTCTATCCCCTTCTCCCAGATTCCATCCCCTTCTCCCAGATTCCATCCCCTTCTCCCAGATTCCATCCCCTTCTCCCAGATTCCATCCCCTTCTCCCAGATTCCATCCCCTTCTCCCAGATTCCATCCCCTTCTCCCTGATTCCATCCCCTTCTCCCAGATTCCATCCCTTCTCCCAGATTCCATCCCCTTCTCCCAGATTACATCCCCTTCTCCCAGATTCCATCTCGTTCTCCCAGATTCCATCCCGTTCTCCCTCGTTCCATCCCCTTCTCCCAGATTCCATCCCCTTCTCCCAGATTCCATCCCCTTCTCCCAGATTCCATCCCCTTCTCCCCGATTCCAGTCCCTTCCCCCAAATTCCATCCCTTTCTCCCAAATTCCATCCCCTTCTCCCAGATTCCATCCCCTTCTCCCAGATTCCATCCCCTTCTCCCAGATTCCATCCCCTTCTCCCAGATTCCATCCCCTTCTCCCAGATTCCATCCCCTTCTCCCAGATTCCATCCCCTTCTCCCAGATTCCATCCCCTTCTCCCAGATTCCATCCCCTTCTCCCAAATTCCATCCCCTTCTCCCAGATTCCATCCCCTTCTCCTAGATTCCATCCCTTTCTCCCAGATTCCATCCCCTTCTCCCATATTCCATCCCCTTCTCTCAGATTCTATCCCCTTCTCCCAGATTCCATCCCCTTCTCCCAGATTCCATCCCCTTCTCCCAGATCCATCCCTTTCTCCCAGATTCCATCCCCTTCTCCGAGATTCCATCCCCTTCTCCCAGATTCCATCCCCTTCTCCCAGATTCCATCCCCTCCTCCCAGATTCCATCCCCTTCCCCCTGATTCCATCCCCTTCTCCCAGATTCCATCCCTTCTCCCAGATTCCATCCCCTTCTCCAAGATTACATCCCCTTCTCCCAGATTCCATCCCCTTCTCCCAGATTCCATCCCCTTCTCCCTCGTTCCATCCCCTTCTCCCAGATTCCATCCCCTACTCCCAGATTCCATCCCCTTCTCCCCGATTCCATCCCCTTCTCCCAGATTCCATCCCCTTCTCCCAGATTCCATCCCCTTCTCCCAGATTCCATCCCCTTCTCCCAGATTCCATCCCCTTCTCCCAGATTCCATCCCCTTCTCCCAGATTCCATCCCCTTCTCCCTGATTCCATCCCCTTTTCCAGATTCCATCCCTTCTCCCAGATTCCATCCCCTTCTCCCAGATTACATCCCCTTCTCCCAGATTCCATCTCGTTCTCCCAGATTCCATCCCGTTCTCCCTCGTTCCATCCCCTTCTCCCAGATTCCATCCCCTTCTCCCAGATTCCATCCCCTTCTCCCAGATTCCATCCCCTTCTCCCCGATTCCAGTCCCTTCCCCCAAATTCCATCCCTTTCTCCCAAATTCCATCCCCTTCTCCCAGATTCCATCCCCTTCTCCCAGATTCCATCCCCTTCTCCCAGATTCCATCCCCTTCTCCCAGATTCCATCCCCTTCTCCCAGATTCCATCCCCTTCTCCCAGATTCCATCCCCTTCTCCCAGATTCCATCCCCTTCTCCCAGATTCCATCCCCTTCTCCCAAATTCCATCCCCTTCTCCCAGATTCCATCCCCTTCTCCTAGATTCCATCCCTTTCTCCCAGATTCCATCCCCTTCTCCCATATTCCATCCCCTTCTCTCAGATTCTATCCCCTTCTCCCAGATTCCATCCCCTTCTCCCAGATTCCATCCCCTTCTCCCAGATCCATCCCTTTCTCCCAGATTCCATCCCCTTCTCCGAGATTCCATCCCCTTCTCCCAGATTCCATCCCCTTCTCCCAGATTCCATCCCCTCCTCCCAGATTCCATCCCCTTCCCCCTGATTCCATCCCCTTCTCCCAGATTCCATCCCTTCTCCCAGATTCCATCCCCTTCTCCAAGATTACATCCCCTTCTCCCAGATTCCATCCCCTTCTCCCAGATTCCATCCCCTTCTCCCTCGTTCCATCCCCTTCTCCCAGATTCCATCCCCTACTCCCAGATTCCATCCCCTTCTCCCCGATTCCATCCCCTTCTCCCAGATTCCATCCCCTTCTCCCAGATTCCATCCCCTTCTCCCAAATTCCATCCCCTTCTCCCAGATTCCATCCCCTTCTCCCAGATTCCATCCCTTTCTCCCAGATTCCATCCCCTTCTCCCATATTCCATCCCCTTCTCTCAGATTCTATCCCCTTCTCCCAGATTCCATCCCCTTCTCCCAGATTCCATCCCCTTCTCCCAAATCCATCCCCTTCTCCCAGATTCCATCCCCTTCTCCGAGATTCCATCCCCTTCTCCCAGATTCGATCCCCTTCTCCCAGATTCCATCCCCTCCTCCCAGATTCCATCCCTTCTCCCAGATTCCATCCCCTTCTCCCTCATTCTATCCCCTTCTCCCAGATTCCATCCCCTTCTCCCAGATTCCATCCCCTTCTCCCAGATTCCATCCCCTTCTCCCAGATTCCATCCCCTTCTCCCAGATTCCATCCCCTTCTCCCAGATTCCATCCCCTTCTCCCTGATTCCATCCCCTTCTCCCAGATTCCATCCCTTCTCCCAGATTCCATCCCCTTCTCCCATATTACATCCCCTTCTCCCAGATTCCATCCCCTTCTCCCAGATTCCATCCCCTTCTCCCTCGTTCCATCCCCTTCTCCCAGATTCCATCCCCTACTCCCAGATTCCATCCCCTTCTCCCAGATTCCATCCCCTTCTCCCCGATTCCAGTCCCTTCCCCCAGATTCCATCCCCTTCTCCCAAATCCCATCCCTTTCTCCCAGATTCCATCCCCTTCTCCCTCGTTCCATCCCCTTCTTCCCGATTCCATCCCCTTCTCCCAGATTCCATCCCCTTCTCCCCGATTCCACCCCCTTTTCCGAGATTCCATCCCCTTCTCCTAGATTCTATCACCTTCTCCCAGATTCCATCCCCTTCTCCCAGATTCCATCCCCTTCTCCCCGATTCCATCCCCTTCTCCCAAATTCCATCCCCTTCTCCCAGATTCCATCCCCTTCTCCCAGATTCCATCCCTTTCTCCTAGATTCCATCCCCTTCTCCCATATTCCATCCCGTTCTCTCAGATTCTATCCCCTTCTCCCAGATTCCATCCCCTTCTCCCAGATTCCATCCCCTTCTCTCAGATTCCATCCCCTTCTCCCTCATTCCATCCCCTTCTCCCTGATTCCACCCCTTCTCCTAGATTCCATCCTTCTCCCAGATTCCATCCCCTTCTCCCATATTCTATCCCCTTCTCCCAGATTCCATCCCCTTCTCCATCATTCCATCCCCTTCTCCCAGATTCTGTCCCGTTCTCCCAGATTCCATCCCCTTCTCCCAGATTCCATCCCCTTCTTCCAGATTCCATCCTCTTTTCCCTCATTCCATATCGTTCTCCCATATTCCATCCCCTTCTTCCAGATTCCATCCCCTTCTCCCATATTCCATCCCCTTCTCCCCGATTCCATCCCCTTCTCCCAGATTCCATTTCCTTCTCCCAGATTCCATCCCCTTCTCCCAGATTCCATCCCCTTCTCCCATATTCCATCCCTTTCTCCCAGATTCCATCCCCTTCTCCCAAATTCCATCCCATTCTCCCAGATTCCATCCCCTTCTCCCAGATTCCATCCCCTTCTCCCGGATTCCATCCCCTTCTCCCATATTCAATCCCCTTCTCTCAGATTCCATCCCCTTCTCCCAGATTCCATCCCCTTCTCCCAGATTCCACCCCCTTCTCCCAGATTCCATCCCCTTCTCCCTCGTTCCATCCCCTTCTCCCTGATTCCACCCCTTCTCCTAGATTCCATCCTTCTCCCATATTCCATCCCCTTCTCCCATATTCTATCCCCTTCTCCCAGATTCCATCCCCTTCTCCATCATTCCATCCCCTTCTCCCAGATTCTGTCCCGTTCTCCTTGATTCCATCCCCTTCTCCCAGATTCCATCCCCTTCTTCCAGATTCCATCCTCTTCTCCCTCATTCCATATCGTTCTCCGATATTCCATCCCCTTCTTCCAGATTCCATCCCCTTCTCCCATATTCCATCCCCTTCTCCCCGATTCCATCCCCTTCTCCCAGATTCCATTTCCTTCTCCCAGATTCCATCCCCTTCTCCCAGATTCCATCCCCTTCTCCCATATTCCATCCCTTTCTCCCAGATTCCATCCCCTTCTCCCAAATTCCATCCCCCTTCTCCCAGATTCCATCCCCTTCTCCCAGATTCCATCCCCTTCTCCCGGATTCCATCCCCTTCTCCCATATTCCATCCCCTTCTCTCAGATTCCATCCCCTTCTCCCAGATTCCATCCCCTTCTCCCAGATTCCATCCCCTTCTCCCAGATTCCATCCCCTTCTCCCTCGTTCCATCCCCTTCTCCCAGATTCCATCCCCTTCTCCCAGATTCCATCCTTCTCCCAGATTCCATCCCCTTCTCCCATATTCTATCCCCTTCTCCCAG
Organism: Closterium sp. NIES-65; assembly: GCA_948144175.1. NCBI lineage: Eukaryota > Viridiplantae > Streptophyta > Zygnematophyceae > Desmidiales > Closteriaceae > Closterium > Closterium sp. NIES-65. The sequence continues at coordinate 3,706 of CANXME010002308.1, read as the reverse complement.
ATTCCATCCCCTTCTCCATCATTCCATCCCCTTCTCCCAGATTCTGTCCCGTTCTCCCAGATTCCATCCCCTTCTCCCAGATTCCATCCCCTTCTTCCAGATTCCATCCTCTTCTCCCTCATTCCATATCGTTCTCCCATATTCCATCCCCTTCTTCCAGATTCCATCCCCTTCTCCCATATTCCATCCCCTTCTCCCCGATTCCATCCCCTTCTCCCAGATTCCATTTCTTTCTCCCATATTCCATCCCCTTCTCCCAGATTCCATCCCCTTCTCCCATATTCCATCCCTTTCTCCCAGATTCCATCCCCTTCTCCCAGATTCCATCCCCTTCTCCCAGATTCCATCCCCTTCTCCCAGATTCCATCTCCTTCTTCCAGATTCCACCCCCTCCTCCCAGATTCCATCCCTCTCTCCCAGATTCCACCCCCTTCTCCCAGATTCCATCCCCTTCTCCCAGATTCCATCCCCTTCTCCCTGATTCCATCCCCTTCTCCCAGATTCTATCCCCTTCTCCCAGATTCCATCCCCTTCTCCCAGAGTCCACCCCCTTCTCCCAGATTTCATCCCCTTCTCCCAGATTCCACCCCCTACTCCCAGATTCCATCCCCTTCTCCCAGATTCCATACCCTTCTCCCAGATTCCATCCCCTTCTCCCATATTCCATCCCTTTCTCCCAGATTCCATCCCCTTCTCCCAAATTCCATCCCCTTCTCCCAGATTCCATCCCCTTCTCCCATATTCCATCCCTTTCTCCCAGATTCCATCCCCTTCTCCCAGATTCCATCCCCTTCTCCAGATTCCATCCCCTTCTCCCAGATTCCATCTCCTTCTTCCAGATTCCACCCCCTCCTTCCAGATTCCATCCCTCTCTCCCAGATTCCACCCCCTTCTCCCAGATTCCATCCCCTTCTCCCAGATTCCATCCCCCTTCTCCCTGATTCCATCCCCTTCTCCCCAGATTCTATCCCCTTCTCCCAGATTCCATCCCCTTCTCCCAGAGTCCACCCCCTTCTCCCAGATTTCATCCCCTTCTCCCAGATTCCACCCCCTACTCCCAGATTCCATCCCCTTCTCCCAGATTCCATACCCTTCTCCCAGATTCCATCCCCTTCTCCATATTCCATCCCTTTCTCCCAGATTCCATCCCCTTCTCCCAAATTCCATCCCCTTCTCCCAGATTCCATCCCCTTCTCCCAGATTCCATCCCTTCTCCCGGATTCCATCCCCTTCTCCCATATTCCATCCCCTTCTCTCAGATTCCATCCCCTTCTCCCAGATTCCATCCCCTTCTCCCAGATTCCATCCCCTTCTCCCAGATTCCATCCCCTTCTCCCTCGTTCCATCCCCTTCTCCCAGATTCCATCCCCTTCTCCCAGATTCCATCCTTCTCCCAGATTCCATCCCCTTCTCCCATATTCTATCCCCTTCTCCCAGATTCCATCCCCTTCTCCATCATTCCATCCCCTTCTCCAGATTCTGTCCCGTTCTCCCAGATTCCATCCCCTTCTCCCAGATTCCATCCCCTTCTTCCAGATTCCATCCTCTTCTCCCTCATTCCATATCGTTCTCCCATATTCCATCCCCTTCTTCCAGATTCCATCCCTTCTCCCATATCCATCCCCTTCTCCCCGATTCCATCCCCTTCTCCCAGATTCCATTTCTTTCTCCCATATTCCATCCCCTTCTCCCAGATTCCATCCCCTTCTCCCATATTCCATCCCTTTCTCCCAGATTCCATCCCCTTCTCCCAGATTCCATCCCCTTCTCCCAGATTCCATCCCCTTCTCCCAGATTCCATCTCCTTCTTCCAGATTCCACCCCTCCTCCCAGATTCCATCCCTCTCTCCAGATTCCACCCCTTCTCCCAGATTCCATCCCCTTCTCCCAGATTCCATCCCCTTCTCCCTGATTCCATCCCCTTCTCCCAGATTCTATCCCCTTCTCCCAGATTCCATCCCCTTCTCCCAGAGTCCACCCCTTCTCCCAGATTTCATCCCTTCTCCCAGATTCCACCCCCTACTCCCAGATTCCATCCCCTTCTCCCAGATTCCATACCCTTCTCCCAGATTCCATCCCTTCTCCCATATTCCATCCCTTTCTCCCAGATTCCATCCCCTTCTCCCAAATTCCATCCCTTCTCCCAGATTCCATCCCCTTCTCCCAGATTCCATCCCCTTCTCCCGGATTCCATCCCCTTCTCCCATATTCCATCCCCTTCTCTCAGATTCCATCCCCTTCTCCCAGATTCCATCCCCTTCTCCCAGATTCCATCCCCTTCTCCCAGATTCCATCCCCTTCTCCCTCGTTCCATCCCCTTCTCCCAGATTCCATCCCCTTCTCCCAGATTCCATCCTTCTCCCAGATTCCATCCCCTTCTCCCATATTCTATCCCCTTCTCCCAGATTCCATCCCCTTCTCCATCATTCCATCCCCTTCTCCCAGATTCTGTCCCGTTCTCCCAGATTCCATCCCCTTCTCCCAGATTCCATCCCCTTCTTCCAGATTCCATCCTCTTCTCCCTCATTCCATATCGTTCTCCCATATTCCATCCCCTTCTTCCAGATTCCATCCCCTTCTCCCATATTCCATCCCCTTCTCCCAGATTCCATTTCTTTCTCCCATATTCCATCCCCTTCTCCCAGATTCCATCCCTTCTCCCATATTCCATCCTTTCTCCCAGATTCCATCCCCTTCTCCCAGATTCCATCCCCTTCTCCCAGATTCCATCCCCTTCTCCCAGATTCCATCTCCTTCTTCCAGATTCCACCCCCTCCTCCCAGATTCCATCCCTCTCTCCCAGATTCCACCCCCTTCTCCCAGATTCCATCCCCTTCTCCCAGATTCCATCCCCTTCTCCCTGATTCCATCCCCTTCTCCAGATTCTATCCCCTTCTCCCAGATTCCATCCCCTTCTCCCAGAGTCCACCCCCTTCTCCCAGATTTCATCCCCTTCTCCCAGATTCCACCCCTACTCCCAGATTCCATCCCCTTCTCCCAGATTCCATACCCTTCTCCCAGATTCCATCCCTTCTCCCATATTCCATCCCTTTCTCCCAGATTCCATCCCCTTCTCCCAAATTCCATCCCTTCTCCCAGATTCCATCCCCTTCTCCCAGATTCCATCCCCTTCTCCCGGATTCCATCCCTTCTCCCATATTCATCCCCTTCTCCAGATTCCATCCCTTCTCCCAGATTCCATCCCCTTCTCCCAGATTCCATCCCCTTCTCCCAGATTCCATCCCCTTCTCCCAGATTCCATCCCCTTCTCCCAGATTCCATCCTTCTCCCAGATTCCATCCCCTTCTCCCATATTCTATCCCCTTCTCCCAGATTCCATCCCCTTCTCCATCATTCCATCCCTTCTCCCAGATTCTGTCCCGTTCTCCCAGATTCCATCCCCTTCTCCCAGATTCCATCCCCTTCTCCAGATTCCATCCTCTTCTCCCCATTCCATATCGTTCTCCCATATTCCATCCCCTTCTTCCAGATTCCATCCCCTTCTCCCATATTCCATCCCCTTCTCCCCGATTCCATCCCCTTCTCCCAGATTCCATTTCTTTCTCCCATATTCCATCCCCTTCTCCCAGATTCCATCCCCTTCTCCCATATTCCATCCCTTTCTCCCAGATTCCATCCCCTTCTCCAGATTCCATCCCCTTCTCCCAGATTCCATCCCCTTCTCCCAGATTCCATCTCCTTCTCC
>CANXME010002307.1:2680000-2692500 GCA_948144175.1 Closterium sp. NIES-65 | reverse complement strand
GCAGCTATGGAGACTAGTGCACTAGCTACTGTCGCTGATATTACTGAGCAGTTTCGGCGTACTCGTAGACGGACCGAGCGAGACGAGGAGGACAGACAGACGGAGTTGGCGCTGGAGCAGCAGGCCGAGTGGCAGCGCAGCATACAGCAGCAGCTTCGTCTCAGGAATATCGAGGGGGATATCCTGCGAGACCGGTCCGTGATAGACAGTTGGGTTAGGATGATCTCTCGTGACAGGGAGCAGTTGGCACAGGAGGCAGCTTCCATTCGCGAGCAGCTGAGACAGGAGGCTGAGACCTTGGCACAGCAGCGACAGCAGCGACCACGGCTTGGGCTACCGTCGTCGCAGCAGGAGCCACAACAGCAGGGCCAGCAGCAGCAGCAGGGGCAGCAGCAGGCCCAGCAGCAGCAGGGTCAGCAGCGGCAGGGTCAGCAGCAGTCTCAGCAGCAGCAGCCGCAGCGGCAGCCGCAGTGGCAGCAGCAGCCGACAGCCACTGGTGCGGCGGGTGAGGCTACCGCCGGGGGAGAGCAGACAGACACTCTTGCCTCGAGGTTGTTTCGGCAGGTCTTTGGTGGTCTTTTCCCAGACACTTCTGGAGGCGGGGCAGCAGCCACAGGTGCAGCAGGTGCAGGGGCTGGGGCTGCCACGGACCCTGCTCTACTTTCCAGGGTGGCGGAGATTAGGGACGCCATCCAGGCAGAGACGGTACCACCAGAGTTTACAGCGCTCATAGAGACAGAGTTCGCTGTACTAGCAGCTGACTTGCGAGCCGTCGTTAAGACCGAGAGGGGTCTGGCGAAGACTCGCAAGCAGTTTTCTGAGGGACAGGTGGCGCACTGCATCCCGAAGAACTTTGTACCTGAGCTCCACCTCCACACTACAGAGGCACAGGAGCAGCTTCGGACTAGGATGCAGGAGCTTCAGCAGCACGCGCAGGGACAGATGCAGCTGATTCTCATCAGCGGCCAGGTGGAGGACTTGCAGCAACTTCAGAGTCGGGTCTCCACCTGGCGTGACAGGCTTCTCGTGACGATAGACGACCGACTTGCGAGAGCCCGTGATGTGGGGTTCCTTGCGCAGCAGTTTGCAGCAGAGCCGGCACGCTCTGCTATCTGGCAGAGCATCCAGACGCTGAGGTTAGGTGCCACGCTGCTGTTACAGACGCACTCCTCCGTGTAGGGCTGCAGCACCGGCAGTACGCAGACACTGAGAGCAGGCGGGTGGAGCAGCAGCAGCGTCAGAGAGAGCGACGTCAGGAGCGGCGTGAGCAGGCAGAGGCGACGCCTGTAGACCAGACCATGGGAGAGTTTGTCCCCAGGGAGGTCGAGAGGCAGGTGGGCGCGTGGCAGGACGAGGCCCGGGAGCAGCTTCGTCGCATCCTCGAGCGACTTGACCGTTTGGAGGGGCGGCGCTCAGGGCAGTCAGGCCAGCAGCAGCGAGGCAGGACCAGGACCAGGGAGGTTACGGGAGACGGACGCCTGGAGTCCGTCTCTCCTGTCCGTAGCCGCACTCCGCAGGGCCGACAGGGCACCCGCTCACAGCCTACTCAGGGAGCGGGCGCACAGACTGCAAAGTACTCAGGGTGCAGCAGGACAGCCTTCCCAGGGTCAGGGAGCAGCCACCACGACCCAGCAGCGCCCAGTGACACAGACCCAGGAGCAGCAGCAGCAGCAGGGTCAGGGGCAGCAGCAGCAGGGTCAGGAGCAGCAGCGGCAGGGTCCGCAGCAGCAGGGGCAGCAGCAGCAGCAGCAGACCCAGCAGCAGCAGACCGGGACCACACGTCAGTCTGAGCAGGGCCCTGCCTCCACTCAGGGAGGCAAGGGGAAGGGCGGCGGTGGCTCCACGAGTTTCCAGGACCGCAGAGGCGGTAGAGGAGGACGTTGGGACTAGGGAGGTCGTTGGGGGAGGGGTGGACAGGACGGCGGGTGGCAGGACCGTGACAGTTGGTCACAGCAGCCATTCCAGTCTACCTACCAGGGCCCAGCACAGCAGCAGCAGCCGTTTAGCTCTTACAGCCTGCAGCAGCAGCAGCAGCCGTTCAGCCCTTACGGCCTGCAGCAGCAGCCTTCTTGGCAGTACGGACAGGGGGGGTCCTCTTTCGGCCCCTACCAGGGCTCCTTCTTCCAGGGTCCCTCGTACCTTCCCTTTTTTGGCGCACCTGCGCAGCAGCAGTTCTACCAGCAGCCTTTTTTGGGGCCTTCCTTCCAGCAGCAGCAGTTTGGAGCACCCCTCCGGCAGCAGCAGTTTGGAGCACCTCCTCCGACCCCCCCACAGCCCCCCCTGCCACAGCAGCCTCCACAGGGTCAGGGGGAACAGCAGGGGCAGGCGAGACAGTAGAGGGAGTCGTGGGGGAGGAGGTCGGTCGTAGAAGGAGGAGTAGGCCACGTAGGAGGCTGGAGGAGAGTGACACCGACCGTCTTTTGAGACTGTTTGCTAGGCGCTCTGTGCAGGAGGTGGCGGACAAGCTAACTAACGTGGCTGTCCACAACCTCTCGCACAGGCAGTTGTCAGAGGATGAGCTTGCAGGCCTCGCCCTTGGCCTCAAGTTCATCCCGACACCACCCTCTTTAGACCAGGAGCAGCTGAGACAGGCGGTGGAGCGGTTTCAGAGGAGGGTCACGTTAGCTTGGCAGTTCCGGGACAGTCGCAGACCAGCACCCAGGTTCAGAGTCCCACGTCCCAGCTGGCAGCAGAGTTCGGGACCAGAGGAGGTTGAAGAGTACCTGGCCGGGGTAGCTGACAAGGTAGAGGGTTTGTCGGGGCTGATAGGGGGGCCAGCGCAGCCCAACGTGAGCAGGAGGGTGTTGGGCGCGCTGCAGAGGTTGAGTCGGGACAGGTCTATAGTTATTAAACCGGCCGACAAAAACCTTGGGATTGCGGTGTTAGACAGGGAGTGGTACGAGGGGGAGGCGCTGAGGCAGCTGGGGGACAGGGCGGTTTACGAGCCGGTGGCTATGGTGCCATTGCAGGGACTTTGGGGGCAGTTGTGTCGGTGGGCAGAGCAGGCACGCCTGGCAGGGTTGCCGCCGCAAATGTTAGACTTTATCCTGCAGCCGCGCACTCCGTGTTTGGAGCGGGCTACCAGAGCTTGGGAGCGGTTTCGGGTGTGCAGGTTCTACCTGCTACCGAAGCTGCACAAGACTCCAGTAGCCGGCAGGCCTATCTGCTCGTCCACGCTCTGGGTTTTTGAGCATGCATCGGCAGTCTTAGACCACTATCTCCGCCCTTTACTACGGTTTTCACCCTCGCACCTTCCAGACTCACTTGCACTTTTGCACCAGCTAGAGGACCTTCGTGTGCCAGCAGAGGCTCTCTTCCTGACCTACGACGTTGAGAGCCTCTACCCGTCGATCCCTATCGACGCAGGTATCAGCTGCATCGAGAGGTGGTTGCTTCGGTGGGCGGCACAGGGGAGGATTTCAGGGGGGGTAGCAGACATACTGGTGCAGCTGTTGGGGTTGGTCATGAGGCAGAACCACCTCGAGTTTGGTGGTCGTTTCTGGCGGCAGGTTCGGGGGACTGCTATGGGCACGCCTGTAGCAGTGATCTACGCGGTTCTGTTCATGGCTTGGTTAGACGAGAGGTTGCTAGAGACAGAGCCCGAGTTGTCGCAGCACGTCCTTCTCCACCGGAGGTTCATAGACGACGGGGTGGTGGTTTGGACGGGGACACGGGAGCGGCTGCTGGAGTGGGTGGGGGCGTTTGGTGGGTTGGAGCAGACTATTCGACTGACCCACGAGATCTCCACCTCACAGTTCACCTTGCTCGATATCACGTTCAGCAAGGGAGAGCTCTGGCAGACGACGGCTATCTTGGACACCACGACCTTCCAGAAGCCGCTCAACGTGTACCAGTACTTTCCTTTCTCCTCCGCGCACCCCTCTCACTGCAAGAGGGGCTTCATCTTGGGTGAGCTGCAGTGGTACATTCTGAGGGAGTCCACAGGAACCTACATTGACGAGGTTCCCCCGCCTGGGGCGAACATCGTCAGTGGCATGTGGATCTTCAGAGTGAAGCGGCCGCCGGGTTCTCCGCCTGTCTTCAAGGCACGTTACGTGGCTCGTGGCTTCAGCCAGCGGGAGGGAGTTGATTACTTTCAGACCTTCTCTCCCACCTTGAAGATGACCACTCTTCGGGTACTGCTGCACGTTGCTGCTCACCGTGACTACGAGCTTCACTCTCTCGACTTCAGCACTGCTTTCTTGCAGGGCAGCCTGCACGAGGAGATCTGGCTGCGCCGCCCACCTGGCTTCACTGGGTCGTTCCCTCCTGGTACCCAGTGGAGCCTCCGGCGTCCAGTTTACGGTCTCCGCCAGGCGCCACGGGAGTGGCACGACACACTGAGGACTACGCTTGCGGCTCTTGGGTTTGCTCCTTCTACTGTCGGCCCGTCGCTGTTTCTACGCACCGACACCTCTCTACCGCCGTTCTACATCCTCGTGTACGTCGACGACTTGGTCTTTGCCACAGCTGACACTGCTGGACTCGCCTACGTGAAGTCGGAGCTGCAGAAGAGACACACGTGCACAGACCTCAGTGAACTGCGCAGCTACCTTGGCTTGCAGATCACCCGGGACAGAGCACGCCGCACCATTACCCTGACTCAGTCACACATGGTGCAGCAGGTCCTTCAGCGCTTCAGCTTCACGTACTCCTCGCCTCAGGCCACTCATCTGCCTACTCGCCACTCGCTCTCAGCTCTGCCTTCGGATGAGTCCGTAGAGTCGAGTGGCCTGTATCCAGAGCTTGTTGGCTGCCTCATGTACCTGATGACCTGCACACGACCTGACCTTGCATACCCTCTTAGCATTCTCGCACGCTATGTTGCTCCTGGGAGACACCGACCAGAGCACATGGCTACAGCGAAGAGGGTGTTGCGCTACTTGTGCAGTACGTCGGGCATGGGTCTAGTGCTTAGAGGGCGCAGTCCAGTGGTCCTCACTGGGCATGCAGATGCTTCTTGGGCTGACGACCAGGCTACGCAGCGGTCGTCACAGGGTTACACCTTCAGCCTTGGTTCCGGCTCTGTCTCGTGGCGGGCTACTCGTTCGTCTTCTGTTCTCGGCTCCACTTGTGAGGCTGAGATCTACGCTGGGGCCATGGCTGCACAAGAGCTTCGCTGGCTCACCTACCTGCTGACTGACCTCGGAGAGCCGCCTCGTTCTCCTCCAGTGCTGTACGTAGACAACAAGGCCATGCTGGCCTTGTGTCGAGAGCAGAGACTGGAGCACAGAACAAAGCACATTGCTCTCCGCTACTTCCTTGCTCATCAGTTGCAGCAGCGTGGTCAGTTGCGGCTTGCGTACGTGACCTCTGAGGCCAACACTGCTGATGTCTTCACCAAGGCACTTGCGCCTTGTGATCATCAGCGCTTCTGCACCCAGCTGGGTCTTGTACCTGTCTTGCATCACTTGCTCACCTCTTGACCTTGCTTGTACTGTTACATATATATATATCTGCTCTTACTTGTCTAGCCTTATATATATATGTACTCCTGCATGTGAACTGGCCTTGTGGTCTTGTACTTATGCTCGGAATGTGTGGTGACCTTGTGATCCACCCTGAGCTTTGCTTTGTTTTGCTTTGCTTGACTGGTCTTGTGACGCCCTGTTCTCCCCCACTTTGCCTATGGGGGTGTGTTAGAACATCATAGCTTATGCTTTTGTGTAGGCTGTAGTGGGGTATCCCATAGGGGGTACAACCCAATTAGGGTTAGCACTTGTACCCACTTCACTCATAGTTCATTCATTTTTCTCGTTCTCTTTTTCTCAGACGCAACCCATGTGCTGCCGATGGTGCACAACACCATCTTACTGCTGCGCACACGTTACCTCGACTGCAACGACGCGACTCTTGGCCAGGGTGGAGACGCGTTGGGCCCGTTCCTCGACAAGCACGCATCAGGGGAGTTCCGTGAGGTCCTCGTTGCTGGCACAGCTTCCGACGTCACATCGGTCAGCCATCGATACCGAGTGCACGAGGAGAAAATCAAGGGGCAGAAAAGTGGTGTGGACCACCAAGCGTGTTTGAGGCTGGCGCGCGAGTTCATCACGACCTTGGTTGGTCGGCTCGACTACCGCCTCAAGGATCTTTCACACCTCGACGGTGCGAAGCTGTTCAAGCAGGGATCGTATCCCAAGAACCAGGCAAAGCGTGAGCGAAGGCTAGGCCAATGGCTCCAGTCTCTGCGCAACATGTTCAAGAAGAAGCCAGAAGACCGTGATACTCTACCAGGTGCGTCAAATGCCGGGAATGTGCTGCTATAGTCTTCAGAATTCTCTTTCAGCTGCATGTTTCAACCCTTTATGATCTCCTGTCTCACTGTCCCCATGCGCACCCCAACCGCAGGCATCAACTGGGCGAGAGCGCAGAGGGAGATCATCACCTTTTCCACAATCATGGCCTCACACCAAGAGGATGTTGGGTTTGCGGACGGCTTGAAGCTCATGCTGTCCTCCCCCGACTGGGCGACATGCTACCCGAACCTCGTCCACCTGTGGATGGCCGTCGCCGTGCTTCCGCTCAGTACCGTCGAGTGTGAGCGCAACTTTTCACAGCAGAACATCATCAAAAGCTAGCTTCGCGGGAACCTGTGCGGCGCGAATCTAGGAGAGCTGATGGCCGTCTCGCTCCTTAACTACGACATGGAGTGGCCCGATTTACTGAGGAGGTGAAATGCTTCCAAGAAGCGCAGGCCTGCGAATGATGTGCTGATGGCGTCCGGGGAGAGACCGAGCAAGCGTGCGAAGAAAAGATCGGCCGCAGCTGCAGCAGCAGCAGCAGCACTGGCAGCAGCAGAAGCGGCTGCTCAAGAAGCGGCCCTAGCAGCAGAAGCAGCAAGGATGGATGCTGAGTACCCGTGGCTTAGTAGGAAAGAAATGGCCACTGTCCCAGAGTCAGTGGTTAGCGAGGATGATACTGATAATAGCAATGAAGTGTACGGCTCTAGTGACTCTGACTAAATCCTTTGCTACTGCAGCTAGGTTGTTAGGTACTATGAGTAGACATGCTGGTAGGATTCCAGTAGGTTGACTTTTAACCCTATTTTTTTCGTCTTATTTATCAGACTAGAAAAAATATTCCAGCTTATAATGCAGACCATGTAAATTTCGTCGTCCTAGTGTAAGACGGGGGAATTTTTTTTCAGGGTACTGTCAGACAGCCCCAAAACCTAGCGAGAGCCCTCAATGTGACCCAGGAATTGGGATAATTCCTTGCACCCATGTTTGTTACTCGTGGCATATTTTTCCGTAAGGAAACGTCCAATAAGAATACACGCCGAGGATAATATACTCCGACGGTCTGAGCAGGTCTATAATGTTGGGCACTGTGTGGGTGCTCACGGAGTTTGCTGTGTGGTTGTGGCTGAGATCATGCGAGGCCACGTGGCTTCGATCATGTGAGGCCACGTGGCTTCCAATGACTCGGTTTCGAAAGAGCAAATATTTGAGTTTTGCTACAGTGGAGCGTCTCGACTCTCGAATGGACAAGACCTTGGGTTGCTCCGCACCACAAAACCTGCTGCTTGACCCCCGGCTTGGGAAAACGACCTGGACACATCTTCACTCATGGAGGGTGGATGGATGAACCAAATCTAGACTTGCTGGACGAAAAAAAATCCGAGTTTGCAGGGTACCCTGCAAATTCGGGAAAACACTTGCAGCTTCAAGAGCAAAGTTATTGGTTGGATCAGAGGAGCTGTACAGTAGAGCTTCCAAAGTTCCCTTCCCAGCAATTTTCCTCTCCTTCGATCAGTGTGCTGTTCTGGGACAGCAAGGTTGAAGCATCTGTTCCACCCAACCAGATCTCGTTCACCTTTCTAACTCAGCGCCTGCATGAAGCATCCATAGTAAACGCTGACAATCGCTACTTGCGGGACTGCCGCTGGACTGTTGGAAAGGTATGGGTCCCCCTCTCTGCTAATTAAGCGGCATGATAGTGTTACCATTAGCGATAATTCCACTATACGCGCATGGATTTGGAACGCCATAGTTCGTAGGCGTCTGGTGCGGTGCGCACTAGCTGACCACCTTTGACTTGTGTCGCTATTCTGACCTTGACCCTAAATGTGTTTATGCTTCCTTTTCCCCCATGAAAATGTTCAAGACATGCTTGTCTCTTTCTCTTTGTTTGGCGTTCAGGAAATCCATGACACATTCACGTGCTTAGGCCAGAAATTTGCACTCAGACATCGATGCAATTTCTGTTGTCAATTCATTAGCTCCCGATCTCCCCGTGACCTGTACTCATTAGGGTTGAAAAGCGACGCCAACATGGCGGACTCCGCGTCCAGACCGTCATCGTCGACGGCCGACGGCGCGTCTGTGTCGGATGCGCCGCCATCGCTCTCCATGCCCGCCGGTCGCTCCTCCTCCATCGCTTTCCCCTCCTCCGCCTCCACCTCCCGGCGCCGCTGCACGAGCACGGGCGCGGGCAACCTGTGGACGGACCTGGCGTTGCCATTCACGGCGTCGATCAACGACTTTGACGTGAACAACAAGGAGGAGGATGTGCACAAGATGGAGAAATGGCGCCGCTCCTCGCTTGTCCTCAACTCCGCCCGTCGCTTCCGATACACTGCCGATCTTGAATCTAAGAGTCAGGTGCGATGGCTGATTGCTAGATCGGCGGTTGTGGTCAATTCTCGAGCTTTAGCTCGTCGTCATCACACCCGGGCCCTTCCGCACTTTCGACGTTGCGGCACGTTTTGTGAACTGCTGGCTTGTCTTGTCAGCCATTGCGGAAGTTTCTGATCCACGGCCCCTCGTGTTCCGTGCAATGTTCCATCGTCTCGCAGAATGCCTTGTCGCTCAGTCAGCTCCGCGTAGCCATTACCGCCGTCGAACGGTTTAAGAGAGGTAAGCCTCTCCGCTTTCGTTGTAAGCATTCACCGTACTTGCAGCATTCACGATCGCAGTTGACAGTATTCATGCTTTTTTCTTTTACCTCCCGGAAAAAGGACCCGTGACTAACCAAAATTACGCATTTGCGACGAGTTGCAGTCAATAACCATTGAGGTGCAAGCTTTGTTGTATCTTCTTGCAATAAAGTTCGCATCGGTTTGGAATATAGTTCGCTCTGTACTCGATTATGCTCGCCTTCGACCTGCTCTCTTTCCCCTTCCCGTTCCCATCCTCGTCTCGTGACGCATTTTCCTCTCCTGGCCCCAATTACCGCTCGTGTCGTCCCTTCGCCTATCTCACAGCCCCTCCATCTCCTGCACGCGTCCCTCCTTCCGCCAGGCCTGCAAGCGTCGCAGGACTCGTCGTTGCCAGCGGCGCAGGCGGAGGGATTTTCGTACGGCACGGTGGCCCTGCGGCAGCTGGTGGAAGGGCAGGACAGCAAGGCGCTGGAGCGGATGGGCGGCGTGCAGGGCGTGGCCAGGGGGCTCGGGACGGACCTCGTGGCGGGGCTGTCCGGCAGCAAGGACGACCTGGATCGGCGCGTGCGCGTGTACGGGTCCAACACGTACCCCGAGAAGCCTTTCAAGGGCTTCTTCAGCTTCGTCTGGGACGCCATGCAGGTGCGCTCGCTGCTGCCGCTGCCCCACGCTGCTATGCTTCTCATAGACTTTCTCGTTCATTGCTGGCGCCACTCCTGTATCTGTTGCAACTCGTCGTGGCTGTCCCGCACGTGCCCTTCCATGTGCGCGTGTCTCGACGCGTCTGCAGGACCTGACGCTGATAATCCTGGCCATCTGCGCCACGCTGTCGCTGGTCGTGGGCGTCGCGACGGAGGGCGTGGCGGAGGGATGGTACGACGGCGCGGGCATCCTGCTCTCCATCTTGCTCGTCGTCTCCGTCACTGCCGTCAGTGACTACCGACAGGCGTTGCAGGTACCCTCGCTTCCCTGCTCCCTACACTCGCCGCCGTGCGTGGTCGTCCACACATCTTCTGCCCGTTTCTTTCCCTCTCTTTGCACAGCCCTTTTTACTCTGCCGCTCGCTCTCCCTCCCTCGTGCATATTTTCCAACAAGCCATTGCAGCGACAATCCCGTGTCCACGTCCTCCCCTGTGTCTCGTGCGCCTCCCGCCTTTCTCACCCTCTCCTCTCTCTTCCCCGCCCGTGTGTGCGCATGGCGCGCGGGTAGTTTTCGGAGCTGGACCGTGAGAAGAAGAAGGTGTCGATGGACGTGATACGAGGCGGGCAGCGCACGCGCATGTCGATCTACGACATCGTCGTCGGTGACGTCATCATGCTCGCCACTGGCGACGTCGTGCCCGCTGACGGCCTCTTCATCTCAGGTGCGCTGCTGCTCATCCACCCTTGCCTTCCACCGTGTGCCTGCATGTTGTGATGGTTACATGCGAATTTTTTTATATCTCTCAAGCACGTAAAACGCATTGTTTGTTCACCTGGTCTGGTTTGCTGCCCTCTCTTCCTCCCGTCTATGGCGCATGGTGCAATGTGCGTGGGTGCATTGGTGCGTGGGAGCGTGGGTGCATGGGGATGCCTGTGTGGGTGCATGGGTGCGTTGGTGCATGGCTTCATGGTGCATGGGTGCATGGTGCATGGCGCATGGGTGCATGGGTGCATGGCGCATGGTGTATGGCGTATGTTGTATGGTGCGTGGTGCGTGGTGTATGGTGCATGGCGCATGGTGCATGGCGCATGGTGCATGGTGTATGGTGCATGGTGCATGGTGCATGGTGCATGGTGTATGGTGCATGGTGCATGGTGCATGGTGCATGGTGTATGGTGCATGGTGTATGGTGCATGGTGCATGGTGTATGGTGCATGTATCAGGGTACAGCCTGGTGATAGACGAGTCGAGCATGACGGGTGAGAGCCTGCCGTTGCAGAAGAACAGCGAGGCGCCGTTCCTGCTGTCGGGCACCAAGGTGCAGGACGGCAACGCGAGCATGCTGGCGGTGGGCGTGGGCATGAACACTGAGTGGGGCAGCCTCATGGCCAAGCTCACTGACGCCGGGGACGACGAGACGCCGCTGCAGGTCTGGGGGGTGGGGAGACTGGGTTGGAGGGAGGAGGGGGTCTTGCGGGGAGGGGAGGCTGGGTTGGAGGGGGGAGGGGGGGGGAGGGGAGGCTGGGTTGGAGGGGGGAGGGGGGGGGAGGGGAGGCTGGGTCTGGGTGGGGGGAGTGGTTGGGGGTGGGGTTGGGGAGGACGGGGAGGGAGGATGTATGGAGCGGGAGTAGCAGGAATATATGAATGCTTCTCACCTCCCCCTTCCTGCGATCCTTCTCCCTCCCACCTTTCCGCAGTTCCACACTGCCCAGCACCTTCCCACCCTGACCTGACCCCTAACACCCTTGCGTGTGCATCGGTTCACCCCCCTGTGGAGGAACAGGTGAAGCTGAATGGAGTGGCGACGCTGGTGGGGCGGCTGGGGCTGGTGGTGGCGGTGCTGGTGTTCATCGTGCTCATGGGCCGCCAGTTCGCCAACACTGACTTTGCCAAGTGGGGCATGCAGGACACACTCAAGGTCAAGCCTCTCCTGCCATGCCTACCAGCTCTCTGCCCTTGCCTTGCACACTCGCTGCTTGTTATTTCCCTCTCCCTTCAACCCCAACCCTCCCCTCCTCTTCCCCAGTTATCCATTGTTGTTGTTGTTGTTGTTCTTGTTGTTGTTCTTGTTCTTGTTCTTGTTCTTGTTCTTCTTCTTCTTCTTCTTCTTCTTCTTGTTCTTGTTCTTGTGTTCTTGTTCTTGTTCTTGTTCTTGTTCTTCTTCTTCTTCTTCTTCTTCTTCTTCTTCTTCTTCTTCTTGTTCTTGTTCTTGTTCTTGTTCTTGTTCTTGTTCTTGTTCTTGCTCTTGCTCTTGCTCTTGCTCTTGCTCTTGTTCTTGTTCTTGTTCTTGTTCTTGTTCTTGTTCTTGTTCTTGTTCTTGTTCTTGTTCTTGTTCTTGTTCTTGTTCTTGTTCTTGCTCTTGTTCTTGTTCTTGTTCTTGTTCTTGCTCTTGCTCTTGCTCTTGCTCTTGTTCTTGCTCTTGTTCTTGTTCTTGCTCTTGTTCTTGTTCTTGTTCTTGTTCTTGTTCTTGTTCTTGTTCTTGTTCTTGTTCATGTTCTTGTTCTTGTTCTTGTTCTTGTTCTTGTTCTTGTTCTTGTTCTTGTTCTTGTTCTTGTTCTTGTTCTTGTTCTTGCTCTTGCTCTTGCTCTTGCTCTTGTTCTTGTTCTTGCTCTTGCTCTTGCTCTTGCTCTTGCTCTTGCTCTTCCTCTTGCTCTTCCTCTTGCTCTTCCTCTTGCTCTTCCTCTTGCTCTTCCTCTTGCTCTTGCTCTTGCTCTTGCTCTTGCTCTTGCTCTTCCTCTTGCTCTTCCTCTTGCTCTTCCTCTTCCTCTTGCTCTTCCTCTTGCTCTTCCTCTTGCTCTTGCTCTTCCTCTTGCTCTTCCTCTTGCTCTTCCTCTTGCTCTTCCTCTTGCTCTTCCTCTTGCTCTTCCTCTTGCTCTTCCTCTTGCTCTTCCTCTTGCTCTTCCTCTTGCTCTTCCTCTTGCTCTTCCTCTTGCTCTTCCTCTTGCTCTTGCTCTTGCTCTTGCTCTTGCTCTTGCT